>OV725079.1:136515995-137110995 GCA_928085145.1 Nezara viridula | reverse complement strand
ATACAGATTTGATGGAAATTTGGAGTGCAACATTAGTGAAGAAATTGCCTATTATCAATTCCATTAAAGTCTATGCAACAATTATAATTAATATAAATAATTATTTGAACTACAATGGCTATGGGGTGTAAAGGGCATTGAATATTTGTAAACGTTAAAGTTTTATTATATTTTTATGAGATTAGTTTTATACGATTTAAGACTTTATTTAAACATTTATTTTAAATTGTATTCTGTTGTCAATTTTTTTTTTGTTTCTGTTGAACATCAACCAAATTTTTATGGTTTCGATTTTTATCTTAAACATTGAAGTAGTAAGTGCTCAGCTTTTTGAATTAGTTAATGTCGAAGTGTAAGAGATATGTCAATAAATTTTATATATGCACAGACCTTCTTTTCATGTAATTTATAAACTTCAATAAATTTCTCATATTCCAACTTCAATTAATTTTGTTCTGAATGTTGGAAAATATCAGTTTTGTTTACACCGAACAAACTAATAATCGAATTTTTTCAATGTTTTTTTTCGATGATAATCAAAACCAGATATCCAATCCATGAATGTTGTGGAATTTTCGGTCTTAATTTTCGAGCATGACTTCACTCTAAGATTTTTTTTATAAACGAAAAAATATTAGCCTTTTGATTTAGGTAGGTGTGGGACCGGTGAAAATGGTGAAGAAGCTCTACTGTCCTCATTCGGCAGATGTATTATGTTTTATAATGTATCATTATGTGTTATTTCATTAATGATTATTTTACTGTTCCGTGTTTTTTTTTTCTTCACAGCACCTTCTATATAAATATTAAAATTATTATTCATCTTAACTTAGGTAACGTATCTATTCTCAATTTTATCGGATTTTATTCCGTTATATCGGCGAGACGGACCCCAAATAAAATCTGTGACATTCCCTTCCCTTTTACTGACCCAAATAAATTCTGAAATTTCAATTATAGTAGCGTTGGTTTATAATTTGGAATCATATATATTTTACAGAGGTTGTCAATAGGTTTTATTTGTTTAGATTAATTAGTTAAATACAAATTTATTTAAGTGAATCCATGTTAGAAAACCCCAATCAAGGTCTTTAGTCTCTGAATCATCAAATATGTAGTGACGTTAAACTGAAAACTAATAATTCACATTAAATCTGAGGAATTAGTTAAGCTTCGTCTCCAGAATTACCGCGGCAATTGTCGCCACGTCGACGCTGTAAATTGTAAAGATGTGACGTTTTCTATCGCGGAAATTGCGTCAAATATTGGGTTTTGTGTAATAGGAGATTATATCTACATTAATTATATAAAATCATAACTTCTACTATACCATAAGAATTCTAAAAATCTGATGAGCACAAATAAAACTTTCACTTACAGCTCTGCTTTGAATAAAAATTATTGTCCGGCAGTGTTGGGCTTTGATAAAGTTTTTGAAGAGCATTTTTAATGGAGCTGAACCTTAAACCATACATCTAACCTATATCAGCTCATAAAGACCATCAAAAAAATTCAAACCATATTTATTATCTCTACGGAAAGCTATAAAAATAAGAAATAAAAAAATAAAATAAAAAAAAATGAAAATAAAATAAATATTATTATTTATTTTTTATTTTTTATTCCTAATCACCCCAACCATCCTTCTCTTCATTACATAAATCTCGTTCCTTCATCTGTTTTTTTAACCCCATAACTTAAGTCGCTGAGCTATATAAGCCCAGAGAGATTTGAAAGTGCGTCTGTACATTTAACCTATACATTATTAGGGATTATACTACTATATATATATTTTTTTTTTTTATTGAGATAAAGAAAAAATACATTTTGCCTCAATTAAGGGCATTGAGTATTTATGATGAATGAAGTACAATCATACCATATATACAATAAAAGAACAACAAGATTATAATAAAATAACATAAAATAAAACTTGGAGTAAAAGAATAAATCAAACTGATATAACATTAAATAAAAACTAAAAAAAAAAAATAAATAAATAACTAAATAAAAAATAATAAATAAAAACACATTCAAACTTATTTACAATATTTACAGTCAGCCGAGGGAGCTCCGAGTCGGGCCTTTTCCCCCACGTGTGGAGGACAAGGCAAGACTCCAAGAGATCCCAGCGCTTCTCTCTCAGCCACATCACTAGGATGGGAATCCAGTGGAGACTGAGAGAGGGCACTAAAGCCACATACGCTCATGACTTGAGTGGAGAAGCTGGCCATTGCCAGGACTCCAATGACGTCTTTACAAAAGATCTCGAGGCCACTGCCGCTTCAACCTTCGAGGAGGATTGTAGGGATGACTGGAACTAGATAAGGATTGTGCTAAGGGATTAGGATGATAAGTTAGGTTCTGATGAAAATTTGAAAATCGGGATGGAATAACGTCAAGGACATAAGGGATGTTAAGGTCATGATGTAAGGTTTTATTCGTAACATAGTAAAGAGCATTGACTATTATACGGAGGATTTTAGACTGGAAGGATTGGATGCGTTTGATGTTCGATAATTTAGTTGTCCCCCACAGTTCAAGTCCGTAGGTCCAGATGGGTTTCAGTATAGTCTTGTATATTAATAGTTTGTTTTCAATTGAGAGGTTAGATTTTCTGTTAAGTAGTCTGTACAACTGGCCAAGTCGTCGGTTAAGCTCTTGTCTTTTAAGTCTGGTATGTGGGTTCCATGTTAGTCTTTTGTCTAAAAGGAATCCAAGATACCGAACTGTGTCTGAGATGGGAAGAGGTACTGAGTTGAAAAGGATATGTGGACAGGATCTGCGTCGGAGGGTAAAGGTGACATGCTTGCATTTAGATTCATTGATCTTGATACGCCAATTGTTGCACCATTGCTCTATTAGGGAGATGTGTCTTTGAAGGTTTAGGGATGCTGTTTCAGGGTCTGGGTGGGAAGATAGGATGGCGGTATCCTCAGCAAATGTTGCTAGAAGGGTATTAGGATGGGTTGGAATGTCAGCTGTGAAGAGGATGTAGAGAACTGGGCCCAAGACACTGCCTTGTGGAACACCAGCCTCAACTGGATAATAATTGAAGAATTCAGTGCCGCAGCGGAAGGAACGATTTGAGAGGTAGGATTTGAGGACTAGATACAAGGATTGGAGTAAGTGAGTTTTGAGCTTGAAAAGCAAGCCATCATGCCATATCCGGTCGAAAGCTTGCGCTACGTCCAGAAAGGCACTAGTACAATATTGCTTGTTTTCAAACGCAGAGGATATATGGTCAACAACGCGGAGGCCTTGTTGAACAGTGGAATATCTTGAGCGGAAACCAAACTGATGGGAGGGGATATTGTGGAATTCGAGAATGGGTAAGATACGTTTGAGAAGGATTTTTTCAAAGATTTTCGAGAGGATCGGAAGTAAGCATATTGGTCTATAGGATGAGGTATTATTAACAGGTTTACCTGGTTTAGGGAAGAGGATAATAATGGAGTGTTTCCATATGAGAGGGAAGTGAGTTGTGCGGAAGGTACAGTTATACAGGTATGTGAGGAACATGATTGCTTTTTTGGGAAGTTGTCTAAGGATCTGGGAATCCATCCTTCGGCGAATAGTCAGAGGTACCACCCTGCAAAGGGCAAAGAATGTAAAGATCCGAGAGGAGCTTCAGCTCCCATCGGTGCCTGAGTTCATAGGCCGAAGACACGTCAAATTTTTCGATGGGCTGAAGGTCTGTGCTAACCCGCTTTTCCAGGAAATAGTACCGCCGTCCAGGCCTGGGAGGTGGCAAGGTAAAGTCCCCTTGGTTGATGTTCTCGCCGAGGGAAGGGGTTTGGACTCAGTAGTTCACACCCACTAACAATAATATAAATACTAAATTAATGCAGGGCGGTCCCTCCACGCCCAGTGGTATAATAAAAGGCCTTTGGCCACAGATGCAAAGAACGCATACAGCGTGCAGAGCCCTCTTAACTTAAAATGCCCTTGGGCAATAAAAGGAAAGTTGAAAATTTATGTATATATACATTTATATACATACTGAATTTATTCAAGAAATTCCTGGGGGGTAGGAAAAAAAAAAAAAAAAAAAAAAAAAAAAAAAAAAAAAAAAAAAAAAAGAGCCCCTCAGTCTTAGTACCTGTCGAGTTTTCTAAGTAGCTGGTTCATATCACTCGGCCCTCTATCGATCTGCGTAATTTTTACGTAAAAAAAAAACTTTTTCAATAGTCGTTGACATTTTTTTTTTTCCTACCCCCTAGGAATTTCTTGAATAAATTCAGTGTGTATATAAATGTATATATACATAAATTTTCAACTTTCCTTTTGACATGAAATGCGATATTATCATATGATAATGCCTAGTAAGAACAAAAGATCGAGAAGCTTAGGCAATAATAGTTCTCTCAATTCGCCAGTAAAGCAAAAGCCTAGGCGTTCTAACAGAAAAACACCACCATCTACACCTGACAGACCAAATGAACCACAATCTGGTACCCTTAAAAACTCCTCAAGACCTAGATAATGCAGTGAGTTCCTTCACCAACTTGATCCAACAAGTAGTCTGGACTGCATCCTCACCACTCCCCTCCAAAAAATCCCTCAAAAAGAATCCCTTGCCCCAAAACCTTACTGACCTTATTAAATCCAAAAGCCAATCTAGGACCCTCTGGCAAAGAACCAGGCAATATATACAATAGACACTATTAGTTATTAAATTCTTATTTTCCATTGTAAAGTTTACGAGAAAGAGATTTTCATTGCCTGTCTTAGATAGGTCAAAAGTGGATAATATTGTTATTTCACAGAAGGAAAATTCGTCATATTATTAACTGATTTAATTTTTTTTTAAATGTTACATGGTGAGCTTTCGGAATAAACCTACAATACATACCAACACATGTTTTACACTTCCATGAAATTCTATATTACCCTTCTTCTTTCACACAAGTAAAATGAAATTTTTAAACAATGTCATTGCCTTTCGGTGGATTTTATTTATTTATTTTTAAAATAAAAATAATTTTTAAAAAATTACAGTTGGTTAGGAAATTTCATTTAATTTACTATGAAACGTATCGTTTCTGTTAAATAAGATTTGTTTTCAGTATTTATTATTTATAATTTTTTCTTCACTATCTATTACCTTCTACCACTTTATATGTTAGATATTGTTTTTTTTCTCGAAAATTCTTACACACGCGCGCACGCACACACAGACAATTTTGCGAGACTTAGTTATTTGGACTCAGGGGACCTCAAAGAAGGTATTTCTGTTGAAAACTCGATTTAGAAAATATTCACGATGACAATACTTTTCATTAGTATATTTCATATATAGGTAAGTGAAAGTAGAAATCATTTGAAATAAATGTGTATATATTTTTAAAATTCAGATTAAAGAGAGTTCCAGTAAACGAAGTATACAGAGAAAGGGTAGAAGACAGACTTATTAAGCTACCTAAAAAGTTTCTAATTGCTCAGACGAAACCTCCCCAGCCTTTGATGGAATGACCAATCTTGTTTCGTATAATATTGTCAACGTTACATTTCCACCTTCTGTATACTTATTTGGTTATTGAACTTCTCCCGATGAAACAAACTTTCTGAAAAAAGTAATTTACTTGCTTTTTTATGAAAATCAGACTATTTGAAATTACTGTTTATTTTTTTCTGAGAAAAAAAAACTAGTTTTTATAAATATTTTTCAAAAATCATATCAATGAGAAAATTCTAATGTCGCTTAAGGTTCTTTGTCCTTCATGGATTGGTTCTTTGACCGGATCCAATCAATACAAAAGAGCTTATAAAGAGATTGTTGGTCATCACCGAAACAATATAGGATTAATCAACAGTTAGAGGGCATCTCCTTCGTGAATTCAAACGAGTTCATGGAATCCTATTGCTGGTATTCAACAGAAGAGACCTATTGCAAATGTTAATCTTATCAGGCCTATTGTGGTCTGAAACCTCTTTTGTGCTTTGTTATGGGGAACCATCCTCACGGTTCCGGAAAGCTTAAACCTATGAAAGAACAAAGAGAAATAACACTATCGAACCATAATTGTAAAATTTGTTCCGGTATTATTCCACAAAGTAATACAAGGAACTACATATAGATATAATTAATAACATATATTATTATAAGCCCAACTATGGATCAAGCGTATATTATTTCTAGGTTTTTCCTTTTTGGTCTATATTCTTCTCATTTCCTTCAATTTCCTTCCTTCTTTCCTGTTTCTATTTATTACCTTATTGATTCTTCTTCTCCGCTACAAGAACTGTCATGCTTTTCACCACTTTTCCGGATTAGTAATAATCTTAGTATTGTTTCCCTTTGATGAATACTCATTTTCCCATATCTTCTTTTATTTGTTCCGGATATCCTCTTTTCTTCAGACCCATCATTTTATCCAAATATAAGTCTTTGCGAAAAGTGGACAAAACAAAATTATATAAATAAAATTTTGACAGATTTCTTTTGATGACTGTTTGCAGATCTTTTTGTAAAAGATGGAGTTACATAGAAAAAAAAATAAAATTAAAAAAAATATCTAAGTGCCTTTCAGTTGACAGAATGACTAATTGCAATTTCAACATTTTTGAGAGTAAAGTAATTTTAGTGATGTTTCTAGTTACAAAATTTATAATATCTGTACAAACAGTGAGTAAGTTGATTCCAAAGTAGGTTATTACAGCGTTGAAATATTTGAAATGAATTGAAAAATAATTTTATTCTGGGAATGAAGTCCCCTTAGAATTAAATTTGTAGAGTTTGCAGCATATGTACCTTAGTCTGGCATGTAAGTATTATACAAATATATATAAAAAATACATAGTAACTTATAAATTAATAACATAATATCGATATACACAAATGTATACAACAAAATACTGAGATACCAAAAAAATAAAAATAAAATGACTTCAATCAATTAACTGCTGTTGGCCCACGTAATTTGATGACCCAGAAATTTTTACAAGCTTGCAGAAGTTTGAATTTGGAGTAGGTGGTGAAGTAGGAGTTGTTTGAAAGAGTTTATGGACGTGGTTTGACGTATGGAGATGGGTAAGGAGTTCCATAAGGAGGTAGCACGAATGACGAAGGATTTACTGAAGAAAGTGGTTTTATGGGAGGTGATATATAAATCTATAGGTTCAGATCTGGTATTGAGAGAGTCAATAGAGGAGTGTAAAGAGCTCTAAGATGTAAGGAGGGTTTTTTGTTCTGAGAACTTGAAAAAGGAAAACACCAAATATTGAAATGTGAATGAAGCTATTAATTTTCCCAATATAAATATCACTGAAATTGATAATAAAGAATGTTGAAATTGGATTTAGTCAACTTAAAGGAACAAATAAAAATCATAATATATCCCTAACTAAAACTTACATAAAATTATTGATTTTGATATCATATTTATTAAAATATTATAAAAATTTAAAAATAATATAAATTTATATTTTAATAATTATATTTGACAATTACTATAGATTGAATTTTTAAGGATTGTGAAGATAATTCTTTTTTGCAAATTTGATTTTTTTATGCAAATACTGAGGTTTCCAATAATACAACAGTAAGGAAATAAATGTCAGCGTTAATGCAATAAAATAGATTTAAAGGAATTTTACAACTCTATTCTAGATCGGATTGAGCCCACGTAGAACTAACATCGTATTCTAAATAGTATTAAAACAATAGTAGCACAGGTTTTGTTATTTTATTTTGTCCAACCTGATGTAAATATAATTTAAGTGAGGAAGTGTAACATTCCTACAAATTATTTTTTATTGAAATGTAATTTGATAAGATTTGAATCCAAAATTAAAATTATGTAATGATGTAAATCGATCTTGATCAGTAAATAAGCAGAAATGTAATTGTAAACTTTATGGGCTTATAAGTAGTTTGGTGACAGTTAAGTGGTCAGCATGTCATATAAATTAAAAGTGGTTAAACGAGCGATTTAGTAATAGTCATTGATTCAACAAATAAAATAAAACCTCTTTTAAATCGGTAGTCAAAATTTTAATCCAAAATACATTGACCAGAAAAAGAAATATCTCAGAAACATGAGTTTAATTTAATTTGTGTGACTCAACAATAACCATTATAATATAAAATGGTATTTAATATATTTGTGGTTCTGCAAGCAACAAGACTCTTGATGTTCTCGATATCATCTAAAATACAGCACTACGAAGTGCTACGGTTTTTGCCAATAATAATAATAATAATTCACACCGGACTGTGTCTGAGAAATGAAACTTACATTTTATATTTATTTTTTAAAATATCGATTTCAAACCCTGATACTATTTAAATAAACTTGTGTTTTCTATTTTTACAGGTTTGTCGAAGTATTTAAAAGATATTAACTTTTTTCAATTGGATTCAACTTATTTAATTTAATTTTATTTAACGTCGAATTTGAACTTTAATTATGTACTTTTTTAAATTTGTTTTTTTTTTGATTCGTGAATTGTGAAAATCTTACTGTACTGTGAGTACAGTAATATTTTCACAACACTCAACGAGTTATTGTGTACTTCAAGATACTAGGTGCATAAAAATAATGTTTCATATTTTAAAAGAAATTTTTGGAAGGGTCTTCGATAATTGAAGATAAACATTCTACTTATTAATATGCTTGGGTCATTTCCCATACGGGCCTGAAAGGAAAGATTAAATGATTCTATATTTAGTCTTGCCTTGTCCTTCTAACGTCGAGGAAAAGCTCAGAATAGGAACTCCCGAAGCTGATTACAAATACTGCAAATAAATATGGATATGTTTTATTATTTACCATAGTTTACTGAATTTTATATGTATGTTTCCTTTTATTTATTTTTTATTATAATACTCTATTAAACTTTCCAATTTAATCAATTATTCACTACCAAGATTAATTTTAGGTATTGTCTTATATATATATGCCATGAATATGTAACACATAGCTGGAATACTTATTGTTCTTGATAACAATGGCAGAATGTATTATTTCTTGATACGACAGATATAAAAAACAATTTTGTTATCCTTTTACGCCGGATTGCACTTTCTATGATATACTAAGACTAAACGGTTTTTTTTTTTTTACTCTTTACAAAACAGTACATAGAGTTAATTTTAAACATTTCAGTAGTTTAGAACTAAGGATGTTTAGAAATAGTACATTCTGAATAAAGTTCACTATAACAGACTATTGTATTGAAATAAAGCTGAGAACTACATATGGAGCTTATCGGTTAGATAATCTCCTCCTCTAAGACATCTTAAATAGCGGCCCTGAGCCCTCTGCAAACAATCCATTGCCACAGATTGGACATTTAATGAGCTACAGAACAAACAGTCTCCAACGAGTTGAGGTAACTTGATGGGTTTCCTCCTTCCTCTTCATTCCAAGGATTTAAACAAGAACTTTAAGGAGACGATTTTCGAACGTTCTGTTAACACATTACATTTTTTTTTAAAGTTGAAAGCTGATTGAGAACTTTGCCTTTAATACATCTCATATTTAAACTCTTGATTCGTCTGTAATAATAAAAGGCTTAAATAAGCTGAAGGTTTAATGCCCATACCACGAATGTCTGTCTACGATCTTCAATTCACCTACCGCTGTCCCATACCCAACCCCAAAATATTTATCAAACATAAATCTATTAATCTCAACTTTGATCTATTCCTCGAACGCTTAACCGTTGGCGTAGCACATATAAACATTTTAAGAATAAGATTGGCATTAAAGACAACAATTTTAGACTCCCATTTTATTCGATACATAACTATTGTCTCACTTGTATTAACCAGGTACTCGAGTTAACGATATTCGGAGTTTTTAGCTATCTTAATTCTCCGATTGATTCGCTCTTCATTTTTCCAAATATTTTACTTAGCACTTAAGTTACTCTGGAGTTGGTCTCTGCGGACGCGCGGACTCTTCATGGAGTCCGACACTGGAGAGCTGTAACAAACGACCGAACAAACTGGCGGAGACTTTTGGAAGAGACCGAGTCTCAGTGACGGGATGTTGCGCTACTTATAATGATAATGACTTAAGTTACAAAAGCCCGAAGTTTAAGATTTTCGAAGTTTTCCACATTTATATATTATCTAATAAAATATGGACCAACAATTTTTCGAATAATATCCTCAAATCCTTACTAATTATCAGATATATATTTTAATATTCCATAACAAATTATAAAATAATATTCTTATACCCTTGTTAATTTACTTATTAATTTGTTTGGGGGTTTAACATTGCTAACTCTGTCACCTTTCATACCATCGTTACCATGCATTGGAACTCTATTTAATTAGAGAATTTAAATTTTGTTTGTACATGGACTTTTTCAACAGAAGAATTTATAAGGCCTTCTGATTGAGTTAAAAGTGACTTATGGTGTCCAAAAATAAATACAATTATTCCTCGTCTAATATATAAACAAAAATTATAATGAATACAATCTTAGCGATTTTGTTCAGCTAATCAAGTGGTTTTTTTTTTTCAACTCCACGGTTCTCATATATTTCTGTTTATTTAGTTGCTTACTGTATTACTGTTAATTAATTTCCTGAGCTGCACTTTGCAAAACGAATCTATTGTAATCAAGTTGTTGAACTGCTCAGGTAAGACTTTACGAAGTTGAATCCAGGGACTTGAGAGAGCAGAATACCACACAGATAATAGCCCAAGTTGAGCTAACTCACACAGTACTGTACAACGAACAAGGATAGGACTTCATTAACTGTTACAAGGTCCCCATGTCTCATTTGCAATATTTTAGAAACTATTTCCGCACTTAGGAGAGTAATTGTGAATGGAATAAGTAAAGTAAAATTATATGTTATTTGAATATTTCATAAATTTTTTTATAAGATACTTTATATTTACTATACATCATATACGTTTATAATATAAAATTTTTCGTATCATGATTATGACTTGGTTTGGAAAGCGACTGGTGCAGGAATTCTAGTAGACATCGATCGGTTGTGTCTCGGTGGAAGATAATTTTAAGTATAGATTGGGTATCGTGTTAGTAAAAGAGGAAACGGGACTATTTCAGTTTACAATAACGTCATCCTTTTATAGAAGATATTCCGCAACCAAAGTAGTTAAAAGGAGTCCCTTTTTTATTGAGTTTCATAAAATAATTCCTTCTTAACGAATATGAATCCTATAATGAGTGATACGACACTGTTACGACTTAAGGTACTATTTCATTCTAATATTAAATCTTCATAAGTAAATGTATACCAATTTACCACAACTCTGATGAACTTCTCATGATCTTACTACCAAATTGATCATTATTGTTTTATGAATTTTTATTTCAAGAAGTAACAGAAGCCAAGGGTGGTAGAACAATGCTTCACATACTTATGGACTGTACACATTATGCGTGGATAAAGAAGAACGTTAACATGAACCACACTATCCAAGAAACGATACAGAATACAGAAAAAATGTAGAAACCGTAATGGAGTTCTTCTGAAATAACAGAATTTTACAATATATTATAAAAAGTCTAAGCGCAAAAAGTATTGCCAACTACCCTATCGAGTACAGGGAAATTGATAAATAAATATTTCCTAAAACTAAAATAGGAAAATTACAGTCCAGTAGCGAAGAAAAGAAGGTTGCATAAGATATTGAGGAAAATTGTTGAATGGAGATGACTTAAACCAATAAGAAGCTTCTAGACCTTGGCCTAGTAAATCAGAACAGATGTTACGAGTTTGCGGAAATCAAAATGGACGTAAATATAGAAAAGTACAATTGAAAGACAGTGTAGGACTCATAACGATATATGTTACAGGGTTCAGATGAGTTTTATTTGAGATTTTGGTTTTAGTATTACAACATTCTATCGCAATAAAGACAATGGTTATAATTAGTGTTGCCCAAAATCGGTCTTGCACTTTGCATTTAATTCCTCTAATTTTTCATTGGGGCTTAGTTAGGTTTCCTGTATCTAAAAAAAATAGAGTAATATCTCTATAGCACTAAGCTAAAAGGTAACTGAAAGACCGTTGCGAGACTCTTGCGCAAGACCTAGACCATAACTGAGTTTGCAAGGCCAAGACTCGTCTCGGTCATTTGGGCAACATTAGTTATGATGAGAAAATCAGACTATTCACACAATATTTTCAGAAAATGTGAATACATAAAATAGTGGTAATACTGAAATATGATAAATGATATTAAAGATTAAAAAATATCTGGTGTGTCCACTCACACGACTTTCTTACCTATTCCAAAAAAGTTTTTATATCTTTACATATGTTCATTAAGAAACAAAAAAAAATTGAACCAGATTTATTTTCCTGAAAATTGATCAAACAAAATATTTGACAAACTAAAGCAATGTAAACCGGCTTAAGATAGATCAGTGTAAAAATTTCAACATTCACTAATATTGCTAGTCAAAAACTTTTAGCCATAGTGTTGTCAAACAATAATTTCTGTTAAAAGTAGAGAAAACAGTGAAGATTGTGTGATGCGGGAAAAAGTTTTTCTTACTTTCACTTAGTCGTCTTTATCTCATTCACAGGTTTCTGACACCAGGATATGAACCCGTAATCTTACATTAGAAATTGAATAGCTATAACTTCGTTAATAGTTGTCGAAATTGAACGATTTTTATTTGGCTTTGTACGGAATCTCTTTACCTTTCAAACGACAGGCTAAACGGGAATTTAGTGCATATAAGAAAATTGAAAGGACAATGATTAGAAGATTATAGGAAAGTTTCATCAAAATCGTAAGAGCCATTTTCGCGCTACAGTCTGCAGAAGAACATGTTTTTCATTTATTGCGCGCAAGCTATTGTGCATGGAGCATCGGGTTTTGGTCACAGGCATCAGTAGTCAAAACCCTACAAAATAAAAAAAGAAGCAAAAAAATCGGTACAGTAGTTCCTGAGAAAATATTGGCACAGACAGACAGACTGACCATTGGCTAAAAATGTGTTTTAGGACTCAGGTGGCTCGGAAAGGTATTGATCTGTCGAAAACCGAATATCGGAAATTTGACTCGATTGAAATACTTTCCTTACCTAGTATAGGTAGGAAAGTAAAACTGTTGTACAATTTAGTGAAAGAACTGTTTCTTGGTCAATGATTGTGCAACGAGATGATTTGACCGATTCATGCTCAATCGCCAAGATCCCACCCTTCACTACTTATTTAATTAAGGTTATCCGCTTTATACAGGGTGTTTCAGGGTTAAGCTATTCTATTTCATCTACTATGGGGTGACCCTGGAATCAAGGGGGCCACTCAGCTGTTAAGTGGCAAAACTATGAAAATGAACTAACAACCTCAAAGAAGAAAAAAAATCTTCTAAACGCTTTGTTTAGGAGATAACCACACCTAAAGATTTTCGTAGTTATGAATTATTACGGTATACGAAATAAATAAAACCTACTTATTTGTTATAATTACTTTACTAATTAAACGTGGTGTGTCGGCATCGAACCTCCGTGTTCGCAGTGGATTATTATTCTTTATGATATTTTTAACTCCTCGTTAATTTTATCTAGGTAAGACCCATTACAGCGTGTATTGTCACATTTTTAAATCACCGAGTAGTTAAAACAAATAGAATATCTTAAACCACTGGAATACAACTATTAAATTACTGTCTGCAGTTATGTTGTAAATATAGTTTCTTTAGGTATACATAAGAAATACATGAATTATAAAATTAATATAGAAAATATATTGAATGAAAATAAGAGAACTAAGCCGTTTAATAATACATGTCGGGGTTGTAGCACAAGGAGAAGGAGCAGCTCCAGGCTCACCGGCCTGATTGATCACTTCTCTAAAAAGTTTAGTCTTCTCTTTTGTATTCATTTTTCCTATGTCACAAAAATTGTTTTATTTATTATGATATCTTACTACTGGAGGTAAGGAAGCTATGCATTTATGCAAGTGCTATGTATGGATGGCTAATGTATACATCAAAATCAAAGAAACAGTTAAATAATTACCAACCTAGGTGGGATGGGAGTGAGGGGTGGAAACTTGGCGATTGAGCATGAATCGGTCAAATCATATCGTTGCACAATCATTGACCAAGAAACAGTTCTTTCCCTAAATAGTACAACATTTTTACTTTCCTACCTATACTAGGTAAGGAAAGTATTGCAATCGAGTCATATTTCCGATATTCGGTTTTCGATAGATCAATACCTTCCCGAGCCACCTGAGTCCTAAAACAAATTTTTAGCCATTGGTCAGTCTGTCTGTCTGTGCCAATATTTTCTCAGGAACTACTGTACCGATTTTTTTGCTTCTTTTTTTATTTTGTAGGGTTTTGACTACTGATGCCTGTGACCAAAACCCGATGCTCCATGCACAATAGCTTGCGCGCAATAAATGAAAAACATGTTCTTCTGCAGACTGTAGCGCGAAAATGGCTCTTACGATTTTGATGAAACTTTCCTATAATCTTCTAATCATTGTCCTTTCAATTTTCTTATATGCACTAAATTCCCGTTTAGCCTGTCGTTTGAAAGGTAAAGAGATTCCGTACAAAGCCAAATAAAAATCGTTCAATTTCGACAACTATTAACGAAGTTATAGCTATTCAATTTCTAATGTAAGATTACGGGTTCATATCCTGGTGTCAGAAACCTGTGAATGAGATAAAGACGACTAAGTGAAAGTAAGAAAAACTTTTTCCCGCATCACACAATCTTCACTGTTTTCTCTACTTTTAACAGAAATTATTGTTTGACAACACTATGGCTAAAAGTTTTTGACTAGCAATATTAGTGAATGTTGAAATTTTTACACTGATCTATCTTAAGCCGGTTTACATTGCTTTAGTTTGTCAAATATTTTGTTTGATCAATTTTCAGGAAAATAAATCTGGTTCAATTTTTTTTTGTTTCTTAATGAACATATGTAAAGATATAAAAACTTTTTTGGAATAGGTAAGAAAGTCGTGTGAGTGGACACACCAGATATTTTTTAATCTTTAATATCATTTATCATATTTCAGTATTACCACTATTTTATGTATTCACATTTTCTGAAAATATTGTGTGAATAGTCTGATTTTCTCATCATAACTAATGTTGCCCAAATGACCGAGACGAGTCTTGGCCTTGCAAACTCAGTTATGGTCTAGGTCTTGCGCAAGAGTCTCGCAACGGTCTTTCAGTTACCTTTTAGCTTAGTGCTATAGAGATATTACTCTATTTTTTTTAGATACAGGAAACCTAACTAAGCCCCAATGATATAATTTTCAAAGGTATTTAAATTTCCTAAAAAAAGAAGAAAGTTCAAAGCACTTTTAGTAAAGATATTGCGATTTTTAAATTTTTTTGGATTATTATTTAAAATAATGAACTATTGTAATAAAAGAAAAATTAAAAAACCTAAACACCTCTCGAATTTGAGGTTTTACGTTTCAGAATACGTAGAATTCGAAAAACGAATAAACAATTTTTTGTCCGCCCGCCGTCCACTGTCCGTCGTGAGGCGTATGTCCATTTAAAATTTTACAAAATTTCCTAAAAAACAAAAAGATAATCGTTAAAATCGAACAATTAGGAGCAATGATATGGACTCTGGATACTTTTTATATGTTCTCTGAAAAGTTTATATCCTTTGCTTTGGTTTTTGATTTTGAATGTGTTACTGAAGTATTGCAATGTTTTTTTTTAGCAAATCACTAAAGGTGAAAATAAATGTTTAGGCCAATAATTGGAATCACCTCATATTTCTTTTTCTTTGTCACTTTATATGTTACTTTAGATGTACAATTGTTTGGAAATAATAAACCATTGTGAAATAATTTGCATTTGATATTATTGTTATTCTTAAGGGATTCAGTTCCGGTATAAATTTGATATTTCTATACTGTATTCTTTCTTTAAGTATTTATATTATATAATAAATATGAAGCAGGAGGGTTTGGTTCATATATTATAAAAGAGTTTTTAGTCCAATTAGATTCTCTTTTATATTAAAATCCCTAAAAATAATGGTCTCTTTTCTATGAGATTTTCCAACTAACAGGAAATACGGGATATGGGTGAAGGAGAAAGGCCTCATCAACACCTATACTTCCAAAGGTTCCTCTAAAGTCTAATTATTGAGCACATAATGATATGAAAAACTGGATTCTTCTCTGTAATTCATATTTTTCACCCCTCCCAACATCCAGGACGTTAGTAACACTGGAAAGTAAAAACGGTGATCAAAAATAATAAAATTAAAATTTGGTAGTAAAAAACATTACAAAATAAAAATGTAAAGATTTGTCATTGATACAATACATTTCTACTCGCCACTGATTGGTCTTTTATATTTATATATTTAAATTAGCATTACTTCCAACCAACAACAAGGGACCAATCCGTTGTGTTGACATTATTTTCAGATGCTGAATATTGCTACTTTATTCTTTTAATTCAACTGCTTTATTATCCATTTTAGTCTTTATCATTTATTGTTAACAGCAAGAGTCTTTGTATAAGCTCTAGAAAGCTTAGTGTATCTTTAAAAATTGTTTTAATATTGGAATTCCCCGTTGTTTTTTTTTTATCTAAAATTAAATTTAACATCTCATTTTTTTACCATTTCTTTCCATTTTCTTTTTCTGTTACTTTTATTTCAAAATATCCAATTTTTTCCGTTATCTTGGTGTAAAAATTAATAACCAAAAACTAGTTTTTATATTACAATAAAAAAATAAAATAACCTATAGTTAAGTAAATTAAAAACATAAAAACACATCATACCTATATACTATATATACAATCAGGCAGGGAACCCCAAGCCAGGCTTGTCTCTCCAATTCGAGAAGGAAAATCATGAGTCCAAAAGATACTACTCTCTCAACCGCGTCACTGTTGCTAAAGCCAGTGGAGATTGAGCGAGAGCGATTTAGCCACATACACTCGTAATAAAAATTAAAAGTGACACTAAAAGTTAATAGTACATGTAGCTTTCTTAGAGAATATACTAAAATTAATAACTAACTGTTAAGTTGGTGACGTTTTTATGTATTTACTTTTACGATTTGTTTTATGTAAATAAAAAAAAAACTCAATATAAAAAGAAATAAAGGAGTAAAGTTTTATTTTTATGATGTAATTGTCACCTAAGTTGGTAACAGTTTAGATAAGTAGGTAGTTCCTTAAGTGACCAACGCTAAGCTAAGCCCCTACTTCAGTTTGCTGGACTAAGCTTAAAAGGCACTCACAAAGTTCCACGAACTGTTTTGTCGTCAGTTCTGTTGTAGCTGGCAATTATGACAATGCTTAATCAGCTCATTTAAGTTTTGGCAAAGTAGCAAAATTTGTGCTAATAATTACGTATTTTTAAAAAGTTTCTTTTCTTTAATTTCAATTTGTTATTATTATTATTTAGGAAGTGTTAATGAGAATTGTTGCAAATCTTAAATTTTACCTAGAGTTCGAATAACGAATGGAAAATAGAACACCACTCACAAAAACGATGATTGAGTTAAATTTTTTCGATATTTAAAATTATTTTATGAAGTAATAATACAGTCTGTATTAATTAAAGAAATACCCCTACACTGAAGGGCATTAGTACTGGCGCTACAATATTCATTCTCACAATAAAGGAGGAAAATAAATATAAATAACTCAAGAAATCATATAGATAAATAAAACTATATCAAGTAAATAAGATAATGAGAATTATTTATTTATTTATTTGGTATTTTGTTGCCTCTACCCTGTAGGGTCATTGGCAACGCCTTTAAATTACACTCTGTTGCAGAGTTTTATCACTTTCGGTTGAACGATTTCGTCAGGGGCAGTTATATGTTGTGTCCACTCTTTATACCAGGCAATTTCTTGTTTTGGAGATCCCCTTAAGCTTTTCACTTTTTCCAGAGCTCCTTCATTGAAATGCTCTTGATTTAATGAAGATACGAAGTCTTCCCATCGGTATATATCGTAATCATTTTGTATCTCACTGTTTGAGTTTTTGTACGTGTTAGTTTTTGAGACAAACCTAGAATGAGTTCTCTTATTCGCTTATTGTCATTTTTAGGTGCTTAAATGTCGAATAATCTGTTTACAATTCCATTGAAATGATTGTTTTCATTTTGATGGCAAAGTGTTTCTTATTTCCTAGATTATTTTTATCACCATGTGTTATTTTTAAATGCTCGGTAGTGTTCAAGGCGTGCTCATTCATAACGCTTTATGTGTTTTGAGGTTCTGATTTAGCCCTCCTAGGTGATTCTGAGTCTCTGATTATCTGAGAGCATTGTTTTTCAGACCGTTTACATTGTTTGTAACTGAGACATGATATCAGTATCGTTTGATTAATTTTTCTCCTGAGTCATGTCGAGTTATAGGCATATTTTTTCGTGAGAGGGTAAGTGCTTTTGTTCGTTTAAGATAATGGTTCGCACGGTCCAAGTATGGTTTTCAGTGGGATTTCTGGGTTGTCTTTGTTTTAATATTTGAGCCGGTTTTCCAATTTTTCGCAGGTAATGATACTGTTCTCTCAGTTTCGGTGAACGTTGTTGGATTTTGTTGATCCCTTGATTCTGTCATAAGTATGGTTTGGATTTGCATAGGGTGTAATAGTGTTGTTATTCCGTTTTGTTTCTGGTCATCACCCTGCATATATTTCTCAGTGTCAGATGTTATCATATCAATGTTTCCTTGTCAGTACATTTATTAGTAGGTGTTTTCTCGTCGTTATGTTTGGTCAATAGGTGTTTTCTTTGTCATTTATTTATTAATAGGTGGATTGCCATAACCTCGGTTACCTGCCTATTACTATATTTCCAAGTTTCGCCCTGGGGTATTGGGACTCAATGACCACTGCATCAATCCTTACTCTTTCTTCAAACTACCTACTAAATCAACTTGTGCCTTGAGCATGGCTCGGATCTCAGTTGATTGGAGCGTTGTGCTTCAATATTTACGGATTATACCCTTCAGGGCAGTTCTTTTTCATAACATTTCGCTGCAAATGTCCGGTTTCCTTGCTGATGTAACAGACTTTACATATTCAGCAGAAAAAATCCGGTAAATTGATTCCCTGATAAGAAAAGGCAACCGTGCTACTTTCTTAGTTATATATCGCCTCTATAATTACCTGTCGTCGGAACGTTAGTACATGGCTCAGGTTTTTTTTCATATACCCGAAGCGTAAGAAAGTTATTGGTGATAATAGCCTAATCCCCAGCTTCTGGATCTCTTCTTCCAAAATTGTTTGAGGTATACTGGGGCAAGCACCGGAAATAATGATTCGCTTTCCTGGATCAACCAGTCGTTTAATTGGTATCTTATGATTTCCTATCGTCATACAGGAGTGCTTCATTAGAAGCATATCAACTTGATGCTTGCTACTCAAATGAAAGCAAAATCTATTTCCAGAAATTCGAGAGGCATACCTAATGTGACTGGGTTCCATTATCTCAGCGAGTGCTTCGATATACTGTTTCTGCTCCACACCGTTAACAGTAGGAACAATAATGGCATACTCACGGTCAGAGCTCTGTTGGTATGACGGCACTTTGGCATAGGTAGGTCCAGGTTGCTTAACTTCCCAGTTTACAGCCTTATTGGAGACTTCCATCTTTCCTGATTGAGTGTTTTGGAGTAGTCCACACATCTCAGCATTCCTTGCAGCTCCTGGGCCATCTTGAGATCCCTCCATTACCGAGCCTTGCACTTGAAGTGCCTGCCCTGACAGATTCTTTCCTGCAAACACTTTCCTGTTAATGAGCAGGAGTGTTAAGATCGGCAGCCACTGGAGTTGACTTTCCTTAGTCGTTGGAAACCACCGTCTGATAGTTTTACAATTTTCTTAAAATTATTCCTGGTTTTTATTCAACAAGGTCCCAGCTGTTATCCCAATGAGAATTAATATACATATATACACGATACATAAAATATTATATTGAAACTAAATGATAATAAATAAATAGAACACATTCATGCACTTTATCTTTATTTTTAAGTAAGTTCTATGTATCGATACAAATAATAAATTCAAATTTTCGATTTCCCGATCCTTGAACGTTTTCCGCAGAATCTTATATTCAATTAATACATGTAATTATACGTTATTCTAAGTTAGAAATTTATCCGCTCTTGTTGTTTTGGCCCAGGCATGGTTTGTAATGTGTCAATTCGTAACTAATCATCTACAGCTCATTTGATCATGCCTTAATTGCTGTAGTATTAATCTTTACCTCACTGATACAAGATAAATAAAATAACCAGAAAAAAAATTGTTCATGTCGTTTAAATCTATAATTTTGATCGGAAATTCTCTATGATGGGACGATATTTCCTTTAATGCTAGAACATAAATTGTCGTAGAACTAAAATAACATATCGTTGCTTAACAAGAATTTTCAGTAAGACAAAATGTGCTTTAAGCTAAACAAAAAGGTTTCAGGTGTGGGAATTACTAAAATTTCAATCCCTCGATTATTAAAATTTTGTTATTGCAGATTGTTTTATTCTAATGTTTTTTTTTAATTTTTTCTATTCATCGATAACAATGAAAAATTATTCCAAGCCTTTCCCTGTCTTACTTGCTCTTTCTAGAAGCCAGCAGTGAGGCAAAAAATATAGATTTTTTAGCAAAGATTAATGAATAAAATATTCCTGCAAATCATAATTATTACAGATTTTAAATTTAAAAACAATATATATGCCGGACTATTTGCACTTTACTCCAGGGATTCTCAAAGTAGCTAACACGACACCCTGGAGTGTAACAAGGGTATGCCAGAGGTGGCGCAACAATGATATTTAATATATAAGGTCAATATTGTCGATTGTTGAATTAAACGTTCTATAATTTACGATGGCGCATGAACCTAAAAGATATATTATTGGACTTATTTTCTTAAAAACAGTGCCAGCGATAGTAAAGTTAAAACTCCCTAGATCATATGTACTTACACCTGCTACAGCCTATTTACGCTACGGCATGTTAGTTGTGGCCATGCCTCGAATCAGTTAGCTGGTATGTCCGTGTCATTTATTGAGAAATCTTTTGTAGTATGTTCGCATGTGGTCGTTAACTGTTGGCATCTATAGGTCTTTATGTAAAGTAATGTTACTGTCGTACCAGTGAGCTTAGGTGTTAGTCCTCAAAGTTTTTTTTATTGAAAAGGCTGTAGTTAACGTATGTTAGTCTTTTTGGCTGTCCTCTATATCTGTGAAGCTTACGTCCAAATCACTAGTGGATCCAGGATTTTATTTTTGGGGGGTCTTCAGCCCGAAAGATTTTTTTTTCATAAATCTTCATAAAAATAATTTTAAAAAAGAAAGAAATTAACTACCTATATGAAATGGTGTTTAAGTGGTTCCTGAAGTCCTATTAAATGTAATTATACGAACAAGAATACATTAAGATATAGTTTTTAATATTTTTTTCTGTAAAACATAGTTATATTTTACCATTTTGGGGGTCTTCAACCCGAAAGCCTCCTCCCCCCCCCCGTAGATCCGCCTGTGGTCCAAATGGGCTTAAGTAGGTAAGTATGTATTCAACTTCTGTCTGAGTTTTAATTTCAAATGTCTTAAAAAAGGAGTGAGTATAATAGTCGTGGTCTTAGATATAGAGTTTTGGTTTTGTTCTTGAAATTTTGGGCCCCATGTCATTCTTCTGTCAAATGTCAGTCTTGAATTAAATCAGATATTGAACTTTACTGTCTAAGGAATTCAGAAATAGTCAAGGTAAATACAAGGGCTTTACTTAGAATGGTAAAAGTGATATGCAGTGATTTGTCCTGGTTGATTAGAATTTTAAAATTTAATAATATAAACCAATCAAATCGAAAATAACACACACGCAAAAGTTTATTTAAATTGCTTTAAAAATGGATAAACATTCTATTATTATATCAAGTTAGGCATGACCGTGCTACAATGATTTATCTTTTTGTCCGTTAATGGTGAAGCGGCCAAAATAATAATAATGAAAAAGCCGCTGTTTTACAGCCTTCGTTCAAGTACTTGTTTTTTGTACTAATTAAATTTAAACTTATCTATTTACTTTAAATCACAGTTCATGTGACGTAATATAAATATTCATCTTAGTTTTAAATAAGTGAAATTCCTGATAGATGGATTGAAACATTTTATAAAGAGTTTGATGAACTTCCGAAAACCAATCCATTACAGACGGAATCTCTTCCCGAATCCCCAGCAAAAAGTTTCTCCACTGATAGCTTTGTTTTTGCGTGAGTCAATTTCGTTAATTGCTTTGTAGTCAGCACGTTATTCGGATTAGGGCTTTGGCTTTAATGATTGTTTATGCTTTTTTCACTATATTTGGATGGACAAGACTTGCAGTTCTCTCACTTGATTATAAATAATATATATAGATAGGTTTTTTGTTTTTTTTACTTATCTTTAAGTTGTTTTATTTTGGTTCTGTTTTTGTATATGTTCTGCCAGAGTACTCCTAGTGGGTAGTTTCTCAACAAGTGTTTTCAAGCCATTATATTCATTTGTACAAATTCACTGGAATTATATTTTTTTAATATAGTTGTAAATATCATGAATAAATAAATTCATTTCGTACTCCTTAGGACTTAGTGGAGAATTAGTGTGACCTATTAGCTGAAATTTTTGGAGGCCTTTGTCAGGAAGTTTCATATGTATATATGACGGTTGTTTTTTTTAATAGTAATAACAAACTCCGCATTAAATGCAGGTGAAATAATTCCATATCTCATACACAGTAACGAATAAATAATATTCTTAAGTGGGGTGACAGTACTCAATGTATTCAAAACGCTGTGTAAGCTGAAGAGGCAAAAAACAAAGAGACAATTTGGGGCGTTATTTGATCAACCGATTGGCTACACTCCCACCAGAACAAACCAATAAAAAACAGGCTACAGCGTTTCCGATATTAGCGCTGGGAAGAAAAATTATTTCCAGTTTTGGATTTAAATTGCAAATTAATTCGTTTAACCGAACAACCCTTTCCGAAGCCTATTCGGCCAGAAATTTTCTCGAGTGGATCGTTTTAGATAAATAAGTCAGTTATTCAATATTTAAAGATTATTTATTAAAATGTATGAATACAGTTTAGACATCTTTCTTATGTTTATTTAGATAATGTATTTTTTATTATTATTTATTTTTATTTTAATGAAATTTACAACTGTATTACATAGAAAATACAATAAGTAAATGTGACATTGGTAACATGACATGCACAACGTGAAGAGAAACTACCCATTGGTATAACTCAATAATGTATTCAACTTTATTTTATTTTTGTTATCAAATGATCTTATTGACTTTTATTTGGCATGATCTCCCTTTGTTACTGCTTAGTAATATTTGATTTTTTTTTTATTTAACTTTGCTTTGATTTATATTTTTAATTCATTCTTAATTATTTATATATGTTTTCATGTACTAACAAACTTACTTTAAACACTAATACCTATTGCCCAATGGTGTGCCAGACTATATTATTATTCAATAAGTAAATACAGATTAAAAAAAAAAAAAAAAGGAAAAAAGATTTAGCAAGACGTGACCCATTTTTAGGGAAAAAAATTATTTTTGGTAATATCTGAGTGGACTAAAAAATTAGAAATTCTCTTATTATTTTTCACAATTTGTTTATTGTTTTAATTCATAAGACCCAGGCGGAGTTCACTCCTAAACACTTTTTTTCTCCATTAAATCCGGCTAAATCCTTCAGAAAAATAAATATACATTTTTTTTTTTTTTTTATAAAAAGGGGAAACACCTTTTTTATTCCCGTAAATTTTTAGTTCCGTAAATAATCAAACTTTGGAATATGATAAATATAACACAAGAAACTAGTACGGTTGCAGTGTTAGTCCAGATTTTTCTGTGTATTAACTAAAACTTCTGATTTGTGTAACTATTTAAAATGTAGTATCTTGGATTCTTAAGATGTCCTAGCACTGTAGTTTAGTGATTATAGATGTGAATAATAATTGGTATCAATTTATTCCAAAATCAGTGTATCTGTTACATAAAGATAAACTTAAATAGGAATAAATTGACAAAAGATTTGATTTATTACAGTGCTAAAATATGAGCTGTAATTTGCTATATTTTAAATTAATTAATAATGATATTTTATTGTTGAGGAAATTTATTGAAATAGTAATGTGATAGTTAATTAATTTTGAGATGATTTTAATGGAAAGATTACGAAGATGTTTAGTATTACATAGAATGCATGTTGCGGCTAATTTTAATTGACATTACTAGCAGTAGTTATGTATATATATTACACTATACGTGAATCTCATATTGGATAGCTTTAGATATCTATTAATGGTAGACTGTGACAAAAACAATATAAATAATAATTTCTAAAGCATAACACTACTTAACAGTAATCATGTCAGACAGGATACATTACATGTTTCTTACTTGTAACTGTTGTTGTTTTTAAGTTTGAAAAATTATTTAGAACCCATAGATTCAAGGAATGCGTAAGATAGCTACTTTTCATTGTACTTGTGTGAAAGATGAAATATAAAAATATTTCATTAATACGTTTATAACCTTAAATATATATATATATATATATATGATAATATATATATATATATAATATATATTATATATATATATTATAATATAAATTATATATATATATGACAAATATTTATTAATGCATTTAAATAATTAGGTATCTATCGTCCGTTTATTCCAAAAAAAACCTTATAGAACATTAAATTAGTGAATAATTTTCCCTTTGCGATACTCCAACAGAATGCATTACAATCAGTGTGGCAGCTTTTGATCTGTCTATGACAGACAATGCAACTTTCTTAATTCCATTTTAGTAAACTTTGTAATAGAAAATGACAGTTTAATAACTAATAGTCGTACAATTCATAATCAACGGATTGTACAATGCATAATCAACCGGTGATTATAATAAATAGGACTTTTTTTATTTTAATAGTATTTATGATTTGTTAGCTGTAATCTTTTAGATTTAGCTCAGTTAAAATGCAATTAAAAAAAAAGATTATAGCCCAACATGGCCAGAAAATTATTTCTATTCAATGTTGAGTGGTAAGTGAAAGTTGTGTGTTGAGCGCACCAGATAATTTTTTTTAGTTATATGCTTTAATAAGTGTTATGTGTTTTACTATATATTATACTACATTGTCTCCTCATTATTTTATTTTTAGAGCTGAACTCACCAAAGCATTATTGTTATTATAATAAGAACATTGTTAAGTGCCGAAAATTATTACAATCATAGTCCCATGTTTTAATCAAGAGACAAGATAAATCATATGGTGCTAGAAACCTATAAACACAAAAAATTATAACTAAAAAGGTTATTTGAATTTTCATTTGAATTTTCAAGTAGAAACGTAAAATTTTCTTTTTCGAAGTTGAAGGAAGAAGGTGTGAAAGTGAACATACGTAGTTGAAGGTGATATCCACCGAAAAAATGGATCCCAACCCAACTACAAATGTTGTGGTAAGGGACGAAAGGATGGACTTAATCGACGCTACTTGTGGTGATGCTTGGGCATTGGTAACGGGTAAAAAAAGAAATTTTCCTAATGAATCTAGGGATCCGAGAAAATACAAAAAAACCGAAACAGAAAATGTAACAACTCCAATATCTGTAAGTAATTCTTATGATGTACTTAATACCATTACCGAAAATGAACAATCCGCAGTAAATGTTCAAACAAACGAAAAACCACCACCAATACACATAAACGACGTTCAAAATTATCAGGCATTGGTCCTATTCCTTGAAAACAACGCAGCTCCAAATTCTTTTTTTCTGAAAACAACAATCAAAGGTGTAACAGTTTACCCGAAAACACCTGACGTATACCGTAAACTAGTTAGTAGTCTTAGAAATGGAGGTGCTGAATTCCACACATATCAGCTACCTGAGGACAAAAATAGAAGAATTGTCATTAAAAATTTGCACCACACCACCCCAATCTCTGAAATTAAAAATGATTTAGAAAAACATGGTTACATTGCAACAAACATCACAAATGTATACTCTCGATTCAAAAAACCTTTGCCCATGTTTTTCATAGACATAACAAAGGCCACTTTCAATGAAAAAATTTATGAAATCGAATCAATTTATTATACAAAAATTGTTGTTGAGGAGCCTCGAAAAAAAAGAATTATACCTCAGTGTATAAGATGCCAACAATATGGTCATACAAAATCATACTGCAACCATTCTCCACGATGTGTTAAGTGTGGCCAAGGCCACGAAAGTGTATCCTGCTTGAAGACCAGGGAGACAAAGGCAACTTGCGCAAACTGCCTTGGAGACCACCCGGCCAACTACCGAGGATGCCAAGTCCTGAAGGATCTGAGGGCGCATAGGAGAACAGCAAGAACCAACCATCCTCCTAGATCCACACCTCTCCCTCCACCACCAAGTTTCGAAGAATTTCCGACTCTTCCGCAGCCCTTGCGAAAAGAGCAGCCGATACAAAAAAATTCTTCGCAGAAGGCTACGCCAGCTCAGCTGCAGGAACCATCAAGAAACCAGATGACGAGAAGAGATAATGCTACTACATCTGCTCACATCAAACCATCATGTTCAGGTATGAGGCGGGAAACTACTCAGCAGCCACCTTCAGCTGAAAATAATGCCCCACCTCAATTGCTCCAATTACTCAATGGTTTAAACTCCCTCATACAGCCCCTTTTTACTATCCTCCAACAGCTTGCACAGGTGACTCAAGCCATGTATCCACAAAATGACCGCTAATCAGCTGACTGCAGGCTCTTTGTCCATCCTTCTGTGGAATGCAAATGGACTGGCACAACACAAAACTGAACTGGACTTTTATCTTCATGAAAAACGTATAGATGTAGCCCTGATAACGGAAACTCACCTTACACCACGATCGAAATTCGGTATTTCTGGTTATGTGACACACAGGACAGACCACCCCGACAACACTGCCCACGGCGGCACTGCTATACTTATAAGATCTTCTTTATCACACAACCATTTACACTTACCAACTACACCTGACATTCAGTCCACAGGCATCACACTATACATGAAACACAACACATTGACACTAGCTTCCATCTATTGTCCTCCAAGATATGTGCTGACATCTTCGATGTTTTGCAACTTCTTCCAAAGCTTAGGTCGATGTTTCATAGCAGGTGGTGACTTCAACGCAAAGCACCAACATTGGGGGTCACGGCTATGCACACCAAGAGGAAGAAATTTGAGGGCTGCTATCCACGAGCTTTCATTAGACACTATAAATCCTGACACACCGACATACTGGCCTGTATCGAGACTCAAATCCCCGGACCTTTTAGACTTCTTTATTACAAAAGGACTGCGTACTGTACCTCATTCCATAAGTACGAGCTCTGATCTTTGCTCTGATCATTCAGCGGTACACCTTATTGTACTCGATGAGGCCGTCAACGTGCAAAAAATACCAGCTCTCATCAAAGGACCAATTGACTGGGATGCATATAGAGAGTTTTTAAACTCTTCGCTTTTGATCCCAGTGTCCATAAAAGGTGAAAAAGAACTGGAGGAGGCTGTGGAAACATTCACCAAAAATATTCAACAAGCTGCTTGGACATCATCAATACCAAAATTCAACTCTGCGACAGCTGAGCACTTGCCGAAATATCCTCAGTACATAAGGGACTTAATCAGAGCAAAGAGAAGAGCGCGTAAAATATGGCAGACTGACAGACACCCTTCAGATAGACAGACATTTAACCGACTAAACAATCAACTTAAAAGAGAAATCCAAAAATTTAACAGAACTAACTATGACGCATACATCAGTGGTCTTTCTACTGACGATGGGAGCTTGTGGAAGCATACCAAAAAGTTGTTAAAGCACCGAGAGCTGTCAGCACCACTTAGAAAAGAAGATGGATCCTGGGCCGTGTCGGATGAGGAAAAATCTGAACTCTTCGCTCACCACCTTTCTTCTGTATTTAAACCGTTTACAAACTTCACTAACACAGAACATGAGACTATGGTACTTAACACATTAGACATCCCACTTCAGCTGACACTACCACCTCCTTCTTTTACTCCATCTCAGGTTGCACTTCAAATCAAACAATTACCGAAAAGAAAAGCTCCTGGTTATGACTTAATAACAGCCGAAGCACTCCAACAAATGCCCAAGAAAGCTCTAGTATTTCTGACAACAATTTACAACTGTATACTAAGGACGTCAAAATTCCCTTTACAATGGAAATACTCACTTATTAAGATGATTCACAAACCCGGTAAAGACATATACAGTCCTTCATCATACAGACCCATTAGCCTCCTTCCTATATGCTCTAAAGTTTTTGAAAAATTAATATACAAAAGACTTGTTGACATATTGACTGACCAACAGGTAATACCTGACCACCAATTCGGCTTTCGCACATTCCATTCGACGACACATCAATTGCACAGAGTTACAGACTACATTGCTGGAGCTTTAGAACAAAAACTATATGCAACTGGAGTATTTTTGGATGTTGCTCAGGCGTTTGATAGAGTCTGGCACCAGGGTCTTCTCTTTAAACTTAAGACTATACTTCCATACACCTACTATCTTATCCTTCAATCTTTCCTCTTCGACAGATTTTTTTCAGTTCGGCAGGGCTCGGAAGTGTCTTCAGTCCATCCAATCTTGGCCGGAGTTCCCCAAGGTTCAATACTAGCCCCTCTACTTTACGTTATATACACTTACGATATACCTATTGACGATGAGATCTTGACAGCTACATATGCAGACGATACAGCAATCCTCACAAAACATCAAGACCCTACACAGGCCTCACTAACTCTACAACATCATTTGCTTAAACTACAAGATTGGTTCACACTATGGAAAATTCGACTTAATCATGACAAATCCAAACATATAACATTTACTCTTCGAAAAAACACCTGTCCTCCAGTTTATATTGACAACAATCAAATTCCTCAAACGGACACTGTACTTTACCTTGGACTCACCTTCGACAGAAGGATGACATGGGGCCCACATGTTAAAATGAAACGCATGACACTTAACAAACGACTCAAACTACTTTACTCTCTTTTTGCCAAATCTTCGAAACTAAAACTAAAACAGAAACTGAATACATATACATACTTACTTAAGCCCATATGGACATACTCATCACAAATATACGGCATCGCTAAAAAGACCCACCTACAAAAACTTCAAACGTTCCAATCAAAATTATTGCGACTCATAACAAAAGCACCTTGGTACGTGACTAACAAAACTCTACATACTGACCTCCACCTTCCAACAGTTGACCAACATATAACGACCCTATATCAACGATTTTACACAAATTTAAACGGACATAATAACAGACTTATAAGAGACATGGCCACAGCTGACATACCTCAGAACATGAACAGGAGACTAAAAAGGCGTTGGATGAGGGATCTCCTTCCTTAGACAACCTAAGTAATTGGAACAAGTTAGGGAAGAGGTACTGCTGAGTACTTTCCTTCCCCATGCCTGTCATGTCATTTTATCATTACCGCCATCACATTTGCTGATTGTTAACTTATTGTTGACAGGCGCAAATACATATTTAATAGACAAGATTAGATTAATTTGTTACAGAAACTCGAGGAGACTAATTGTAAGTTGGGACTATATATAGCGGCGACCCTTCATTTTGGAACTGTTCGACCGAGAATGACGTTTAACTCTTGACCCCTCTCAGGTCACAGAGCTTCAATCTGAAACAGTCAATGCTTCGCCTCTTAGCATCGTACTTTAAATATATATATATATACAATGTTTATGAAATACAAGACAATCCTTGCACTGTACATATTATGAAATTCATTTATTAGTTTATTACCTACAATCTGAGGGATCATTGGTGTAGTGTTGTTAGTTTTTATTTATTATTTTTATTATAGATAAATGATGCTAAAAACAATAGTACTGATTTTTCCAGAAGCTATGCTTGCGATAATTTGACTGAATAAAATCATTTCTTCTCGCCTAGACTTTCGCTCTTCTTCTATTTGAGAATCGCTGGTTTGATATAAGTCAATTTTGCTCAATCGCGTCTCCTTTCTTTTTTATATTATTTTAGAGACTATCATGTAGTGACTTTGGCACAATCCTTTTTATCAACTAGTAGACTTTTGAATATTTTTTTTCCTGGTCTTAGTAGCAGCGCGAATTTTTGTTGTAACCTATGTCGAACGAAAGACATTTTGATCTTTTTATTGTATTGATCACAACGAATGATGAAATATATTATTCAGGAAAAAACGGAATTAAAGAACTGTAATTAATTTCATTGTAAATAATGATGAAAACCTAGCTAGGCTTACGCCATCTCTTGACAGGGTAGTGGAAGCAGATAATTCCTGGGATTCCAAACAAGCAACAGACAAGAAGAAACATGAATGGATCCCTGTCTGAGATGTTAGCTGGATACAGCAATGGAGGTTTGAAAAGTTTTTCTTCTGGTTTTGCCACAGTAGACCATGAAATAGATAACTTAAACTATCCAACAGGGAGACTTCACGGAGAGGGGAAAATATGAAGACATAACTACTGCAAGTAAGGTCAATTAAAATTAGCCGCAAACCCATCTAATGTAAAACTAAAACATCGTTCGTAATCGTTCCATTAAAATCATCTCAAAATTAATTAACTAGCACATTACTATTGCAATAAATTTGGCCTCAATAAAAGAACCTTCATTATAATTGAATTTAAAATATAGCAATTTGCCAGCTCATATTTTAGCCTGTAATAAATCAAATCTTTTGTCATTTTAGTCCTTTTAAGTTTATCTTTATGTAACAGATACACTGATTTCCGAAGAGATAAAGACACCCATTGAGCCTGTTACTATCATCGATATAAGTATAGATCGATACATAGCGCATTATTTGTAAATATTATAGCGATTCCTTGACGTCTGTAGCTTCCACATAAGAAATTAAATATACCTATAAAACCTGCCAGTTTGTGTAGGAATTCATTGCTTACTACATTGCATTAATTTTTATATAACCTTTTATAGGTTGTAAAACTTATAGCTTTTAGTGTTCCCATTTTTTTCTAAAAATATCATTTGGATTTCTAATGGTTTAGCAATTCTAGTGCTCGTCATTCTGATGTTTATTTTTGCCTCGATTTCTCTGCATGGGGATGTGGGAAATAATAATTTCGTCAACAGTTAAATTCGATATTTCTAGATATATTATAAGTTGTTTCAACGGAAATTATCACAAGTTTATGTATAGACACTTATTAAAATCACCTCTAGATATGGCCCGTGATGTAGTTATTCTTAATATGATAAACGTTGTATTGCGGGCTAAAGTCTTTGGTCAAGAATAAGGGGTAAGGCAGGCTAGAGGGCAGGTAATATAGCCAGGGTCCAGGAATGCAATATCCTAGAGGTCTCAAGAATTCGCTGCCTCTTCTTCAAGAGCTGTTAGGATGGAGTGGCACTTTCTTTAACTCAAGTGTACCACTAAATAGTATATATATATATATACTCTTTATTATTTTTATATTTGCGGCCTAAAGTTAGAAAAAAATGTATACAAACAATTTATAGAATTTATTTATTTATTGTAGATATTTAGCATTGTTTCTTTGGATTTAATTTTTTTTTTCTATTTATTTATTGAGTATTACAACGATCTATCACATGGACATTAGTTATAGTCAGGTAGGATAACATTCACACTATATGTACAAAAAATATAAAATAAATAGAAGCAAAATAACAATAAATAATAATCAAATGTATATACAATAAATAAAATAAAATAACTTTAAAAAAAGATAATTAAAGCTAAGCCAAAAACACATGCTCAACCGCATCACTGGTACTGGTACCAGCGGAGATTGATCGAGAGCACTTTAGCGAGCATACAAACATGTCTTGAGTGTGGAGAATCTGGCCCTTGCCAGAAGTCCAATATATACAATCTACAAAAGTTTCAACCTTCTTGGAGGATTATAGAGATAAGTGTTGCTTGATAGGGATTGTGCAAGAGGATTTGGATGATACGTAAGGTTCTGGTGAAATTTGGAGAATTTTTCTGGGATAAGGTCTAGGTCAAATGGAATGTTGAGGTCATGATGTAGGGTTTTGTTTGTTACATAGAATGGAGCATCGACTATTGTTCGAAGGACTTTTGACTGTAAGGATTGGATGCGCTTGATGTTAGAATGTTTTGTTGTTACCCACAGTTCTAGTCCGTAAGTGCAAATATGTTTCAGTATTGTCTTGTGGACCAGTAACTTGTTTTCAATGGAAAGTTTAGATTTCCTGTTTAGTAGTCGGTATAGTTGGCCTTATCGTCGGTTTAGTTCCTTTCTTTTAAGTCTAGTATAGGGGTTCTAGGTTAGTCGTCGGTCTAAGAGAAAGCCAAGGTACCGGACTTTATCTGAGAATGGAAGCTGGATGGTGTTAAAATAAACTTGTGGACAGGATTAACGACAAAGGGTGAAGGTTATGTGTTAACATTTGGATTCGTTTATCTTAATGCACCATTTCTTACACTAGTGTTCAATCAGGATTTAAAATTAATAAAAATTAACTATTGAGCTATTATGACTAAATTAAATACAGTAAAACTAGAGATTAAATTGTACTTTAATTATTGAAAACTAAGAACGACTTCATAAAAAACTAAACGGTAAACTACACTCAACTAGTTTTAAGATTATACTGAGTCAGAATGGGGAATATTTTGAAAATATTACTATCTGAAAATATAAACGTTTATTCATGGAAAATGATATTTTCCATAAAGAAATTTTCTAATTTTTTAGTAAAGCCGATTTATTTATCAAAACTTAAATTATACATAGGTTAAGCTATGTGATCCAATGTCAAGATTATGAAGTTACTTCGTTTATCAAGGACTACTTCGGTGAGTACTTGTTTGAATATTTGTATTGTATATATTCTTAATAATTTTTGTTAAAGAAATATTTTTAAATTTTCCATAAAGCTGAATTTTTTCTACTGTAGGGTATGAATGTGAAAACAATTAATTTTCGAAATAACCCAAAATTTAGTCATTCATTCATTAATTGAACTAAGCGTTATTGAAGTATACACTTTAATCAAAATCCAACTTTGTCGATTGATCCGTCATTATGGAACAATGTAACACATGTTACAGCCCCCCCCCTCATATATCCTTTCCTTCCCATCTGGCTCGGCGAAGTGTGGACAAAGGTGCCGTCCATCATCTGACGTCATCTCTCAAGAGAACAAACGATACGAAACTGAGGCAGCATAAATTCAGTGGGTTGATGTATGCACAGTTCTAGCCGGGGGGCGTGTAATATTGTTGCAATTGCGAAACTGTCTGCCTGAACATTACACCCTGTCAAATTAGCAACCTCTGCGAATTTATCAATCCAATTTGTTTTCCTTTATAATTATACTAAACTACTAGACAAAATAAAAGGATCACAAAGCAATATGTATGCCTAACTTATATATAATTTAAGTTTTGATAAATAAATCGGCTTTACTACAAAATTTAGAATATTTATTTATGGAAAATATTATTATTATATGTATATATATATATATATATATATATACATACGTTTATATTTTAAGATGGTAATATTTTCAAACTATTATCTAACATTTTTTAAACGTTAGTGTCTTTATTATTTATGAATTTCACAACTGTTTTTAAATTAAAATACATCTTGTGAACATATAAATATTACGAAATGTGAGGAAACTATCTGTTGGTCACACTGTATTAGAATGTCAACATTAGAAGAAGGCGAGGCCATTTTTGCAGTTACATTGAAGAGGAAGCAAGGCCAACAACAACAACAAGTTCTTAACTTGTATGGAATGGCAGGTACCTATATTGTGCTAATTAGGAAATATATGGAACATCGAGGTGGTTATGGATGATTTTATTTGTGACAAAGTAAAGAAATTGAAGATTTTACGAAGGATTTTGTAAGAGTTGGAGACGAGAGGAATGAATGATTAAGTGGAGCCCCGAAGCTCAACAAGTCCAAATAGGTCTTGTTCCAGTTATGTATATGAGCCTTTTGTGATTTATTGCGATTTTAAAGCGTTTGTCTGGTAATTGTTGAACTTTTCGGACACGTTAAACGATTTCTTGTTGTTTCAGTCTTGTATGATTCTTCAAGTGAGGCGCTTGTTAGATCGGTAGTTTCTTAGGTATCGGATTTGTTCAGCAGGGATAAGAGGAGTATTATTAAAGGGTAGTGTAGGACAGGAAGTAATAGGTTTATGACGAAGAATGGGAATAATTTGGTGGGATTTATTGGAATTAATTTTAAGAATTCAATTCCGTTAATATGAAATCCTTCTTTCCAGACTCAAAAATATTTTTATCTCAAATAGCGTCATTGAGGCGATCCGGCGGTTACATTAATAGATGGTATTACCACAAGAGCAGCGAGGAATAATTTTAAGTAGAACGTGGAGAAGACCAAGGAGATTCTTATCGATTTCATATCTTGTTATCTACTAATCTACCTCAATGGATTACTTATTCATTTCAATAATTCTGTAAGAAATCATGGATTAATTATGGATCAACACCTCTACTGGAACAACCAAATTTTCCATACTATCCGAAAATTTATTGCCACCCTAAAACCGTTCTTAAGGTATCGTGATCTTGTGGCAATAAAAACGATTCCGGTCCTAGTTTCCTCTCTAATTTTCCTCACTTCAATTATGGCTGCTTTGAATATGGTGGACTGTTTAGTGGACTTGAGATCAGATTGAAGGGACTAATTAATTGTTTCATTATATTTATATTTGGAGCGTCCAACGTCTCCAGCTGATGTGGCTCGTTCCTATTTTCTGCCGGCAATATTTATTAGGTGTTATACTTTTCCGATCATTAACAACCAAAAACCCTCTTAACTTCTCGATCTGCTTACGCCTTGATCCTCTGTCGTTCAACACGAGATTCTAGCCCACAAAGCTGTTTATTTCTTCTTATAGAACTGTTTCCTTTAAAAAAAATGTTTTCATACGTGCTACATTGTTTTGGAAATTATTTTTTTTTTGTCTTCCCCTTCCTCGCCTTTTAGTCTATACGGGTTTTTTTTCCCGGGACAGTGGGTGAGTGTGGAGGATTAATGCCAGAGTTTAAATCTCCTCTCAGAACCGGGACGCGAACTCGGTATCAATTTAGCACATTACCTTTTATCCGGGTCGACAGACAACGCGCGGTGCAAGGCAAACGCATTAGCTCGCTCGGCTCCTTTGTTTTTGAATATGATAACTTGTGCCTTTCTTCATTTTAATTTGAGGATGGGATAGCAATATGATTTAATTAACAACAAGAAGATGACTTCTTATGATAGATAAATGTTACTATGATCTAAGTAATTATTCTTATGGGGATAAATGTCCTAGAATAAAATTAACTTTTCTTCTTTTTCTATAATTTCCTTTAACATGAATGTTACTTTCTAGTTCATTTGATTATTTTTTAACTTATTTATTGAAAAATATTACAATCTGTGTCAAGGGCAAAATTATTAAGAAATGAAACAAAACGATTGAATTTCGTTTTTATATTAAAAGTTATTTTGCATCTAGAATATTTTATTTACAGTTGTATACATTTTTTTATCCTAGCATATTGCTCCGCAGCCTCACTAGATCTATTGTGCACCTAGATGCATATTTATATAAGATATATATATATCCAGGGAGTAGGAGTATTAACCCAGTTCGGTCTCTTCATGCATGCTGATGAAGGGAAATTCCTCTATCGCTCAAAACATTCAATATTTTTAAAAATTAAATTACAACTAACAAGTTTATTCTTTTAGACAAATCGGTTAAATAATTTTGGAAAAAACTTGGTGGAGTAAAATTAATGAAATACAAATGCTTAAACGATTTTCTTGTTATAAAGACATTCGTACTTTGTCTTAACGATCTCATATATTATAATGAATATTAAAGAAATATGACTTTCATTTTTAAATAGGCTGAGAATGTAATTTAAAACATATAAAAAAAAATAGTATCGTAGAATAATTAGGCTAAGTTTGTAATATAAAAAATTAAGTTTGTGTGACGATGAAAACCTTTTGTTTAAAACTATATTATTATGGAGCTATATAACATTATGCCACAACACGGACAATTATTATAGAAATAAAAGAGTTCAACGACGATAGAAACTAAAATAGTTTATAAAATTGGGAGGCAGCCATTTATAGCCAATGTCACAAAGGTATTTTTTGTTTTTAGCAATAATTTGTGAAAAAAAGATTATTACATATTAATAACAGAATGCAAAGTATTAAACAATTTTTTTATCATAAGCCTTTATATAAATGAAACACAAAACTGGCAAAGACATGTACAATCCTCATCTCACAGACCAATCATCCTTCTTCCAATTTGTATCCTTCTTCCAAAATATTTGAAAAAATAATATTCAAAAGAATTGTTGACATACTGCCTAACCAACAAATAGTTCCTAACCATCAGTTCGGCTTTCTCACATTCCATTCGACAATATATCAATTACACAGAGTTACAGACTACATTGATTTAGAACACAAACTGTATGCAACGCTTATATTTTTGGATATCACTCAGGCGTTCGAAAGCCTGGCACGAGGGCCGTGCTGAAGCCTATACTACCACAAACATACTTCCTGATTTTTCAATCTTTCCTTTTCGATAAATTTTTCTCAGTGTGGTAGGGCTCAGAAATTTCTTCTATTCGTCCAGGCGTTCGGTGGACCGCGGATGGCGAACAGACAATTTTTTAAAATTATTTTGTCTTTAAGTTCTACTTATCCTGGAACGTAAAACCTCAAATTTAGAGGAGAAGGTTAAGTGAAGATTAACCAAATCCGAATTTAATTCCTGCTATATTCTATTACCTCAAACTAACCTTATCCATCGAATCATGAATATTTTTAGTCACATGATTTGTTAAAATTGATTACAGAGACATAAAATTAGCCATCGGGCATTTTTGGGTTCTACAATGTGAGTAACTGACCCACTGAAAATTTGTGGGAATGATCACAGAGATGAATCACTGTGGCTAGAGAGAATAGAGGATAGTGGTCACTTGATTAAATAGGAGATGTAACCTATTGGTCACGTGATTGAAAACTAGATGTGACCTAATTGTCACGCAATCAAAAAGAGGATGTGGGCTAATGGTCTCTTGACTGACCAGCTGATTGAAAATGTTTATGATTCGCTGGCTGTGGTTAAATTTCGGTAACAAATAGGGTTAAAGTGATTGGGTATGGATTAAACTGATACTTAAATTTGAGGTCATGTTCACATGTCCAAATGCTTCTGAATTCTTGCATTACACGGTCTACCGAGTGGAATTTTATCTCTAAAATCGAACAGTTTCTTATAAATTTTAAATATGTATTAAAACAATTTTTTTTCAGGTCTTGAGAAATACTTATATGAGTACCAAAATCCCTTAATTGAAAATCAGAAAACGATTGTTAACTGATAGAAGCCTGGAAAACAATATCCGGAACAGACAAGTCCTGAGATCTTTAAAGCCCTAAGTTAGACCCTTTGCGCTTTGTCTTAGCGTTCAAGTCCTGAGGGTTCCTCCAGAATAGAAGGAAGGGTAGCTTTGTCTCTGGATATTGTTAGCTTTTCAACTTGAGTCTTCCGAAGAAAAATACATCAAGTTATTTGGAATGGCTTCCAGCGTCTGAATTTGTGGAGATTGTTATACTGGTATCATTATCTCTTATTTATTTATTTTCTTTTTTGTTGAATTGAATTAACTTTGAATGCACGACTTCTCTACATTGATCTAAATTGATAATATATATATATATATATATATATATATATATATATATATATATATATATATATATATATATATATATATATATACATTAATTATTATAAAACCTTTTTTGTTGTAAATAAGTATATTAGTGCAAATGTTTCGTAAAAGAGTTAAATGTCATCGAAAAGTTACTTCTATTTTTAGCATTTTATTTTCTGAATTTTTAGAATTATTAATTTTAAAAACTCACACAATGGAATTATTAATTTTAAAAACTCACACAATGGAATTATTAATTTTAAAAACTCACACAATGGAATTATTAATTTTAAAAACTCACACATGTGGAGATAGCAAATGAACTAGGATCCTACTTTCAAAAAGTATCTTCCACTGAAAATTACGACCAAAGTTTTGTTATCCACAAAAAGACAACTGAACGCCAACGGGTCATAATCAAATGCGAAGATACGGAAAACTATAATGCGATATTTACCATAGAAGAACTTAATAATGTCTTACTGAAATGTAAACCGAAATCAATCCCTGGTCCTGATCAAATTCCATATTTATTCCTAAAAAAACTCCCTATGGAAGCCAAATCATATCTCTTAAAATTGTAAAATAATATATGGGTAGATGGAACCACCCCTGACTTATGCCACAAATCAATAATCATAAAGATAATCATAATCCCGATTGTTTTCGACCTATATCGCTTACCTGCTCTACTTCGAAATTAATGGAAAAGATGGTTAATCTGAGGTTGATATATATCCTTGCAAAAAAACATCTGATCGCCAAAGAACAGTGTGTTTTTTTTAGAAATCGTTCAACTTTAGATCAAATGATAAAACTGGAATCAGAAATACAAACAGCGTTTAAAAAAAAAAGAACACCTAATTGCCATTTTCTTTGATATACAAGCATACGATAGAGTATGGAGACGATATATTGTGAACAAATTATTGGAATGGGGTATAAAGGGAAGGATGGTCAGGTATATAGAAAATTTCCTACAAAAAAGACTTTTCCAAGTCAAAATTGAAGACCAGCTATCAACCACCTTCATCCAAGAAAATGAGGTACCCCAAGGATCAGTTTTAAGCGCAACTATTTTTACAATAGCAATAAACGATATTGTAAAGAATGTCCACAAACCAGCAATTTTACGTTGTTTGCAGATGACTTCACAATAATCATCAGAAGCAAATATATAAAATTCATAGAATGGAAAATAAAAAACATCTTAAAATCAATAGAGCAATGGACTAAAACTACAGGTTTCAATTTTTCAACGACCAAAACCAAGTGTGTCCATTTCTGCCGGAAAAGATACTGTTCTGATAATCCATCACTATCACTGAAAGGAGAAATTTTACCATTCGTAGAAAGTGTACGTTTTCTTGGGATGTGGTTAGACAGACAGCTGTGATGGACAGTGTATTTACGTAATTTGAAAACAGATTGCTTAAATAAATATACTCAGAACTGTTTCTGGAATGAACTGGGGAGCCGACAGAAAGACACTATTTATCCTGTATCGAACTTTAATAAGAAGTAAAATAGAATATGGAAGTATTGTATATAATTCAGCCTCTGAAAGAGTACTCAAAATACTCGACACCATCCACAACACTGCAATAAGATTATGCACCGGGGCGTTTAGATCCTCTCCCGTTGAAAGCCTATACGTTGAAAGTGGAGAACAGAGCTTAGCTTTAAGAAGAGACTATCGTTCTCTAGTTTACGCCTCATCTATAATTTCTAAACCGGACCACCCTAACCATAGTTTGTTTACCAGCATCAACACCAACCAAGTGTACTACTCAACTGGCATTACGGAGAGAACCCACAAACTACTTATACAATTAGACTTCAGACTGGACAATATAATGACAATAGACGACGCTTTATTCTACCAATGGAATAACTCTTTCATAAAAACAGATACGTCTGTAGCTAAGAAAATAAAAACTGACGACGACCAATTAGTCAAAAAACACCTTTTTACAGAAATGAAACACAAATACCTCGGACACACGACCCTTTGCGTCCGATGTATGCGTCAAAAACAGATAGTGACGTAGGATGTGCAGTAATACTGAAATACCAGTGCCTCAAATTCAATTTGCCCCAAATAAACAGCGTCTTCACAGGCGAACTGTTCGCCATATATCAGGCTTTGTTATTACTAACAGGAAAAAACATAAAAAATGGCCTTATAGTTACAGACTCTTTAAGCTCATTAATGGACATTGCCGAAGGGAAAGCCGACAATGCCATTTCCAGGAAAATCAAAAACAGCCTCTGGGAAATGAAGGAGTCGTCGGAACGAGAAATCGTCCTCGCATGGGCTCCTTCAAATTGTGGCATATCTGGGAACGAAGCTGCAGACAGAGCTGCGAACCTGGCAAGAAGAAAAACTAATGGAACCACAATGATCAATTTAACGACCACTGCTGACTGGAGATTGGAATGCAAAAAAATCCTAAATGAAAAATGGCAATTCAAGTAGAACCAATTTACGAATAAATTGCAAGAAAACAAAAAAGATACCAAACCGTGGACGACCTCTTTCAGAAAGAACAGGAAAGAAGAAACAATTTTAACTCGGCTTAGAATTGGACATGCAGCCTTTACCCATGGCTACCTAATGAGAGGCCTGGAACCACCATTTTGTAAAACATGCAACACATCACTTGCAACAAACACTGAAACACATTGTAACAACTTGCAGACTATACTCTGACACCAGAACAAAACATAATATACCTTCCAACATATCTGAAACACTTTCAGATGACGAAAAAACGATACAAAAAGTGTTTGAATTTATAAAAGACATTAAATTTGTACACCTGATTCGATTACATCTAAAGCCGCTAATGACCCGATCGGGTAGATGCGGAATGTAACAATAAATAAAAAGTATTTTCAATTCCGAAAATTTCAATGTATTTTATGTTAAAATGATTAAATTTTTCACGTTTGTCGATAGGTTTATTTGCCAAATTTAACTTCATTTCTGCCGATATTTCTGAGAATGTTTATTACATAGAATATTTTATCTATTGGATTTTGAACATTCACCGTTATTCCGGAGGCTTCTCATCACTTTTAATATAAAATATTCTTTGTAAAATTGTAATTTATTTTGCATAGGAAGGAATTATACAATTAGAATCCTGTACGAAATGCTAACGTTTTCAAAAATATAAAAATAAATTGTCTTACTAAAGAGCACCGGGGAAAACAGAGGAGCTTCCACGTGGTATGATGTAATTAGATGCCACTTCTTGTCATGACCAAAGATTTAAATTTAATTCATATCTAGCTATGTTAGTGCTAAAACGTCTATGTTACACGTAGATGCATCGAAATAACTAAAACAAACCCTATTTTAATGTCAAAAATAAAACAACATTAATTTTAAGTGGACAGTATTGCGATTTTACTGACGAAAAGTTCATTGAATTACTTATTATAAACGAGTTCATCGCTTTTCAGATACGTTAAACCCAATAAAAGGTACAATTAAATAGAGTTGTGATTATTATGATATAAATATAAATAACATTAATTAAAATATGAAGTTGGTAATTGAACCATTGCTTTTTTTTTCGTTCTAACCTTCCTTGTCTTTTAGACTATACGGGGCTTTTCCAGACTAGGGGGTGAGGGCGGGGGTTAATGAAAGACTTAAAAACACTGGAACAGGAACGCGAACTCGTACTTATTTTATTCCGTATAACTTATCAGCTTATCAGTTTGAGGGGTAATGCGGTGCACAAGCGTTTGTCCGCTCGGCTACCCCGCCCTGTGAACAAAGGTTACGAATATTATAATGTAGATCGTCTTGCATAGAATGAGAAGTAGATGTTTCAAGTTGTCTGATTAAGAAAGTTGTGGAATCGATTCCCTTTTGTGCCCTCTTGTTTTTATCATTGTTTATTCAGTGGCGGAGTTCTAAAATAAATCTTTAAACACCTATTTTGTCTAAGAACTAAAAGGTACCTTAACGCTAAGCAAAGCTAAATCTCTGGAACTGGATAGAAGGGGCGATTAGAATATATAGCGAGTCCCTTTCAGAACAACAGAAAAAAATATTAACTGGAATTGGAATGATTCCCAAGGAAAACATTTATGGTTACATTTTATTTTTCATATACAAAGCGGAAGGACCGTACACAAGACACCAGCGAGACGGACAGTAACGAATCCTCCACACTGCTTATCCCCAAAATTATTTCCCCCTTATTATAATTAAAGATTAGCAATAAGAATAATTTTAATTGTATAATGGTATGAATTGATAATCATGGGCGATGTACATTATATATTTTTAGAGAAATTTAAAGTTTGTTCGAACTGTGTTTTCGTTTATTTTATGTTCATAAAAAGTAATACAATCTGATCTACAGAATACATGTATATTATAGTTATACAATTTGAGCAAGGAGTAGAACAATTAAATGAACAGTTGTATATTTCGTAAAATGATACTTAAAAGCACAGAATATTCTGATTTCATAAACGAAAATTTGTCCGACATTCTTGCTTAGTTAAGATTACGAAATATCGCTTAATGACTTTTTGTGATAAACCGTCGATATATAAATACATAAATTAGGCAAACATTTTATATAGCTGTATTGTTCTGAATGACTTATTACAATTTACTATACACATATATATTGCTCAAACACTTACGTTTATGAAATATGATTTTAGTTTTTGAAAGAACTGAAGACTCACACAACTATCTATTGTACTACAGGTTTCCACTAGATTACAAAACAAACGAATAATCTAAATCACTATAGTAAGGCCTATTTGGACAATAAGTGCAGAACTTTGGGGTTTCAAAAAACACATCTACATAAATTTACATAAAGTTCCACTACCTATATTTTTCGTGGATCTAGAGCCATCACCTGGTATTGAAAAGATATATGATATCAAGAGATTGTACTACACTATCGTAAAGATAGAGAAGCCATACCCCAAGAAGGAAATTGTGCAGTGCCACAATTGCCAGGCGTATGGCCACACGAAAACTTATTGTCACCATCTTCCGCGTTGCGTAAAATGCGGTGAACAGCACAAACCTGTGGAGTGCACCAAACCGTAAAGAGATCCTGCAGTGTGTGCACTATGCCAGGAGGGACACCCGACCAACTACAAAGGCTGCCAAACCTATAAGAGCCTCAAATCCAGATACCAGAAGAACCGGATTCAAGATGAGACAACCAGACCAAGAAGAGAACATTCTAGAATTGTAAATAATAATTTATCATACTCCGAACTACTTGGAGGTAAGAACCCAAATAATACATGTGAAGCCCTGCCGCAGCAACTACCTCAGCCCCAACATCAATATTCTGTTCATCCTAACACACATAATCATCAACAGCCTCAAATTCCTCATATTCCTCCTCCTTCAAATGCAACAGATCTCACCAGTTTGTTAGCATCTTTCCTCACCGATTTCAAATCCCTAGCTACTCCACTCATATCACTCCTTACAAATCTCGTATCTCACCTCGTCCCTCCTATAAAAAATCCTTAATGACTCACATCCCAAAACCCATGTCCATTCTCCTTTGGAATGCGAATGGTATTCGAATGGTACAGCATTTAAAAATCCCACAGTATATAACATACCGTACTGACCATCCTGACGGTAAAGTACATGCCGGTACTGCTGTCATCGTACACCAATCCCTCTCCCATCACTTACTCCCATTACCTACTCAAGATTTCCTACAGTCAACCGCTATTGTAATCAAAACCTTCTCCTTTCCAGTCACCCTTGCATCAGCATATTGCCCTCCTAACAGATCCATATCCAAAGTCCAGTTCAGTTCTCTCCTCAACTCCTTAGGTCATCATTTCATCCTGGGTGCAGACTTAAATGCCAAGCATCAAGTTTGGGGTTCAAGAACCAAGAATTCTCGTGGCAGAACATTTCTGTCTGCACTCAATACCCAACGTTTCAGTCTCCTTCCACCCAACTCACCAACCTACTGGCCCACTGATCCTAACCGCCTGAATAAAATCCTGATATCCTTGATTTTTTCATCCACAGTGGTTTAGGTCCCCTCAATCATTCCCTTACCCGTCTTGACGAACTTTCCTCAGATCATAGTCCATTATTACTCCAATTATCTCTAGCTGCTATTCCTAAGTCTTCTCCACCGTCCTTCATCAGAGGCCCAGTTAACTGGAAACTCTTTCATCAAATCCTTTCCGATAAAATTGACCTCAGAATAACCCTAAAAACCCCAGATGACCTTGACAATGCCCTACACCTTTTCACCACCACTATCCAACAAGCAATCTGGACTGCTTCCTCTCCAAACCACTCCTCAATTACAACAACTCCTACCACTTACAACAACTCCCAAGAAAAATAAGTTACCTCAACACCTCATAGACCTAATCCATACCAAAGGCCGCGTCAGATTATTATGGCAACGTACTAGACACCCCATCGATCGTCGCTCCTATAATTTTTACAATAAACAATTAAAGCAGGAATTGGCCACCTTCAAATCCCAATCCTTCAACTCCTACCTTACTTCCATCTCAGTTCATGACAATTTCCTATGGAAGATCACCAACAAAATCCTAAATTCCCATCATATTTCCCATCCCCTCCGTAGAAGCGATGGCTCCTGTGCAGCGTCTGATGAAGATAAAGCTGAGGAATTCGCCAGACACCTCTCCAGAACACCTACCTCTCATCCAGAATCCAACCTTACCCATACCACAACAGTAGAAAAATTCCTTACATCACCCATTCCACTTTCCTTACCCCCTAAAGCAATTAATCCTTCTGAGGTCAAACATCACTTACAACAACTTCCTCTCCGTAAATCTCCTGGATACGACCTCCTTACCCCTCAAATCCTTCGACAACTCCCTCCTAAAGCTGTTATATTTCTGACTTCTTTATACAATACCATCCTTAGAACCACCCACTTTCCTCTTTTGTGGAAACATTCCACTATTATCCTGTTTCCGAAACCAGGCAAATCTCCCAACACTCCTACGTCCTACAGACCAATTAGTCTACTTCCAATCCTCTCCAAAATCTTTGAAAAGATCCTCCTGAAACGAATCCTACCTTTTACAGAATCCCAAAATCTTCCTTCCCATCAGTTCGGATTTCGTTCACAACTCTCCACAGTCCAACAAGGACTCCGAGTGGTCATCATATTTCCGCAGCACTGGAAAGCAAGCAATATTGCTCGCTTGCTTTTCTGGACATAGTTCAAGCTTTTGACCGGGTATGGCACGCCGGGCTTCTTTCCAAGCTGAAAACCTATCTACCTCAGTCCTTGTACCTAATCCTCCGCTCCTACCTCTCTGATCGTACCTTTCGGGTTCGCTGTGGTTCAGAATTTTCCGACTCCTACCCAGTTGAAGCCGGTGTTCCTCAAGGTAGCGTCTTGGGGTCCTTTATATCCTTTTTACCGCCGATATCCCTGTCCATCCCAATACCTTCCTTGCAACATTTGCTGATGACACCACCATCCTATCATCCAACTCAGATCCTGAAATAGCATCTTTAAATCTTCAAAGGCACCTCTCCATGATTGAGCACTGGTGTAATAAATGGCGCATCAAAGTAAACGAATCCAAATGCAAACACATTACCTTCACACTCCGCCGCAGATCCTGTCCATCAGTCCACTTTAATTCCATCCAGCTTCCTTTTTCAGACACAGTCCGGTATCTTGGCTTTATCTTAGACCTAAGACTAAAGTGGAACCCACATACTAATCTTAAAATACATACTAACTTAACCGACGATACGGCCAACTACACATACTACTAAATAGTAAATCTAAACTCTCTATTGAAAATAAAATATTTATCTACAAGACAATCCTGAAACCCATTTGGACCTACGGACTTGAACTTTGGGGGACAGCAAAGTTCTCTAACATCAAACGCATCCAATCCTTTCAATCCAAAGTCCTCCGAACAATAGTCGATGCTCCGTTCTATGTAACCAACAAAACCCTACATCATGACCTTAATATCCCATTTGTCCTTGACCTTATCCTTGAAAAATTCTCAAAATTCCATCAGAACCTTATCAATCATCCAAATCCCCCAGCCCAATCTGTATCTAGTTCCACGCATCCCTACAACCCTCCTCGAAGATTGAAGCGGCAGTCGCCCAGAGATCTTTTATAGTATTTATTTTGGAGTTCTGGCAATGGCCAGATTCTCCACTCAAGACATGAGTGTATGTGGCTAAAGCGCTCTCGCTCAAACTCCACCGGCTTAACAAATCTTAAATGCACCACGGTTTATTTAAAACCACAACAAACACATGGGTATAAAAACCGTAAAACTCCACAAACATGACAAATAAACAACATTTCGCTCTTAAACTCTTAATTCACCTTCCTCTTTCTTCCACTTCTCCTCTATAAAAAATTAAGATTATGACTCTGATTTCACCTGATATTTCACCTGTTATAACTAACAAAATTAATATTACATATCGGTGGCACCATGTGAAAGTAATGAATGCGAAAAATTTCATTTTACAATCTGCTTCATTTATCTCAGTACTCGATATCCAAATTCTAACAAAATGTCAAATTTGAACTGCAACCATTAATCCGAACCATCAGAACCGTTAATGTAATTTTTAAGAATTTATAATTTTGTTAGATATGTATCTACATGCTTAAGTGACGAATAATCATAATCGAAAGTTTACAATGGGTAGAATCACATTCGTTAATTTAACATGATTCCGACAAAATACTGAATTATTTTTTTTCACATACATGTTAATGAACTTGTACATACAATACATAAAAAAGAGAAATAAAAAATATTATAAAACAATAATCAAAGAAACCGTAAAACCCTACATACATACAAAATACACTAGATTTTATTCTTTCACTCTTTAACATTCAAATCCGCTTTTCCTCTTCCTTCTTCCCTGTTATCTGCTTAGCATGAACGAAGACCAAAACGGCATTGTGAAAATATATCCTGATCACAATATGATTATTTATAAAGAAAATTGAAGAAAATTAAATAATAAATGGCAATAAATTTACTAGATGCATTAAAAATATAATTTAAAATAAATAAAACAAAATAAATATTTTTGGATAATTTAAAAAACACTAGAATTAAGATAGTCCGCTAAATTTTGTAAATTATATTTTATAAAATACCATTCTATTTGGAAAGCGCGACATTTTAATCTTTCATTCACTATTAAAAATATATTTTCAGAACTTACAAAGTTTTAGGTCTGAGAGAGACATAGTAATGTATAGAATGTATTTAGTACACAACTGTTTCTTATATTTTACTTTTAATAAAGTACTTATCTATAAAGTTGCCATAAAATTGTAAATAGAGATTACTGTAATTAAGTATATAATCTATCATTCTTAATTATTTTTACTTACGTTATATATATATTTCAATATATATGTGTGTGTGTGTATATATATATATACGAAATCAATGTATTGAATATACTTTTTAGATAATAGTTTATATTTCATGAAAACGTTTATATTTACGGCTTTAAAAAAGGCAATAACGAGTTTTATTATTTGATTGCCTTGGTAAATGGGTTTTCTCAAAGCACCTTAACTTTCAACGTAAAACTAATCATAAAAGTTTTATTGTCCCTATCATGTTTGCGTGACCTCATGTGATGGCCAGTGGTCCCTCGCAATTGAGGGTTTACCTTTCTTAGAGTTTGTAATCTTAAAGGAACAGAAGTTAATTGCAAATTATTTAATCTGAATATTAACCTGTACTTAAATGTTTGTTATCTTTGGTTTATGTTAACATCTGGATTCTGTATAAAGTGGTAGAAGAAATCACAATCAGTAATAAACTTTTGTGTGTTCAGGTATAGATGGGTAATATTGCTTGATTGTTAAAGTAGAGTGTTGTTTTATAATGAGACGAACTAATTAAATAAATTATTACTTTAAGTTTTGTATTTTGGAAAAATCATTTCCAATAAATCTATTTCCAGGCCCGGAGAAATCCATCGTAGCTTAGAAGGCAAAAAAGGGGAGACCAACAAAAAAAATGTTCTTTCGCGGTAATTTTTTTGGCTAAAAAAAAAGAGTAACTCAATGAATAAACATCTATTGAATGCTACCTACACTGACGATCCAAAAGGTTTTTCAACCTGGATAAGTATTTTTCCTTTTTTATCTTTTATTTAATTAACAAATTCTTCCAAAAGTTATGTTTCGAATTTTAAGTAATGATAAATAGTTAATTTTTATTATAAACCAAATTAGAGTTACTTTAGCGGAAGACATGGTAATATTAGAATTTCACAAAATAAAAATTCACCAAAAATATTTTACTATTATTTATGAAATTTACAACTGTAAATTTGATATATTTAAATTTATTTATTACCAGATCGGCCTGGTGGGCCTTACATGGTTGTTGTAACAATTTGATGATTTTTAACAATTTGTTCTGGTGGGGTATAGTCTGCAAAAGACACCCCTAACTACTTATACATTATAATTATTGAATAATTACAATTAATAAAGAGAAAATTATTAATTGTTCATAACATGATGTCTTGGATCAGTCTGGGCTTCAGTCTTCGAGATGAGGTTGGGTTTCCTAAGTTGTAAGCCACTGCACCTTTAACTGCTGGTAGCTGCGTACGGAATTTTTTAAATCGTTTTTTGATGAATTCATCTATTGTTTCTAATTTTAGTTCTCGATGTAGTTGAGCGTTTCTTATGAACCAGGGGGCATCTACTGCAATTCTTAATACCTTGTTTTGAAAGGATTGTAGTTTTTTTTCTTTTCGTAGCTGAAGCTGCTCCCCAGACTTCACATCCGTACATTAGCAAGGGTCTTAGTATGGTTTTATGAATAAGAACAGTTGTCTCTAGTTTTAAACTAGATTTTCTATTTATTATGGGATATAACATTGCTAACCTTGCGTATGTTTGGGTCAGTTTATTATTTATATGGTAATTCCAAGTAAGGCGGCGGTCCAGATAAACTCCGAGGTATTTTACTGCTTCACTAGCTGGGTTACATTTTAGTTCTTTATTTTTGAGAATCAGTTCAGGTAGGTCTGAGGGACGTCTAAGAGTAAAAATTTTTGCTGTACATTTTTCGGTGTTGAGACAAATCATCCATTTTTTTAAATATTGTTCTAGATTTACTGGGTAAGACTGGAGTGTATTTCTGGCTATTAATATATCATTGTGTTGGGAAAAGACAGCTGTATCGTCGGCAAACATAGCTATGGAGGTGTTTGTGGATTGGATAATGTCGTGAACATAAAAGTTAAAAAGTATGGGAGAAAGAACAGAACCTTGTGGGGTACCGGCATGGATTTGTCTTAAGGTTGAATTTATATTATTTATTCTAACTGTAAATGTTCTGCCGTTGAGGAATGAGCTCAGAACGTCATATAAATATTTGGGTGTGTCCACTTTCTTTAGCTTGTACAATAGACCACAATGCCAAACCTTATCAAACGCTTGTTGAAAGTCTAAAAACGGGACAAGAGTATGTTTTTTCATTTCAAATCCATTTACTATGAATTCTGATAATCTTGCCAGTTGGTGTGAAGTGGAATGACTATACTGAAAACCAAATTGAAAATCAGGAATAATGCTATTAAATTGTAAAAACGATGCAAGATGTCTTTTTATGACTGACTCTAGTAATTTTCCAACTATGGGTAATAAACTTATCGGTCTATAGCTAGTGACTTGTTTAGCGTTCTTACCATGCTTATGAATTACTACGAGTTCAGCTTTCTTCCACGTTTCAGGAAAATATCCAGTGCTTAGACAGCTATTAAATATAGACGTAATGTAAACGAGAGCTTTTCTGGGAAATTTTTTTAAAGCAATAACTGGTATAAGGTCATGTCCTGGACTTTTTTTTAATTTGAGACTCCTAATTAGTTCTTGAATTTCTTTAGGGGTTGTGAATTTAATCGGAAGCTGTACAGTTGTTAGGGGCAATTTTAAATAATCTTCAACATCAACATTTGGTGAATGCGGACTTCTTTCGCATTCTGGGTTTGAGAACGTTTTCTCAAAGTAATCTGCAAACGCTTCAGCTTTTTCTGCGTCACTGATGATGTATCCTCCATTCTCGTCCAGACTAGTAATTTTCTCAAATTTGGTTAGTACACGCCGAGTAGCCTTCCACAGAGATTGGTCCTTTGGGTCTAAATATTTTACGTAATTTTGGTATTTAGAATACACCCATTCATCCAGTTCTTTTTTAATTACGTGTTTGAGGTGGTTCCATGTCTTTTTGTAAGTAGGATCTCTGTTGCGCATCCACTGTCTCCTTGCATGGTTCTTTTCTTTAATTTTTAACAGAATGGATTTTGGGCAACTCCTTGAAAAATTTTTCCTCACTAACTGGAAAGGTCGTACGGTTGCTTCCTGTAGACTATTCGAGATAGCCTCATTTAGTTTATTTATATTTTCTTCGATTTCAAGGGCAGTAGAAAAATTATTTTTCAGATTTATTTTCTCAGCTACTAAGATTTTGTATAATTCCCAGTCAATCGTTCCATTAATGAGTGATTTTCGCTTCGGCACTACATTTAGCTCAGTTGAAAAATTAATTAATACAGGGATGTGGTCCGAATTTAAGGCTGTGATAACGTGAGATGAGAGAGGAAGCCTACAATTTTTGGTGAGTGCAATATCCAAAATATCGGGATTACACCCTGGTCTATAAACAGTAGGTTCATTTGGCGTATGGATTTGAATATTGTGCCTAGAACAAATTTCTAGCAAAATATTTCCGCTAGAATTTGATTTACGACAGCCCCAGTAGATGTTTTTACTGTTCATGTCACCTAGAACTGAAGAATGGTCTCCTGATGGCAAGAGTTTTAAAATTTCATCTTGGAGTAGTTTTTTGTTTGCAGGTTTATAAACTGCCGTAACGACTGTAGAGGGAAATGAATGTAAACGAACTGATATGACTTCGATATTTAAAATATTATCAATAATGTTTTCAGTGAAGCTAATATTATTCTTAATTATTAAGGCTACACCGCCGGAAGCAGTCGAACATCCTCGATCCTTTCGTAAGATTTTGTAACCTGGGATTCTAAATATGATGTTTTGAGATAGATGTGTCTCGGTTATGCAGGCTATGTCGATGAAATTGGATTCAAGAAAAATTTTAAATTCATTTCTTTGACATGATATGCCATGCGCATTCCAGTTTAAAATTTTTAATTTTTTTAGTTCTGCAGTCATATATAAAAAATTGATATTTGGAAATAAATGAAATAATACGTGATCTGGAATAATGCGCAGTTAGTCTCGAAGATAGTAACAGATAAGATAGTGTTTACTTTAGGGTCCATTAGTAAATAAGGAAGCTACGAGCGAAGATAGGTGTGTCATAATTTGTGGTAAATACGGTTTGATAGCATCGATAATAATTTTAGTTATTGTTGACAGTAAATTATCGCCGTTTATTTCAATGTTTTGATTAACTGTGGGCTGAGGTTTCCGTTCCGATTGTTTTGTTATCGGTCTAATGGTGTCTGCGAATGACTGTTTTGAAGTAATTCTGGAGGCAGGTCTAGAAGAAATATTCTCAGTTTTTTGATTAGTTGGCTCTAGAGGTGAATTTACTCTATTTTTTATATTTTGATAATAGACGCAACCCTTGTAGGTAGCTGCATGGGCCAATTTACAGTTTACACAAAATGGCTTATCTGTGAATTTTAACGGGCATTTAGAGAAGTGGTGTTTTTATTTGCATTTAACGCACCGGGGCTCTAAATGGCAATAATTTTTTGTGTGGCCGTACCTCTGACAGTTATTACACATGGGGATATCATTTTTCTTGTGTTTAGGTTCGACTGTAATTAAAGCAGAAAATAAATTGTTAAGATTGAAAATGTCATTAGCCATTTCATTGTTTATAATAGACACTGAGCAGAGAGGAGTAGGTTTCTTATCTTTATTCAATATTCTAGAAACGTATACAACTTCGAACTGTTTGGAATTTAACTCGGCCTTTAATTCATCTTCGGTTATGCTATAAGGGACCTTCCTTATGACAATGTTTTAATATTTATTTTTATCTGAGGAAAATGTGTGATATTCAATTTTTTCTTCATCGTAATATTTAGTCATAGTTCTGTAGTCTTCAATGGTTGATAGCATTATTTTTGTGTTGTTACCGGCCAGTTGCGTATTAAATGGTCCGATACATAATGCATTTAGGTCATTTAATAGAAGTCTGTAATTGTTAGCATTGTGTAAAAATATCGGTGGTATTCTAATATCATTGGATTGAACATTTGAGTTATTTTTATAACTAGTACTTGCTGTAGTGTGCTTATCGGATGAAAGGTCAATTTCAGTAAGATGATTAAAGCTATTGCTTACTTTAATTGGAGCGATTTCCTGGTAGTACTTGCCCATTTTTTTAACTGGTGATCGGGATTGAGGTGAATCAATAGCTTCATGAACTCTCTTCTTAGAACAGGATTCGTCCGTATGTTGGTCTACGTTCGTTTTAGTAGTGAGGGAAACACCGGGCGAATCACTTAATTCTTCGCCGGGTTTCATTAATTACAAAAAATAAAAACAAGAAGACAAAATACATGAAATAAAATGAATAAATGAAATATAAAAACAGTCCGAATAACTCCACAGTACAACCGCACTCCATGAAAGTCAGAGGCCAACTGTTGACATTTGATATACATCCAGCAAATGTGATACAGATAAATACATGACATGACAAGGCTTGTAGAGAATCTACCCATTGGTTAGATACTCTAATAAAGTTTCTAAATTAGGAGATCACCAGGCCATCTTCTTTTCAGACGCCTAGGAGGATTATCAGGAACCGATGATGAAGCAAGGTTAGACACGAGAGGATTAGGATGGTTATGAAGTTTATTATGGAAGGATAGTTATCTGGATTGGGCCAAATCGGAAACATATGGAACATTCAGATCATTATAGATTATTTTATTTGTTACAAAGTAAGGAGGATTAAGGATTTTACGAAGGATTTTGTATTGTAAAGATTGGATACGAGAGGAATTCGACGATTTAATGGTGCCCCAAAGCTCAATTCGGGAAGTCCAAATAGGTCTTATTATGGTCATGTATGTGGGTCTTTTGTAATTAATTGGAAGGTTGGAGCGTTTGTTTAGTAAGTGCTGAAGTAGCCGAAAACGTCGAGCGGTTTCTTGTCGTTTCTGTCTGGTATGAGGATTCCAAGTGAAGTCCTAGGTATCGGATTTGTTCAAAATGGATAAGTGTGGTATTATTAAAGGATACTATAGGACAGGAAACCCTTACCTTTACGACGAAGGGTAAAGGTATTTTGATGGGATTTATTTTAATTCTCCAATTTTGACACCATTCTGCAAGGTTTGTGATGTAGGATTGCAGTGTTTGAGATGCAATTGTTCGGTCGCTATGAACTGATAGGACATATGCCATCGGCATAGATTGTAATAACGGTGTTTGGATGGGTTGGGATGTCAGCTGTATAGACTATGTAAAGAATAGGACCTAGGATAGTACCTTGAGAAACTCCAGCGGACTAGGAAAAATTCTAATTTAATATTATAAAATGTTACATGTCAATGTTTCGGAATAAACGGTCGTCGATACCTAATTTAAATATAATATCAGATCTAGAATTATTAAACTACAGTAAATTTATTTGAGGTTAAAAAACATATGCTTTATACATCCATGAAATAAGTTTATATTTTACTTCTTCTTTCACACAAATTCAATGAAATAGTTTTTTTTAACAATTTCATTGTCTTGATTAGGTGTATTTTAAACTTTTAAAATATTTTAAAAGTTTACAATTCGACGTGAAGGAACTGACTATAGGTAGCAATGCAATAAACGAAATCTTCTTTCTAAATAACACGAAGGAACATTGGGAATCAATTGAAAAACAAGTATACATACTTGTGAATTTATATAAGTACGGATGAAGCAATATGTAAAGAATTTTTGGGCAACATAATTGTGTCCCCCTATCGATAGCAAACATCCCAGAACATTAACTTCAAGTACAAATCCTTGTTGCTAGAGCTCGATAGAGTTTCCAACTACTTCGAAAGAGTCCTTAGAACGTCGCTTTCAGTAGCACGCACTGTTTAAATTACGTTTACACTGAAGTTGATGTTACTTTGAGTAGCATAACATCCATCCACTATAATGAGAATAATCATGACGTGAAAAGTATTCACTGACATGTAGTTCACGCTAAAGTAAATGAATGACAAATATCTTTACTATTCTGGAAATATCTCCCTTTACAATGAAATTAAAAGATCATTAAAAATCGGAGAAAATATTGTGGCCGTACTGTTTTATACTAACTATAGTTTCATATTTATTATTCCGAATGGAATTGAATAAAAATACAACATAGATAATTACAAAAATTAAAACGGTGACTAAGTGGGGATACCTACATTAAAAACTAATAATAATTGTAATAAATAAATGAAAGATTGCCCTATAAAGCACTTAAAAAAAACTTTGAAATATAACAGTACGTGATTTCATATAAAATAATATTCATTAGACTATGGCGAAACATTTGGATGAATAGGAAAGATTTGTACGAGGACTTGTTAAGAAAAAACCTTGCTAATTACTACACAATGGTTTATTATATTCGAATAGTTAGATATTAAACATGCGTCCCTCATTAATAAAAATTATTGGCTTCTTTAACTTTTTATTTTATAATAATAAATAAAGACTGATTTTTGTTTTACCATAAACGAAAATTAAGGAGATCCGGTGTGCATTGCGTAATAAGAAAAATGCTTTATCTCGGTTCTTTGTTCCTCAGATTAAGTATGTTTTTTACACACTAACACAAACACACACACACACACACACAATTTAATTTAAGAGATTATTATCGAGTTTCCTCTAAATTCATTAAACAAATAAATCAGCCCAGTAAGGATAGTGTTCAAGCGGCCCAGGTTCAAGTCTGCTATGGGCGGGATGACATTTATTTTGTGGCGGACGCACGGAATAAATCTAGACCTTTCCAGTTTGGTTAGAATAGGTTTGGTCATAGAATAACCGGGTGTGGTTAGAGGGAAAAAATATTCTATATATTGTGTAACTGAAACCTCAATTGCCTATTCCTATCTAACAATAAGGTATTTTCTAATCTGCATTGCCCAGGAAATTCCAAATATGTTTTTTATTTTTACTTAACTATTTAAGAAATATTGAATATTTAAGAAATAGTATGGGAAAGTATAATATATATATATATATATATATATATATATATATATATATATATATATATATACAGTAAGGGAAAGTATTGCGATCGTGAAAATTTTTGAATCTGAGTTTTGAATAGAAATATACGTTTTAAGGCCCCTTGAGTCCAACTAACCAAGTCCCGCAAAATGGTCTGTGTGTGTGTGAACAATCTACCTCAAATACGAAAAGTCATACGAAACTGGTCGAATTTAAGATCTGTACAGGCCTCGGATGTTTTAGGGACATTTTGGTCAAAATCCGGTAACCGAAACTCGGTTTATCAATGTATAATTAGTGTGTCTTTAATATCAATTAGTTTTTGTTCCCATTGATGTCACTTAAAAAGCTGAATTGCAAATGTTCAATTTTTTGTTCTCCTAAGTTACTCTAATTTGGTATATATTTAATAAGTAACTATCTTATTTTTAGGAATAATGACAAGAGGCTAAATATATTTTTTAAAAGAATTTGGCAATTTAATAAAGAAGAAAAAAGGAAAAATGTTTATTTAGATCAAAAATGAATCTCCGGCAATAGCCAGTAGGTATACGTATAACATATCTTCGTAAACCTGACAATTTTAGAAGAAAAAAAAAACAATATCTAATGAAATTAAAGTCATTTCAAATTCTCCCATCTCCTACAAAGTATCCCAAAATCATTCTTATTGAAGGAAGTTAATCGGCTGTTCAGCGTATGAGTGATAAATATTCAGGACTCAGTCATTATGAAGTTTTTCTTGGTGCCGACGTTTCAACCCACAGCATGTGGGTCATCATCAGGGCCTATATCAAGAACTGAAGGTATTCAAGTACTGAGTACTTGAGTAATGACTGCGTCCTGAATATTTATCACCCATAAAACCATTCTTAATTTTTACTGACGGTTCGAAATCCGATGACGCCACAGCTTCTCCCTTTGTTATGCAAAACTCGACACATAAGATAACGCTTCATCAATGATGCAACATGTATACTTCGAAACCTCATGCGATAGCCTCAGCCCTCAACTTCTATATATCAATCACTCCAAACAAAATAGTTTTAATATCTTACTCCTTAAGTTCATTTAATGGTTTAAACGACATATACTCCATATTCTGGAAAATTCGGGAAGATCTGTTTACTTTATATGGTTTCCTAATCACATGGAAATAGTCGGAAATGAGCTTGCAGATGTGTCAGGAAACGATCTCTCTTCTTCCAGGTCAGGGTTTCCTGCCACTTATAGAAATGTGCCTTCCTCTCAAAAAAGAAATATCAGACATCTAGCGATTAATGTCGAATGAGAGTCCACCAAGCAAGTGAAAATATATAAAAAAAATCAGTAAAGCCAACCACATCAAACCGTTCTAAAATCTGTGAAGAAGTCGCCTTGACTAGGTTGAGGATAAGTCTTACGAATTTGATTCTTATATACTTTATCAATAAACAGCCACCTCCAACATGCAATAGAGCCAATACTCCAATAGCCCTCTCACTGTCAACCATATTCTTCAAAAATCCCACTATTACACCACAAGCCTAATTACATTATCTTTTAGACAGGATATTTCAGCTTTATTAAATAATGAAGATTCAAATATAAAAACAGTTATAAACTCCCTTAATACCCATCGATTATTCAACAGAATATAGAAATATATATATATATATATATATATATATATATATATATATATATATATATATTTTTTTTTTTTTTTTTTTTTGTTTTCTCTTTTAAGGAGTTTTTATGCTCCAAAGAATAAAAATAAAGAACAAGTTGGTGGCTCTAGGGTTTTACGCCTCAAAGCCCAAATAAACGAACAAACAATATCTAATATGGAAAGTCATTGAAGGTAATAGAGAGTGACGAAAAAAATTAAAAATCATAATATGGCAACTAAAATTATTTAACCGAAATCACATGTTTCCAAGGAAATTAAAAACTATTTCTTAACAAAATGTTTGTTCAAATTAAAAAAATATATATGTAAAATCCACCAAATAAAGTCGATGGCATTGTTTAATAAACTATATCATAGTACTTGTTTGAAAGAAGATGTGAAATGTAAAAATATTTCACATAGGTGTAAAACGTGCTTATAACCTTAAATACATTTACTGTAGCTTAATAACTCTAGATCCGATGCTATATTTAAACAATTAAGTATCTATCGTCATTTTATCCCGAAGATTAAATATGTAACATTTTATAAAATTAAATTAGTGAATAATTTGATGAATTTACGTTTTTGTGGAATTATCCTCATGTAATTAGTGTGACATTTAATGAATTTAATAAAAATTACAATGTCTCCGACACGGGCTAGTGTAATCATTGGCAGTAGAGTTACCAGAAAAATACATAAGGCAGGGAGACTCTCTCTTTGCTGTTTTGTTTAATCTTGTGATACATAAAGCACAACAAAATATCGTGTCTGTTTGAAGTCTAGCATCTCGCTTATGTCAAATACTTGGGTACGCAGATAACAATGTGGGTCTGGCAAAAAGTGAGAAGGCATTAAAGGAAATTCTGGTTGTGCAAGAAAGTAAAATTGTGGGTATTGAGATAAACCAATCTAAAACCAAATATATGGTAGCATAAATCTCTGAGGCAAAAAGAAGAAAGCAAGATTTTAGGGATTATGGCTATACATTCGAAGCAGTTTATCGCTTCACGTACCTTAGCACTGAAGTAGACAGTGCAGTTAGGGTGAGCGATGAGATTATGAGAAGAATAATGTTTGTCAACAAAGCTTATTAGGGTCTCCCTAGGTTGATTAAATCTGCCCTACTATTTAAACGCACAAAGCTCAAATTATATAAGACCCTAATCAGGTCCGTTGTGTGATATGACACGGAGACGTGGACGCTTAAAGTATTCGACCAGCAAGCCCTTAGAATATTCAAAAGTAAAATTATGAAACTTTTCGGTCCGATAAATGAACAAGGCACATGGCGTATTAGGTGTAACCTAAAATTAGATGATCTGATGCAGCATGAAGATATTCTAAGGTTTATTAAATCTAGGAGAATTACCTGGCTGAGTCACACCGAGCGATTGCCAGATGAAAGAATGCCCAAAAAAAGTTCTGCGCGAAACGTTCTCAGGAAAAAGAAAGAGGGGACGCACACGTAAATGCTAGATTAAGGACGTAGAAGAGGAATTTCTTAACTCGGAGTGACCAACTGAAAGAGACAGAGAATGATGGAAAAACATTGTTGGAGAGCCCAAAGTCCACTTTGGACTGTAAAGTCGGAGAAGAAGAAGAAGAATTAGTATGACAACTTTGACTGATTAAACGTAACTTCATTTTATAAACTTTACAATGGAATAATAAAAGTATAATAAATAATAGTAGTACAATCCATAATCATTTGTTGGCTAAATCCTCGACACCATGTTAAGGAACGAATGTTAACCTGCCCAAAGTTTCAGATTTCTTACTTTAATACAGCGGCGACAAAATATACAGACGTACTTTCTATAACTCTATCCACGCAATATCTATAGACTCTCGGTATGTGGTACAAATACAGATTGAGTTACTAGAATTTAATTGCCTACCGTAGATGTAAATAACTCCGTTAAAAATGAACTTCAAATTGAAATGAATTATTTTTTGGCAATGTCAAAATAATTTTGTATTCAAAGTAGATCGGTAAGTGAAAGTTGTGTAATGCGCGCACCAGATTTGAAATTTTAATTTAGTTTTTTTTTAAGTGAAAACTTCTTTTGGAACTTTATTTTGTGGGTGTTGAATGAGACTGATCCGTCACGTTCGGCTATGTAACGCTCATTCGCGTAAAGTCTGATCGATTCGACAAATGTTTACATTTATATTAGAATGTCCCATTTCGAACCTGAATACTGTATATATAATAATAACAATACTATATTCATTTTTAGACAAATCCCTTTAGAATAATACAAAAATACAGATATGTGGGATAAGGACCCTCAGACATACATAAATAATAATCACAAAATTAGTAAACATTCATAATAAAAAAGTTGCTGTTACTTTCCGAATTTAATTAATAATATATATATATATATATATATATATATATATATATATATATATATATATATATAGCATTTCCAAGTCAATTTCAACCTTTTCCAAATCAAATTCAACCTTTTCCAAGTCAAATTAAACCTTTTCCATTTCAAATTAAACTTTTTCCAAGTCAAATTCAACCTTTTCCATTTCAAATTCAACTTTCGATTTTTTGTCAATTTTCGATTTTTTTCGAAATGAAGGCCACTTACTATATTATCGAAGGCATAGCTTTTAAAAAATACAAAAAAAAAATTGATTACGCAGTTGCATATCCATTTATTTTAACATTTTAGATTTTTTCAGTGTGATATTTCTGTGTGATATTCAATTATTTCCAAGTCAAATTCAACCTTTTCCAAGTCAAATTCAACCTTTTCCAGATCAAATTAAACTTTTTCCAAGTCAATTCAACCATTTCCATTTCAAATTAAACCTTTTCCAATTCAAATTCAACCGTTTTCATTTCAAATTAATGTTTTAAGTTTTTGTAAATTTTATATATTTTTTTAAATAATGTCCATCCCCTCCCCCCCTCCAATATGAAAGTCTATTATTATGCTCTCCTAAGTAGAATTTTCACTTACGGATATCGATTTATTGTACCTATTCGGATTTCTTAGGGACTAGTATTATGCTGTCCTGTACCTAGTTTTGAAAATAACCTCCATTTTAAGATTACGTGACTGCGTTTCGAATCATTTAAGTTTTTTTGACAAATTCGATATGTGGGTGTATTTTTATGTTTCCCGATCAGTAAATTTTGAAAATGACATCCATTATATGTTTACGCCACTGTGTTTTGACTTATTTAAGTTTTTAGAATTTATCCAATATAAAGGTCTACTTTTTTGTTTCCGGAGCCGTAGATTTTGAAAACGACCTCCATTTTAAGATTAGGCCACCGCGTTTCGACTTATTTAAGTTTTTCGGATATTTTTCATATGAGGGTGTATTTTTATGTATCCGGAGCTGTAGATTTTGAAAATGACCTCCATTTTAAGATTAGGCCACCGCGTTTCGACTTATTTGAGTTTTTCGGATATTTTTCATATGAGGGTGTATTTTTATGTTTCCGGAGCTGTAGATTTTGAAAATGACCTCCATTTTAAGATTAGGCCACTGCGTTTTGACTTATTTAAGTTTTTCGAATTTTATCAATATGAAGGTCTACTTTTATGTTTCCGGAGCCGTAGATTTTGAAAACGACCTCCATTTTAAGATTAGGCCACCGCATTTCGATTTCTTTAAGTGTTTCGAATTTTTATCATAAAACAGTGTATTCTTATGTTTCCGGAGTCGTAGATTTTGAAAATGACCTCTATTTTAAGATTATGCCACTGCGTTTCGGCTTATTCAAGTTTTTCGAATTTATCCAATTTAAAGGTCTACTTTTATGATGCCGGAGCCTTAGTTTTTAAAACTACTTACATTTTAAGATTAGGCCACTGTGTTTCGGTTTTTTAAGTGTTTTTGATTTTTCTTTCGAATAAAAAACATAATACGAAGGATTAATTTATTTTTCAATAAATAAATAAAAGTATCTAATCAAAATAAATAAAATATGTATTGTCTCATTTTTAATTTAATTTTAGTTATCTTTTTTAATGTTGTGGTCTCCTATCACAAAATTATAAGATTTCGAACAATTAGCTGAAAAATCTGAGTACGGAAGGTTAAATTTATTACCAGTTGCTTTTCGGCTTTTTAGTTTGTATTCTGTGGTTAATTTTACTTTAGCTTCATAATATTTATTTATTTATTCATACTCGAAAACATATTGATGAAACTTTGTATTGAAAAAATCCAAAATGAAGCCTAATTAATCAAGATGCAGCGGCTTAATCATAAAATGGAGCTTAAATATTAGATAAATTTAAATATTAAAGATTAGAAAAATTTCAATACGTCTCGGATAACATAAGTAGATCCTTATACCGAAAAAGTAAAAAAAAAACTTTTATAATCCAAAACAGTGGCATAAACTTTAAATTGGGTCATTTACAAAATGGGGGAAATCTACTGCTCCAGAAACATAAAATTAGACCTTTATACTTGTTAAATTCTAAAAATTTAAATAAGTTGAAACGCAGTTGCGTAATCATAAAATAGAGGTCATTTTCAGAATCTACGGTTCCGAAAACATAAAAGTAGACCTTTAAATTGGATAAATTCGAAAAACTTAAATAAGTCAAAATGCAATGGCGTCATCATTAAATGGATGTCATTTTCAAAATCTACGGCTCAAGAAACATAAAAGTAGACCTTAATATTGGATAAATTCGAAAAACTTAAATAAGTCAAAACGCAGTGGCGTAATCATAAAATGGAGGTCATTTTCAAAATCTACAGCTCCGGAAACATAAAAATACACCCTCATATGAAAAATATCCGAAAAACTCAAATAAGTCGAAACGCGGTGGCCTAATCTTAAAATGGAGGTCATTTTCAAAATCTACAGCTCCGGATACATAAAAATACACCCTCATATGAAAAATATCCGAAAAACTCAAATAAGTCGAAACGCGGTGGCCTAATCTTAAAATGGAGGTCATTTTCAAAATCTACAGCTCCGGATACATAAAAATACACCCTCATATGAAAAATATCCGAAAAACTTAAATAAGTCGAAACGCGGTGGCCTAATCTTAAAATGGAGGTCGTTTTCAAAATCTACGGCTCCGGAAACAAAAAAGTAGACCTTTATATTGGATAAATTCTAAAAACTTAAATAAATCAAAACACAGTGGCGTAAACATAAAATAGATGTCATTTTAAAAATTTACTGATCGGGAAACATAAAAATACACCCTTATATCGAATAAGTCAAAAAAACTTAAATAATTCGAAACGCAGTCACGTAATCTTAAAAAGGAGGTTATTTTAAAAAACTACTCATACGATAACAGACCCACGCATCGAAAAATTAAAGATAATTAAATAAATAAAAAAAGGTTGAATTTGAAATGGAAAAGGTTTAATTTGAAATGGAAAAGGTTGAATTTGACTTGGAAAAAGTTTAATTTGATTTGGAAAAGGTTGAATTTGACTTGGAAAAGGTTGAAATTGACTTGGAAATGCTATATATATATATATATATATATATATATATATATATATATATATATATATATAATATATATATATATATATATATATAAGTATCTTAACATATGTGCTGGTGGACGGTGCTGAGACTGTTGGTGTGTCCCTGGCCTGAGGTATCGAAGCTCTATTTTAAAACTTTGAAGACGATCTCATTGTTAACTTATAAAAAAAAAAAAACGGAATCGAAACGTCGAATAGACTCAGAAACAATGAACATTTAGTAGTTTATTCTCAATTATGTAATTAGGTTTAAATTTAATTCTCAAAAGTCGATTATAGAAAAGTTGTATATATATATATATATATATATATATATATATATATATATATATATATATATATATAATATATATATATATATATATATATATATATATATATATATATATATATACATACACACATATATATTGAAATATATATATAACGTAAGTAAAAATAATTAAGAATGATAGATTATATACTTAATTACAGTAATCTCTATTTACAATTTTATGGCAACTTTATAGATAAACAATGATTAAACAGATTTAAAGGTAGGGAGGGTATCGGAGTGACGGATGTAGGAAGATATGGAGTTTCACAAGGATGAGGATCGAACACTGAATGACCTGTCGAAAGCAGCGGTAAGAGAGGGATATTTGCAGCATTTCATCCTCTTTGTAATGAACTATAATTCAAAATTGTATTTTAAAGTGATGCCGAGTTTGAGAGTCTAAAAGGTAAAACGTACTAATACGTTATAATTGTTTTATATCGATAGACGTATCATTGTCTACAAATGTGTAAATATTTAGATTTTTTAATTATAACTCGAATTAAGAAATTTAAAAAAATAAATGTTTCCATTCAGGTAAAGTTGGTTCAAGTCGACTATTTGTAGCATGTGGATTAAAATATCTCAGAAACTATAAGCGGACTTGTACACCCTGAGATAAATTTACAGCAATTCATCGCCTTTGTATGTATACAAATATTTATATGTCATACTATTAATTCCACCTTATTGATATTTTCACTTTATTCATTTGGTTTTAAGCAGATACCGTAGTTTTTTTTGGTTAAATATACTCTATATCATATATATTTTTTTTTTTCAAAAACAAGTTATCCATGTTTAGATACTAATAGGAGACAATGATGATCCATAGATAAGGAAAGTGAAATAGTATGACATTGCTTTTATCGAAATACAATCTATGATTTTATAGGATCTTGGGTTCACCATATATTGTAAGAAAATAATGTTTCAAGGCAGAGGCGTAACTTTAATTAAGTATTTAATTAAGAGTACTTACTTTACAGAGGCTGGATGTATCTCAAGAGTGTCTCCCTATCCCAGACTCGATCCTCCAAGGCCGATAAGTAGAATAAATAATAATCTGATTCAAGCCAGATTCGAACCAGGGAATTTGGGCTTAGGAAGTCAGTGTCTAACCAATTGATTTGCTTTTATATAATTATTTGTACATTATAAAAATAAACTATAAATTCCATATTTCAATTTCCCTAAGAAAATTAGATACATTTTTTTTATATATGCACCCTAATTGGACGGAAAGAGAAAAGGAAAATTAAAAGAATTCAAAAAATAACTCAGTTTGACAAAAATTAAAATTATGACTAAGCTATTAAAAACTTCGTAATTAGGAAGGAAAAATCTAGATCCAAGAAGTTGTCATTAAACTGACTAAGCCGAAATTTAAAAGTTAGCTGAAATTCCCTTAATAAAAGTAATAGCGGGGAAGTGCAGGAAATAGCGAAGGGAAAGTGAGGAGCCATCAGAGTCAGCCTTCGCCCCTAATCGGTCAATAATAAATCCTTTGTTCCAATTTATTAAGGCTTCAGCTGCCCCTATCTCCATGTCACTTAATCAAGCTAACTTACCTTTGAATCTTGAAATATATATCAGAGTTTTGATTGATAGGCCTAATCAAGTGGGATAAGTTATTGATGAAGGGGTTGATTGTCGATGGAAATTATACCAACAAGGTTTAATTTATCAAAGTTTGCTTTGAAGAAGTTCTCCAATATATGGCGTAGTGTAGGCGTTTTAGGTAATTAATGTCAAATACATTTAAGCGTAATTAATATTTGCAAGTATGACATTAATATATGCTGTGTAACTTACCTAGTTAACCTTCTACAATAAAACGACCGAGAAAGAAACAGAATGAAATATATCAATCGCATGGAAAATATATTTGCCATTAAAAACTATCATGCAATGATATTTCTTCGTACACTTCAAGGGTGGCCATCTATGAAGCTATGGAACCCAGACTTCAAGCTGCTCAGAGAAAAATGAAACGGAGTATAATAAATATTAAATTTAATGAACTAAAGTGAAGTACATGAAAGAGAAGATTAGCAAAATCTGTAGGCAGCCTTTACTATGTGGGAATTAATTCAAAATTTAAAAAAAACATTTTCTGTGATTTATATTTTGGGGTTTTGTTAGCCAATGTATATAAACTTTATTTTCCATAGTAAAGTCTCCTTTTTATCAAACTAATTAACATCCACATGAAACTTCGTACAGAGCTTTCTCTCATCGTAACCAACAAATATTTTATTTATGAAAATTCTCGGAATTGGGGCGTTTTCAATCTAAAAAGGTTACCAAACAAATATTGGACTGTTTGAAATATATTGTATATCGTTAATTTGACAATTTAGGGGTGTTAGTCACGCCAAACGGCTCAATATTTTAGAAGGTTTCATTTGTTCTGGACTTTATGCTCCAGTCGATTGATCTTACGATTCAAGTGGAAAAAAATGGGTATTTACGAGTTTTATTACCTAATTAAATGGACAAAGTTTGCCGACTTCCAGATTGAAAACACCCCAATCCCGAGTATTTTCTCAAATAAAATATTTGTAGGTTTCGATGAGATGAAGCTATTTACGAAGTTTCAGCCAGGTTTTAATAATTTGGTAAAAAGAGGTCTGACCGCTAATGACCCGCTCAGGTAGATGCGGAATGTAACAATAAATAAATAAAAGAGGTCTTTACCACGGACTATTATGTTTATTACTTCAGAAATATGAAAAGTAACGTTTTATATTATATTTTATATAAAGGCTTTATTTATTTATTAGTATTGGTATATCCTATATCTTCATTCCTTGCTTTGGAATATCGATAAAACAGTACCCAAGTCTCATTATATGGATTTATTTATCTGTATCTTGTAAATTTATAAATAATAATATTCATCGGTACTATACTTCCATCCTCTCTAACCCTTAGAACTGTTATATTCCTTCTTGTAAAAATACTTCCGAGAGGCTCCACTGTTGACTCATTCCACTTGGAATACTGCATTATATGAATACGGCATGAAGTGGAATACTGAATGCCTCGTGCCCAGGTGCCCTCTTATCGCAGTCTTCTCAATTGTGGCCATCAATTGAGCATGCTACTAACCTATGCAAACTGTTATATGGCATTTACTTAAGATGGCCATAACATCTCACCTTAAGCTCATTAATTTAATGGCATCACGTTCAATTTACCTCTTATTGCTGTGTTTCTAATTGTATCTCTCCTGAGACATCCTTTTACTTCCGTTATGTACCTCCTTCCCATAGCTTACATCCATCTTCTTAGAAATAAAGCATGATTTAGATGAAAACATTAGTATTGGGAGGAAAGTTGTCTTAGACGGAAATTTTCGTGCTTTTGGTTATTTTTCCTTTGCTGATGAATCTATTCTTAAAATCATATAGTTTTCCTACTGCACTTATCTTAGTATCAACATACACGCCGTCTCCCAGATTGGTGTATCGATACTTACTCGATAAAACAGTCCGTTTTATCCAACCTTTAATTATTAGTTATAATATCCCTAGGATATTATTATGTTATAATATTAGGATAATCATTTATTTATAATTATGTTTTTAGGTAGACGTTATTTGCATGATCAATCATATCATTAATATACAGATCGGAGATAATGGGACCCAATTCCTCTATTCAAATTTAAATTCTCTCATTCTCTCTTTACCTATGTGAAATTCGCATCCAGGACCAACATAGATGGCATTAGGTATGGCTTTCCTGTCCGTTTGCTCATTTTGTTTCGAATTTGATCGAACAACCATTTAATGAATTGTAGAACCCACATTATTTCTATTTGCCTAATACTAACTATCAACCTTATTAGATCTTCCTCAATAAAAAATAATAAGAGATATTATAAATAAAATATAGAAAATTTAAATAACAAACGTTTACAATCATACATTGTTTAGGTGTATATTGCTACTTGTTTTATTAAGATGGGTTGGGTGTTCTCGAATTCACATTAATTATATGTAATGTACTTAATATTTAAATTTATATTTCTCGGCCTCCCAAAAAGGAACCGAAATCTTGAATCATTTGCTGATCATGTATTCAAAAGATAAAAAATACGCTATTATTAGGGATCATAAGTACACTGTTTTAGGCCGAAGTGTTTATTAAAACCTTAGCACACAACCGGCTAAAAAGCATCAGTACCTTTCTCGAGTCTTTTACTTGTCTTACCTTTAATAAAATTATTCTATATTAGACTATCTATTTATTTTAATTCACACACTAGCCATCCTCGATGCAATATTTTGTGATACCCCCAGCAAGTTTATAATAGTACGATGATAACGTCATGTATTGCGGTGAGACAACTCTTGAATTTCGGACATTTTTAAAGTACTTGTCATGAGGTTGACATGCGTGAGCTTGCTATGACCTCTACCCTATGTTTCCTCTTCATGGTGTATGCTATGGCTGGATGTTGTTCATGGCTTTAAACTTAATTTTTTTTTCCAACTCATTGGGTCAACACTGATCTCACATTGACTATCATATTTAATTGATGCTTTTTTTTCTTCTTTTTTTTTGCGGAAAAGAATTATGGCGTCATAAGAACCGCCATGTCTTGATATAAAATGATTAAAAATTAAACATTAAAACGGTTTGTGCAATCATTATTCGTCATAATCATGATGAGTCCTGTGCTATAGACCGAAACGTCGGCAAAAATATAATTTATTTATTATTATTATTATTTTACATGTTTTGATTGAACATCTAAACCAATCTTCTCTTCAATTATTCACTACAGTAAACCGTCAACCCACAATTAAAAATGACTATAATTGATTGTTATTAATTGAGAACTATAAACGCCTTGCTGAGCTAATAAAATCGTTAAAATAATTGTTTACAAGTGATATATGTATTTATAGACAGGTCACTGGCAAACACCCACGCGCCGAAGATGGGACCCCTCACCTCCGCATAGACAAAGGAAGTCCTGACAGTGCGAGCTATTTGGCAACTATTGTCCCGCCAGTCAACTCGCTTTATCTCTGTCGTCTTCACGGGGCTTGCCCATTTGTTCTCTACTCTATCTCAGGTTGCTACACCAACGTTCGCCTCTTTCTTCTCTTTTCCTGATGGACTTTTTGATCTGTTGCGTCCAGTTTTCAAAAATAACATTCGCAACAAACTGCTGAATTTGTTCAACTATTTGACCTATGGAAACAGTGTTGAGAACTTGATGCAAGTAAAGGGAAATTAATGCAGGTTTATGATTAAAAAAACAAAACAAATATAATTAATAATACGATACTATTTTGTTAATAAAAATATACTCCATTACTCTCGTTTATTGATTCTACCAACGTGTTTGTAACTTTTCCGTTTAATAAAATGTTAAATCGTAATTACTAAACAACACCCAAAAATAAATTTTTAAATACTTTTCAGCAATTAAAATTTACTTTTAAAAAGTGGTAGCGCAAATTTCACAACAAAGATTTTTCGGTAGTCGTTTGATGCACAAGGACCAAAGTTTAAAGCTTTTTCTATCGCGTTGAAGTATTTTACGACGGTCGACGTGTCATCTCAGAGTTTCTCAAACAGTTCTGTTATTTTCCTGGAGCATTGTCAAGAAGGATAACATTACTTCCACGACCATCCTTGTTCTTAATAAAGAAGCTATCGAAATTTTGTATCGCGCTTTGAAATCTTAGTAAAGACTTTAAACTTAGTTTGTTATTAAAGACTTTGAAACTTAGTCAATTCTTTTCAACTAGTGAATTGATTCAGAAAACAAAAACAAATGGTTCGAAAGTCAGCTATATAAAAGAATAATCACACAAACATAAATAATTTATTACATAGTTCGTAGAATTTTACTATTAAGAAAACGAAAATCCTGTTTCATTTTCCGGGCAGCCAACAGTAATTAGTTAATTATTAAAAAATCATTTTAATGTAGATTAGAAAATAACTAATGGAATGAGTTCTTTTCTAAAAATACATATTTTAGTGCTAATAATTGTAAAGTATAATACCAGAAATTATTGTGTTGGTGAAACATTTAAATCCTAGTTTTCAACTGAAATACATGTGTTTAGGTTTTATAAGTCAAAATAATTCGATTCAATAAAGTTCGAATCCGGCATAGGCGAGTTGAAGTTAATTTCGTGACGGAAACTGACTGAATCGACCGTATCGTAGAATTAAACGCCCAATTCACACATCTGTAGTTCACCAAACACTACAAATAGTCAGGGATCTCCCTAAGGCAAGAAGCTTATTATATGAAGATAAACTTGTACTCCGTTCGGGTCGTCGGAGGATTGAATTTAGAAAAATTTAGAGGAATCATGGCGGAAGATGAAAAATGGGTATTAGGTGGTGGTAAGTGAAACGTAAGGTGTTTGAATTCAGCAGGTTATTTAAAATCGGTCGTGACCCAAGTTAATGAATGGGTACAATTTGGGTATGGTGGTTCTGCAAGAAGTGCGCTGGCCATGAGTGTTATCGATAAGGGAAGGAAAGTACACTATTTTGTACGGAGAAAGCGAGAATCGTTGTTTAGGGTAGAACGAGCAGGTTTCTAATTAGAAAAATATTGCTTTTCCCTTCCAAGAAACGTACAATTCTTTAGCGATAGAATTTTGGTAGCTGTATTTCAGGGACATTGGCTTAAAAGAACGCGTTAATAAACGTTAGTAAATATATTATTCGGCCGAGGACAGTGATGATGAAGTCGATACGAATTTTATGATAATCTCAAATGGCTTTATGATAAACTACTTCATTGAAAATAATTATAGGTGACGCAAATGTAAAGGTGTAAATCTCCAAAAATCTGATAATTAAAAGTACTACATTTAAATATAAGTATAATCATAGATAAACCTAGACATCTATGGATTAGTAAACACGAAATCTAATCGATCATGTTTTAATGCAACAAAAATGGCAAGGCAGTGTAATTAATGTACGGTCTCATCGCGCAGAAGAATTTGGGTCGAGTCATAAAATAGTAACAGCGAAACTTCGACAAACACCTAATATACAAATGAGGAAAGAAAACAGTTTCGATATCAAGAATTTTAATTTGAAAAAATTAAAAAGTTCATAAATTACAACTCAATTAGAGCTAGATGTTAAAAATAGTTTTGAAGATTTAGAATCTTCTGACGAGAACCGCGATGATAGGGAAAAGTTATAGGTAGGGGTCAGAAGTAATATAAAGCGGCCGCTAACTTGTGTCTTGGGAAAAATGAATATAAAAAAGGATCTATAGAAAGAATTTATTCTTATTCATATTCGCAAAAAAGTCTGTGAATGGATTGTAATAACTGTTCACCTTACATTATATTATAAAATATACACATTATTCTTAACTAATCACGGAATGCGCCGAGTAAATTACCAGAGACAACCAATGTAGATATAGACGGAAACGTTCTATCACTAAACTATTGATCAAATACTTTCTTTACGACAAATACTGTAGAGTTCAACGGTATTGATCACCAGATACAGTTGTGCTGTATATTGATTTTAAAAAGGCTTGCAATTCTATTGACCGCAAGATGCTGTATAATATTGTAATTGAGTAGTGGATTCCCCAAAAATTAATAAATCTAGGAAGAATGTGCTTGATGAGTTCACAAGTTAGAATCGGTAAATATTTACCCGAAACGTTTGAGGTTTGGTCGGTTTTAAAACAAGGTGTTTACCTTTCTTAGTACTGTTTAATTTGGCGTTAGAACATGCTATTAGAGAGGCAATGCGTACTGAAACAGGGTTGGATCTGGGTATGCAACACCCATGTTTGGCTATGTGGATGATTTGGTAGTGAAGAAACGAAAGCCATAAAACTAAATTCGACAGCATCGTTCGACTGCTGGAAATAAACAGCGATAAGACAAAAAATATGGTTATCTGCAAAATGGCAGAATCGCTAGTGATATTGATATAGAATATATTTGGTGATGTAGGTAAAATATTTGAACAAGCAGAGAAGTTTAGGCATCTAGGGTATAGGATAACTAGAAACAACGAAATTGAAGAAGGGATTAAGGTGGGACTGAATGCGGGATATGTTTATTATTTTTCTTTGACAAAACTACTTAGCTAGCACATCCTGTTCCGGAAATTAAAAACTAAAATCTATGAAATCACTACCCTGCCTACAGTTCTTTTTGGATGCGAAACATGGCCGCTTTTTTAAAATAAAGTATTGCTAAGGATATTGGGACCGAAGAAGAATGAGTTAACCGGAGAGTTATACGATTAAAAATCAAGAATTGCTGGAATTCTATCCGGTTAATAAAATTGAGGTGATAATATCGTGGCGAATAAAATGTTCTGGTAAGATTGTTGGGCTTTGTAACAAAAGAATTTCTTAAAAAGGTAATATTTGGTTGGCCTACTAATAAACGACCGAGGAGTAGACTGAAGCGAAGGAGGGAATATTGCGTTAAGGCCGTTCCAAAGGATCTGGGATTGGATGGCGACCGGTGGAGAAAGGTGTGTAATAAGCGATTGGTCGTGTCGGCATCGAACCTTCGGATTCACCATTTATATATAAAAGGGCGTCCCCTAAATAAGATACCTCATATAAACCAATACCTCACGACGTCTAAAAAATATACATGGATATTATTCTTTTTCTAGTAATTTTCTTTCTCAATATTTTGGTTTATGCATTTTTTATTTCGTAAAATATAATATAAAATGAATAAGTACGTTTCATTAAAGGTTAATGATATAAATATTGTAGTTAACTCAATTAAGAAAAAATCCTTTAATTTCTTTTTTTGTAAACAAATTCTTTACATTAAAAAATGTCTAAAAGAAAATTAAATAGAGATAATCTTTGGTAATAAGGACAAACACCTTCAATGTATTTATATTAGTAATTATAATTGGAGCGGAAATAATTTTTTTTATAATTGTAATAAATCGACAAACTATTTCATATCATGAGATATTTAAAATGTGTTGTAGGTAGAAACAAAGTAATTAATTAATTTTACAGATGAATTTACAACGTTGTGCATATAATTTGTAATAATTATATTAAAAAACAGGTACTAGTCATTAAATTTTAAAGAGGAGCATTTTTTTTCAATATTTATTTTTGGAATGAAAAAATTATCTCCCCTTGATCTGCCATTTAATTCAGATAGTTACTTATTTCAACCACTGCCTTCTTTAGATAATAAAAAAGATTAGTGGTATAGAGAGATGTCACTCTACATCACATTGATTCGGTTGGTTATTATTTGCTTTAGTGTTTTATCTTTAATTTTGTTTTTTTTAGGCAAGAATTTCTCTTAAATGTAGAATCGGTAAACTCTTTAGGTATAAGTGATAAACTATATAGAAGAAAATAACAGAGTAAAACTGTAGCATATAATAGAAAAAAACAGAAGCGACGAAGTGAAAGGAAAGCAAATACAAAGGTTAAATAAAGTAGAGATATAAATGTTTGCCTACAGTAGTAGGGAGCCGCTAGGAGGGGTTTGGTTCCTTGCATATTGCTTCGTCCCTCCCTCGCCAATATTCCTTTAGCTCCGCTATATTAGAAAGGGAATCTTACATGTCCTTTTTTAAATGTTTTTAAAGGTCATCATTAGTTGTAGTAACTATTCACATGAATTAAATGAATAACATTATTCTAACACAAATAAAAAAAAAATCTGGTGTGTCCACTCACACGACATTCCTACCTATTTCAGGAAAGTTTTTATATCTTTACATATGTTCACGAAGAAATTAAAAAGAATTGAACTAAATTTCTTTTCCTCAAAATCGATCAAACAAAAGATTTGAGTACGATTAATTTGATAAATTAAGGCAATGAAACCGGCTTAAGGTAGATCAGTGTAAAAATTTCAATACTCACTAATATTGCTGATCAAAAACTTTTTGCCATAGCTTGGTATTGTCAAACAATAATTTCTATTAAAAGTAGAGGAACTAGTGAAGGTTGTGTGGTGCGGGCAACAGAATTTCTTAATTTCACTTAGTCATCTTTATTCTCTTATTCACCCCTTTCTGTCACCAGTAAATGAACTCCTAATCTTTATTTGGGAATTGAATCGCTGTAACTTCGTTAATTGTTGTCCAAAATGAACAATTTTTATATGGCTTTATAGGGAATTTAATTACATTTCAAACGACAGACAGACAGACCAATGGCTAAAAATGTGTTTTTCGGACTCAGGGGGCTGTGAAACATATAGATCCGTCGAAAACCGCATTTCGGAAATTTGACCCGATTGCAATACTTTTCTTACCTAGTGTAGGCAGGAAAGTAAAAATCATTAAACATCATTTTGTTCTTTTTGCATATTCTTGTTAAGTTGATTATGTACTTTAATTTTCATTATCGTTAATGTGTTCTGGGTGCCACTTTATTTGTATTATTATTTTCAATAGACATAGTCATCATAACACACCTAGTTGGTAGAAATATGCGGCTGACAATTCCATGAATTTAGATAATTTTCAATTGTTGGACGAAACTGGAGTCCGATTTTTTAGTAGAAAGACGTAAAATAATCGTTTCGTTTCCATGTCGATTGGACAGTTATCTGAATATGTAATTCAGGCAAGACACAACAAAGTAAGGAAAAACTGATTATTACACATTCGTAAACGTTCAAGTGTAGTGTTAACTGTTAAAATATTATTATTAACTTGTGAACCTCTCATATCAACTACGTGAAAAAATTCTCACAAGTAATAGATGATTATGCGGAGATTCAGAAGCATATTAAAGCACCAGTCGAACTTTCAACACCTAGTGATGAAATTGACATGATGGACATTAGTGAAATAAATATAGACTCAGAATGCAGTAGCAAAGAATATGACGAATTAGATTAAATAATGTTAATTTACTAAATATCAATATTAAATTTTTATGCGGTTGTTAGATATTTTAAATTGTATATATATATATATATATATATATATATATATATATACCTGTTTTCTAGTATATTATGTTTCAATTAGTAAAACGTTCTTTTTAATGTTTGTTATAACTGTATTTCAAAAGTTGGCGTTTTTAAAAGTTACTTGTTTTCCTAATTAAATTTATATTTTAATATTTATCTGACAATTTTCACACTAAATCAATTCAAAATGATATTATTATCTACAACTATGCCATTAGGCGGAATTCCAAATGACAATATTGGTTGTTTGGCTCGGAAACTTAGAAATTAAGTTTAAAACGACAATTTTGAGGAGAAAACCCATTATCCGACTATTTTGGATTGGAATGTGGAATACATTCGTAATCAGCGTGAAATTTTCTAGTAGAATCAATAGAAATCAGAATTTTATACATTTCGATCAGTTGTCTGGGAAGTCCAAAAGTAAATATTGAAATACTTATTGTATATGTAAAAAAAAAAAAAAAAAATCTTCTAGTTTTCTTTTTCTAAAATCAATTATCAATAATTATTAGAAGTATTGACAATAATCAAATATAAGAAAAAGTTTTTTATTCTCTTGGTTCCAATGTTTCTGTCTGGGTGTTGATCTTAATCAGGGCTAAGGAAAGACAAGATAATAACGTTATAAAAAAAGAAGAAAACGTAATATCAAAAAAATAAAAATTTAAAAATGGTATGCAAAAAATACATTACCGAGTAATAAAAATAATTCATTAATTAAAATATATAAGTACTTTATGTAACTGCAAGATGTTGGGATATATTTGAAATATTGTGATATGTTGTTTGTTAAAATTAATATAATTTAAGAGTATAATGAGCTGTGTGATAATTCCTGAAAATATTATTTTCTAATTCTTTTTTCTAATATAACAAAAATAAAATAAATAAATGTGTTGTGTACTTCACTATCCTCCAAGAAAGTTTTAAAAACGACTAAAAGTTACAATACGTCCACAAAAATGTATCGCATACCTACAATACATTACACTTACTCATAATACATTAGGTATAATGTTTCCTTAATTTATTGGATATGTCACAAATAGGTTTGTGATTACGACGTGATCATGTGTTGATTAAATTGTTGGATTATGGTATATTGGAATGGTATGTGAAATTATCTCGTTAAATCAAAATCGTGATTGTGAAAATTAATACCTTTCAATCTTAACCGGGATTACACATCACGTTCTGTTTGATTTTTTAAAAATAAACTTTAAGTTGAAATGAATGAATAATATTAATTTATGTAAAAATCGTACCAGTAAATTTATAAAAAAAATATCTTCTGAAAAATGAGTCCTATTTTAGAAAATGACTTGGTTTAAAAATGTAATAGACTATACCACAAAAGACATTCAATGGCGGCCGAAATCATTTCGATAACATTTTCTATAATCAAGCACTCCCATTTTCCCTTTTTAAGAGCAGGATTCTTTCTGCAAAAGACAGGATCTTTTTTAGAAAAGAATCAGGGGAAGGACCTTGAAGATTTAATAAAAGAGCGGGAGTTTTTATCTAGACAATGGAGTCCCTTACCTCCATGGCAATGGTCCCAGGCCCGCATCTTTTCACCCTCGTCTCAACAATAGACTTTTATTCAATTTATAACATCTGTTGTACAATAGCAAGCGAAACAGAACTCCGATTTGTAATAGAGGCTCCAAACATCTGAGTCTCTCTAGCTTGGGTATCGGGTACCTATAAAGTGGATTCTATGGGCCCAGTTCTGAACAGCTAAGAGGCTTTCCTATTTCCTCAACGATTGTATAATCTCTCCTTCTACAGGTGGCATCAACCGATAATATGCAGTTTCTGTAGAGTTTCTTGGTACATCTTCAGTTTATCAATTTAAAAAAAAAAGTTAAAAAGAAGAGATAATTAGAGTGAAAAAATATAAAACATGACTCTCCTAAACTTTTAAAGAAAACTATATTGATTCTTTTAGAGCAACCATTTGCAATCTTACTCACGGTTTTAGAATCTTGGATTATATTATATTTAAAATGCTCAAAAAATATATCAGCGTGGTGATCTTTGCTGTTTGTTTGTTTATTTAGGCTTTAAGGCGTAGAACCCAGGATGTCATCAACGCCTGTTAGTCGATTATATTTGTAAACTCTTTAGAGGAGAATTAATATATAACAATAGATATAGTAATAAATAAAAAAGATATTTAAAAACATATAAAAGATGAAATATATTAAAATAAATATTTAAAAAAGAGAGAACAATAAAATTAAAATTATATTTATTTTTATATTTCATTTAACAGTCTATGTATTTTAAGAATTGTATCATCGTTCCTTTGTTTGATTCATGTTGTCTAATATCGCTGATATCTCCGGTTTTAGAGACAATCGATTTAGGCTTGAAGTATAATAAGGGCATTCTTGGAAAATATGGTTGACTGTAAGAAAGCTATTGCAATGCTGACGATTTGGGTGTGGCTGCTTAGTGATGAGATGTACATGGGTTAGGTTCGTGTGTCTTATTCTTAACCTGGCCACTGGCTCTACGATTAGAGCGGTTTGATGCGATCCTAGGCTTTACTGATTTTTTAACAGCTTTTAATTTGCTAGGTGGGCTTTCGTTCTACATAGGTTGCCAACTATCTAACATTTCTTTTTTGAGAGGAAAACTCATTTCTAGAGGGGATCGCGAGTGCCTGTCGTATCCGCAAGCTCATTACCAACTATACCCACGTGACTGGGAACCCATATAAAACAAATCGATTTTCCTAAATTTTCCAGAGTGAATATTATTTAAACTCTTTAATGAACTCAAGAAATCGGTTATCAAGACTATTGAGGCTGGAGTTACTGACATGCAGAAGTGGAGGGCTGAGGCTATTGCGTGAAGTTGCGGTGTGTATATGCTGCTTGGTTTATGTTGTTTTATTTTATGTGTAGAGTTATATGTAACAAACGAACTAGCTATAGCATCATTGGATTTCGAACCATCAGGGTGATCTTTGCTGTCGCACTCTTTATTGTCCCCTTTCTTAAATTTTGGAACAAAAACGTTAGTTTCTAATTTTTTGAAATTTTTTTTGACTTCATATTATATGTAGCTTTCGACAGATTATTCATTAATCAATTATCGTTCTTATAGAATTGAATCCTTTCATATATGCGTCCCAAAACCTTCTTCACCTTCGATTTCTGGATGTTCAATCAGTTTTTATCCATTTTATCTTTTTATCCAGTTACCAAAAGATTAGTGGTTATGTGCACCAGTAAGTATGTATGTAAATTATTAATTCGATTTCAATTATTTTTATTTACTTTCTTAAAATTTATCATTCAAGAAGCTAACTCATAATTTATTATTATTTGTTTATTCTGCTCTTTTTTGCTAATAGCATTTGAGGTTCTAAAGCCCTGAATTCTGGCATTGGCATTATTCTAAACGAACCTGATGTGGAATATATATATATTTTTTTGTACTTATTTCTTGAGTAAAATAATATTCTGTGATAGTTGATCTTACAATTTGATCTGAAACCAATGATGAGGATCAAGATCTCAAAATAAAAACAAAAGAAGAGCAGATTTCGTAAAAATGCATGCCGTACCTGTATGGAAGATATAGAGAGGAATTCGTTAAAAGAAAATTTTCGGCTCGGTGACTTTGGTTCGGGAGTAGACTTGCAATTCTTTTTTCAACGGCTGAGTTTTCGGAAGGGCTTGGAAAGGGGCCATCTGCACAGTATGGCAGAATCTTGATTTTATACTGATAAGGAATCCTGGAAGATGATCTGTATTAATTGTGACCGCTTCATTATGAGCTTTACGGGCAAATGTGAGAAGGAAGAATGTTATAGTAATGGATAAATAATTTATAACATTCGGTACATTGGATGATATTACTGCAAAACATTATCCTGTTGTTCGTTCTAATTTGATATTATCCAGCATATTATAGCAGCTGTTTTATCCTCTCTCACAAAAAGAACAGAGTTATTTATTTCCTTTGGGACATGTACATTTTTGAATTGATGATTTTTTCAGGAAACACTGCCTTCTTTGTCTTTTGAATCAAAAATATATTTGTAATAACTCTGAAAATGAACTCAAAAACATCGAGCTATGGATAAAAAAGGAGAACGTTTGTAAAAGAGGCGATGGGGAAATAAAAGAAGTAGGCCCTGAGAAGTGCTGTCAATAAGGTAAATGTTTTATGTAAGGATCCGATAATTGGAGCACTTACTCCCGGCAACAGGTGTTAAGGGTCCATACTTCAACTACCTGATAGAATACTCTTTTAGCAGCTAACAGAAATCTTGGATATATATATGCTTTTTTAAATATTTAAATTATTTTGAAATTATAATATTATAAATAAATACAAAACATAGAAGAATAAAATTATAATATTCAAACATCACAGAATTATTATTTAGTCGGAATTAATAAACTCATTGTTTCAACTATCCCTAATTTTCTTCCAATTACGGACTAAAAATAGCCTTTTTTGAACTGTAACGAATTGTCTAAGAAAACAATTTTCCGCAAGCTTTAGCAAAAGTAGGGGAGTAGAATTTGATGGGATTGATATGACCATCTAGATAATAACTAAAATAAATATTTATCAATCGTATCTCTTCATGCCCACTAGCAACTCCGTTTTTGTTTACACTAACGTTTATGGTTAATCTAGAACAATCTCACATGGTTTATTTACAGTCTAATCGATCAAATAAATGTAAGCGATTATATTGGGCATAATCCGGTCTACATATCCATAAAATTTTCCTTTGTGATCGCTTACAATAGATCTGTATAGTCAGTGGTAGAGAGCAAATTTTATCAAATTATTAACATACTCTAAAACTTCTTGAATAGCTTCATCTCATCGTAATCTAAAAATATTTTATTTTCCAAAATTCTTGAAATTTGGGTATTTTCATTCTGAAGATCGGCAAACTTTGTCTATTTAATCAAGTACTGAAAACTCGTAAATAACCATTTGCATTCCACTTGAATCGTAAGATAACTTTAGCACAAAGTCAAGAAAAAATATGGCCTTCTAAAATATTGAGCCGTTTGGTGTGATCTACACCCCTAAATTGTCAAAATAACGGGGTTATATAGGCCAAACAGCTCAATATTTTAGTTGGTAATGTTTTTTATCGATTTCGTGATAAAATTATTTTACAATCCAAGTGGAAAACCGCTAGGTATTTTTTGAATTTTAGTACCTAATTAAATGGACAATAGTTTTCAATCTCGAAATCGACAAACTTGGTCTTTTAATTAGGTGCTAAAAATTCATGAATACCCGTTTGCTTTTCCATTGAATCGTAAGATAATATGATCACCAAATTGAAAAAAAAAAAAAAAAAAACGTGGCCTTAAAATATATTGGGCCTATACAACCACGTTATTTTGCAATTTTTGGGAGAAAGTCACGCTAAGTAACCCAATATTTTTGTAATTCTCATTTTTTTTTTTCGATTTTTTAAACAAATGGGTATTCATGAGTTTTTTATAGCTACTTAAATGGAAAAAGTTTGCCGATCTCCAGATTCAAAAAGTTAAAATTCCTAGAATTTTTGTAAATAAAATATTTGTAGGTTACGATGAGATAAAGCTAATTACGAAGTTTTAGACGGATGATAATGATTTGATGAAAACAGGTCTGTACAACGGACTATATGTAAGCAATAGTCATATTAAAATTCGTGCTAAACATTATGGAATACGTTTATATTTTTTTTCATTTTGTGATGTCCCTTAAATTCACTATAGACGAATAGTGTTCAGATTATAGTTGTTGAAAAAATGATTGGCAGCAACAGTCAATTCAATCTTCAGTAAGAATATCTTTTAAAAATTAGAAGAAACAGTAATTTTTACATAAACATTGAATTTTTGGGGACAAGAAGTCGAGAAGGTGAATGCTGTGAATATTTATCATAATACAGAAGGTGATACCTTAAATATTTAAGGCTGGGAATTGAAAACCCAAACTGAATTTAACTATTTAGGAAGTTGGAATAGGAATGAATGACTTAAGCTTTGAACGTGAAATTAGCATTAAAAAAAAAATCAGATTTGCAAGAACTTTAAAGTCATATGACTTCCTAATCATCACTTTAATATTTATGAATGGTGTTATGTTTTTAACGCTGTCAGAGATTTCTTAAGGAACAACAAATAAAAATATTATTTATATAAATATCTTTATCGTGATAGAGATTCAGTTCTACTTTCGTTCTACTTGATTTTTGTCATTTTTCTTATCTTTATTTAAAAAAAAAAATATGTTCCATAACTCATTTATTCAAAGTGTTCTTGTAAAAGACTGAAGTAATAATATTATAACTCATTGATAGTTTGATACTTTTGAGGCTAAAGTATTGACTTGAGATGATCCTCAGAAGGGTTCAAGACAAATGACAGCTTGTCGTTTTGGCTCACAGCTGTTTCACTGTAATTAGCGTACCAGTGTTCACTCACTATATTTCTCTCATTTATTTTAGGCAGGCATAAAGCATTACTAAAGTACATCAAAGTTTCTAGGAGCAAAAAATGTTATTAAAGCTGTTGATATATTCCTATTTTCTTTCATATTTTATTTTTTTTTTACTATACGGTATGAATGCAATCTCTGAACTCTATTATAAGTGTCCTTAAACTGTGACAAATTGTAATATTTCTGAATAAAGTGTTTTAAATATAAAATATTTTTTAATACAATATCGTATAGTTTATGTAGCTATTTCTGTTGTTGTATTTTTAATTTACTGCTATGTTTTGGGATGAGAAATTTATATGGAATGCCACTGGATAATTATCAATGATAATTATCCAGAATCATTTAATAAGAATTAATAATAAAAGATTGGTTAAACAAATTTGAATCTACAATATACTGATTGGTCCAATGTTAATTAATTGAATTTCTTTTCTCAAAGGCTGGTTTGTGTGTATCATGGTTTCCAATTAGCAACATTGCCTGTAATCATAATGATATAAATGGGCGGCAGAATTAAAATAACTTTTACTAAAAACTTATGTTTAATAAACTATGTATACAAATTATATTTAGAAGAAACTAAATACATGATTCAATGAATTTAATCAATGATTGTGAAGGTATGACTGATTGTAGATGAACTGTTTTGAGAATTGTAATGCCCTGAAATATTCTAACAATGGTAAATTTATTATCTATATAAATAAAATAAAGATTTTGTCTGTACATTGAATAGAAGCAACCTGTCTTATGATATATTTCCGTTTCATAAATTGCAGACACCAAATCCACTTTTAAAAAATTGTTGTCTGTCTGTATGTCCGTATTGAAACGAAAATTTGTCAGGGGTAACCTCAGCAATGGCTTATTGTACAATTTTGAAAATTTTACATTATATTAAGGTTTAATTGACTTAAAAACATAAGCTTTAAATGAAAACAAAATATTGAGCAGAACTAAAGTTATGAACTATTGAATGATTTGTCTAATGATTTCGGTTAATGTTGATAATAAATGTTAATAATAAACATATGTTTACAGGTTAAAGAACATCTATATAAATAAAATAAAGGTTTTGTCTGTATATTGAATAGAATCAACGCTGTTCATGATATCTTTCCGTTTTATATATTACAGACACCTAATCCACTATTCAAATTTTTTTTGTCTGTCTGGATGTCCGCATTATCCAAAGAAATTTTGTCAGGGGTAAGCTCGGCAATAGCTAATGGTAGAGTTTTGAATTTTTTTTATTATATTTAGGTTTGCCTAACTTAAAATATAGGCTTTAAATGCAAACAAAATATTGAGTAGAACCAGAGTTATGAATTCTTGAGTAATTTGTCTATAGATTCCGGTTAGGCAATTACTTACTTCGATTCCCATCCCAGCCTACTCTATCGCGAGCCACCTTAAAAACTTGTACTACTTAACTGATGGAAAAAATTATCACAACTCAACAGGAAAAATCCGGAATACCGAACATCTGTAACGCGTTGTCGCATAAAACGGGTAAAATACATTCATTTTTCAACTTTGTCCGAACATCCCCTTCAAGGTGTCATTCGATTCAACTTCCCGAGCCTCACAAATGTTGTCATACACATTTTTAGGATTAATGAATTAGCCGAAAATTCACCCCGCCCGCCACAATAGTCAGATCAAGTTCTAATTTTACAAGGGTGTAGGTGACTCAATGTCCAATGTTATGTTCTTTATTTTTCCAGCGATAAACTCAGCAGAGTTTAAAGAAGTGGAGAGACTACAACTCTTTTTGATTATTTCAATCCACTCCACAATCTCCTCACTTTATCATACCTGAAAATTAAACACTTGACTAATTTTAATGGATTGGAGGTGGGTCGATTTACTTCTGTGATACCTAAAAAGAGAAGCCGAATAACAATGTTTTTGTTATGACTATTGCAAAACTTTGACTTCCATTGACCCCGCCATAAAAAATTTCAAAACAATTCCAAAAGTTGAATTCCGACCCCCACCCCCAATAATACAAAAACCATCTCAAAAAAAGATTCTATAATTTTAACTATACAGCCGACAATCACGGGTGCATCAGCTAGTTGGGAATAAAACATAGCTATGATTTATGAAGTGGTGTAGTTAATAGGTTTCTTCACTGCATCTGCTGATTGAATCTCTTCTTGTCCAGTCAAAGGCCAGGGCCAAACTCTGCCAGGAGGGCCATCATCCATGTCGGTCTCCCAAGCTGCATCTTCAGTCTTCAAGGCCGGAAAAACCATACCGCTTTTCTTACTTCTTGGAAGATTTTATACAAATATTCAGGGTAGGGCAGGGACGGTTTTGATTGGTTCAGAACGTCAGGTGTACAATTCTTTTCACTGGCCTCACCCTACACGGAACCAATTACTTAACCAGTTACTAGTTACCAGTTACTTTAAGGAACGCCCTTCCCCAGGCCTCTTGGACCTTACAGTGTCCAGGTAGGTACCTGATCTCCACGTTTTTGTCGATACCCTTTGATGTTAGCAGATTTGTTTGGTGCCAGTATATTTTAAGTTTTTTTTAGGCACCTCATAACAATTATAAAAATTTACTCGCTATGTTAAATACATACAATACAATCATTACTTATATTTTAGTAGTTTTATTATTATTTATTGTATACACTTTCTGATTACTATTTAGTTGTTATTTCAAATACGTCTATTTTATCATTTTGGTATATAAAGTGTGAATGTAGTCTTAGTTCAGAATAATCGTTGTCCACGTGACACGATGTTATATAACTCAATAATTAAATAAAAATAAAATTATATACTGTGATATGTAATTTTTCTAGTGCAACAGATCATTTATAAAACGAACTATTATAGAAGTTTATAAAGTGATAAAGCTCGGTCTTTAGAAAAGTTGAGTCTTAGATACAGTTAGCCTTAAACGGAGCTAGAAGGCATTACGACGGAAAAGTGCCTAACATTTTTCAATGACATCCATTATCTCACAAAAGAAATATAACTAGGACCAATAATGTAAATAAACCTTCTTAGACGTCATCTGAAGAATCTATGACCATTTCAAATAGTTCGAGCCATAGTTTTTATAATTAATTTATGTATAGTAGCGTGTTAAGAATTTGTATACTCTCTCTCTCTCTCTCTCTCTCTCTCTCTCTCTCTATATATATATATATATATATATATATATATATATATATATATATATATATACCTTATTTATCTTTGGCCACATGAGTTCAAATGGCTATAAATAATTAATACTAACTTGAATTACAGTTATCAATAGATGGACATATTCATAATCAACGATTACGATATCGGTAATTATAATTAAGTCATTACGATAACAGTAAATTGATTATGTGATTTCACGATTACAGTCGTAATGAGGTAGTAGTGGAATCGTGTCACATGTTTGCTATATTTGTAGCAAGTTTTTTTTTTACAATTTTACAATTTGTTTTAATGCAATTAAAAAAGAGGTGTTAATTTTACTTTATGTGTCTAAAAACAACTTCAATCTAGCATATTGTAGACAATGTTCAAACTCTAGAAGAATGACATGGGGCCTACACATCAAGAACAAAACAAAGAACTAAATCTGTGACTAACGCAAACATATTCACTACTTCCAAGACGTTTGAAATTAAAACTATTTATAACTATATAACTTTAGAACGCCAAAAAAAATAGCTTCATTTTACTCCATACATCATTCATTCATCATTCATTAACTCGAAGACGTTCGGGGACTTTCTACTTCTCTTTTATATGGTTTGTGAAAATTTTGGCCATAAGACTACGCAGAAGGAAACACAATCTCCAAAGTCGCTCTAAGAAATTACAAAGTTTTAGAAATAGCGGTAAGAGCTCCGAGAACAATGAAAAAAAAGAAGGAAGGAAAGAAAAACGGAAAGTGGCGGGGAAAAGGAAGATTGAGGGCGGGAAGTGAAAACGTGACCGCCAGTATATATTCAGGGGTGCCAACACAAATAGGTGTGGCCCACGCCGATATTTCAGGCCTGGGATTTGACTTTATAATTCCTAGGTTGGCTTTACTGCCTGTGGTTGTGAGGTTGGTTTGAATGCCTTGGGCCAAAGAGCCAAATGTTTTGTTGAAATCGGCTTGTTAACTTCTTAATTTATATTTTGTACCAGTTTATCGTTATTGATTAATAATTAAACACCACATACTTTAATAAAGATTTATTGTGCTCATTTATGGATACTGGAAATAATATTATCCTAGAAATTATTTGCATACAAAACTAATAAAGCACAGAAAAAAATAATCTAGTAAGGATAAGTTAGATTTCTGTCCCAATACATAATACTAACACTTAGTACATCAACAGTTAAAGATAAGTAGTATTAAAGTTTACTTACGTTAAGTAGGTGTATAATGAATAAAATGCACTCACCTGAAAAATAAAAGAGAACACATATAGAGTCAGCTAATTATTTTATTAGTCATCTTAATAGCTTACAACATTTAAAAATCAATGTTTTATTAACAATCAGATACTTGTAATTATTAGTATTATTATATATATATATATATATATATACGTATGTGTTTATTTATTTTTATTTTTTACTTTCACTTATCTACATAGGAAATATATAGTAAGGGACAGTATTGCGATCGTGAAAATTTACGAATCTGAGTTTGCAACGGAAATACATGTTTTGAGGTCTCTTGAGTATAAATAACCAAAACCCTCAAAACGGTTTCTGTATGTGGGCGTGTCTGTATGTATATGACAAGTCTGACTCAAAAAAGAAAAGTGGTATGGAAGTGAAATTGCATATTTCAGGTTCGTATACAGGATGTTTCGTAATTGTACGGCATTATTTTAGGTATGTGTTCACAAACACAAAATAAACAAAAAAGTTCATATTAACATATATCTCACACTCATTCATTAAACATATATCAAAGGTTTAAGATTCATTATTTATTTACTACATTAAGACTGACTACAAAGTTCAACCAGTTAAATAATAAATAATAGGTTTTAATTACTTGATAAACCAATAACTATAAGCACTGACAGTAGTCTTTTCGATGTTTCCTCTACCAAGGGATGGCGAATTTTACGCGAACAACAACAACAATTGTATTTATTTCACGTATCGAGTAGGCAAGATTTGTTACCACAAGATTATAATAAGCTGAGAAATTTCTACCAGTGGTTAATTCTACAATGTACACAAGATCCTAAAATCCTGAACTACATTTTGGTTACTGATGAATCTCGCTTTACAAGAAACGAGATTCTTAATTTTCGAAATACCCATACATCGGCTGAAGAAAACACTCATATGACTGGTGTCGGACATTATCTACATACATTTTCTTTAAATGTCTGGTGTGTATTTGGTAAGCGATAACATAATCGGCCTTTTCTTTTTGACACCTAGGTTGTAAAATAATCTTCATCAATTCCTAGAAGATATTCCGCTAAGCATTAGGTAAAGACTGTGGTATATGCATGACGGTGCTCCAGCTCACTTTTCTAATAGTGTCACTGTTATTTAAATGGAACTTATGGAGACCGATCGGTTGGTCTAAACGGATCTGTTAATTGGCCACCACGACCTCCGGATTCAACGCCATTATGTTATTTTGTGTGGGGCTCGATGAAGTCTATGGTTTATTCTGCGGCAGTCGCCACGCAAGAAGAGCTAAGAAATCGGATCGTGGAAGCCGCAGTAACTGTCAAGCATCATCCTGATGCCTTACGAAGAGCCAATGAAGCATGGATTCGTCGTCCTGAACGTTGCATTCAACAAAACGAACAGTTAATTTAACCCTTTGAATAGTTACTCTAATTTTTGTAATAATAATAAATAAATAGTAATAATAAATAATAAATATTTAACTTTTGATATCTGTTTAATAAATGAGTTTGAGATATATGTTAATACGAACCTTTTTGTTTATTTTGTGTTAGTGAACACATACCTAAAATAGTGCCGTTCAATTAGGAAACACCCTGTATACCTGAGATATTACAGCAACTTTTTCGTCAGAATCAGCTAACCGGAAGTGGCACTTTTTATTTTAGATACAACATATGTTTACTATTTTCTCGAAAACGGATACAAGGAATTTGATTACATTCATTAAATTAGTGTATAATTAAGCAGTTTTTAATATTATGTTGGTTGTTTTCTCATCGATGCTCTCTGACAAGGTGAAATGCCTAATTTTCAGTATTAGCTTCCTCTAAAGTACCTTTAAGTATTATTATTTGCAACAATTAACCACCATTTCACATGAATCTCTAATATGAAAAATACTCATATGTAAAATACGAAAGAATTTCGTAGATCGTAAAAAAGTAATAGTTGTAATGAAGGAACCCAAGGGATACGAGAACGCGCCATAGCTCACCCGAGAATGACAGAAGATTAGAACAGACTCGATTCTATACAATAACGAGACTCCCATAAAATTCGGATATCTAGGGGGCAATGCGAGGACAAAGGAACAAAAACATTCTGTACTGCTACGACCTATGAATGGTCATGGGCTCAGTATTGTATTAGGAAGTACTGTATCAAGAACAACGATTGGCTAGGGAGTCGATTGGGCCTTGTCCAGCCGCCAAATTTTTCTTTTGATTTTACAATGCGATATCATAAAACCAAGATCACACAAACCTTTAATTTTATTATGTTTTTAAAGAATCTTTAATACCATTTCCGAAAGCCAAATACAATATTATTTATATCAATTTTCAATATAATTCATAATAAAAACAAATTAAATATTCTAGAGAAAATAAATCATACATAACAAACAATATCCTTATTCATTTTATGACAGTATATGAAGGTCGGTATATAAATCACTGGTAACAGCAGTGAAAATCTAACCTATGAATTGCACGACACCGACAGTCGTCCAAATGTAGCCGACTACGCAGAACACTAGGATGGCTGTCGTCTTGCCATTTATCTTGCAATGAAGATTGTCATTTATCATTAGCACGACGACTCGTGTCGTTTAAACGACAATGCCAATTATCGGATAAATTTGAAAGGTCTCTATTACTCACTGTCCCGATACTAGCTCTCCGGCATCGTTTAAACAACCGTCGAGTAAGTGTGAATACTGAATTGTCGTTTAACCGACAACGACTATGTCGGATAAACGACAGCACGACAATTTCGTGTCGTTTAAACGACAACGACAAAAATCGAGTCTGTGTGAAAGCTCCCTATTACTTTCTGTCCCGAATGCAGTGTACACCGTGCCGGGTAGGTGTGAATCACAATGAGATATTCACGGAATTCTATAGCTTTCAATAAGTTATTGAAAGACTGGACTTTTAGACAAAAGAACACGCTTCACTTTTGTTATCGAGAGTGGTTGTAGAATAATGAGCGTTTTGTCTATGCTTCATGATTATTGTTTGCATTTCATAGAATTGTTTTTTACCAGGTATTAACAAATTTTCACGCTAAGGATTTACTTAAATGCTTTGAGTATTAATAACCAAAGTTTTTCTTGCTGCATTTGGAATAAGGCTATCTTAATTAATTAATTAATTAATTACAAGGAAAAATTCGGACATGGCCAAATATCTTCCCTAACCAATCGCTGGTCTTTATACTGTATTTGCTACCACAGTACTCAGCCCATGATCATCCAAATGTTCCAGTGGTACAGAATTTTTGTTTTCATTAGGAAGACCTTTTGTGTGGATGTTTTTGTTCCTTTGTTGGCCTCCGAATTTTATGGGAGTCGTGGATCCCTTTTGTCAACTTCACTACTCTATCCCCCTCTTCAGCATACCTGCCAAAAATCAACTTCTATGGGAAATTTCAATATTCTTGTTCATTTATTGTTTACGTTGCATTTTATTTTAATGCTCATTAATGGTAAAGTGGAAACCACCAAAATATGTCCATAGTTCAGCTAAAAATGAAGATTTTTTAAGACATGCTTGTTTTTGATAATAAACTAGCTTCATTTTTTGGCTACTTACTACTAAATATTGACTCATGCTGTATAATTACGGAGTAGAATGAATACTCGGTATATGACAATCAGCATGAAAACGTCTAAATAAAATTAAAAATCGAAAAATAAATCTTTTTACTATTAAGGGTGATAAATATTCAGGATGCAGTCATTATGAAAATTATTTATTTGTGCCAACGTTTCAACCCAAATATGTGGATCATCTGAGTACTGAGTACTGAGAGTATTGAGTCTGAGTACTGAGAGTACTTGCAATCCTTCAGTTCTCGAACCACACCCTGATGAGGACCAGCATGTTTGGGTTCAAACGTTGAAACAAATAAAAAAATTTCATAATGACTGCGTCCTGAATATTTATCACCCATGATATGTAGAACAGTCGACCAGCTTCCTTCAATCGCTTTTTACTAATAAAATATTTTTTAAACAAGCTAAATATTATTAATTATTCCTTTCACATCTTCTAATAAGTCTAATTATTTTTATTACAGAAACAAACATATCTTTTTGTTGATACTATCTTTATTTTTATAATTGTAAACTATTAAAACAACGTACATATAACCTTTAAATAAATTCAAAAGAAGTGAATCTATAAAACTGAACCGCAGCTGAGTCTGAATTTTTAACAAAAGCCTTGGAGTAGAAACAAAAAGGTAGTAACTGATTTGCATACTGTTGACCCTGTTGGCAGGGGGAATACAACACTGATGCAATCCGCCGGGGCTAGAATACAATACAAATACATCCCGCAGCTTGTATAATACAACCAGTTTACATACAAGGTCATATAGGACGGGCAGTGTAATGTCAGACAGGGCATTGCCAACCAGATTAGCTCCTATAGATACTGCAAGTTACGATACAATGGTTGTTTTGTTATAAAAGTGTGTTGTTATGGGCTGTGAGGAAATATCCATGACAACATATTATTTTTGAATATGAAAACATCTTTTATTATTTATTTATTTATTCAGTGATATAGCAAACCGTTACACGGACAATAATTATAGTGATGTAAGAACACATTTACACAATCCGTAAAAAAAAAAAAAAAAAAATATATATATATATATATATATATATATATATATATATATATGCAAAATAACAACTAAATAATAACAAAAAAATAAACTAATTTAAATACAAGTAAATTAAAAACATAAAAACCAGTCATTGCAATATAAAATATATACATATATGCAACAGAACCAATAAAAGTATAATAACATTCTTTATAAGTCATGCTTTAAAAGTTTCTAAATCAAGAAAACCTCCTGTCTGTGACAACTTCTATTGAACATGCTTTTTCAAGTTACATAACTTAAACATAATTTGTAGTTATGTACTTTTCAAGTTTTAAAATTGTTTACCGTAATTCATAAATCGAGTTTATAAGTTTATTTTTGGACTTATCCCTGAGTAAAAATAATAAAATTTTGTATTAATAATACCTATAAATACTATTTACAATCAGTCAGGCTTCTACCACCAACTAATACTGTAAATAAGAAAATATACATACAAAATACGGACTATAGCAAGAATAGAGGTACTTACAATATTTGATGAATGGAATATATAGAAAATATTTGGATAAGCGGAATATGTTTATTGACGTAGTGGATAAAAAGGAATATAATTTCAAACTGATGATTACCGAACAAGAAAAACTGTTCAGTTGACAGTTATTATATTATTAATTGAAGAAAATATAAGATGTGATAAATTGGGTCTCTTCTCCAGGATGCTAGGGAATGCTCACGATTCTAAGATAAAGAAACATTAGCTTTTCTTATATATAGAATGTATGCATGTAAAACTACCTATAGATGTGCATATAAACACTTTTCTATACAGTGTGTCCCGTAAGGAAGTAGTAAATATTTATAACAGTAATAGTATATTAGTTTTTATTTATTTAGAAATATAAATAATCTGTTTCGTGAACAATAATTGTACTGACATATGAACACATTCACACCATGTATACAGAAAACATAAAATTAACAAAAGTAAAATAATAACTATGCAATGATAAAAAATTATGTACAATAAAAAATAAAATAACATAAAGATAAGTAAATTAAAAACATGAAGGCACAGTTATACCTAAATACAATATAAACAAACAGGCAGGGAACCCCAAACCAGACTTGCCCCTCCAAGTATAGAGGGGAAAGCAGGACACCAAGGGATCTCTGCGCTACTCTCTCAACCGCATCACTGGATCTAAAGCCAAACAGTGATAGTAGTATTCAAGATCTAACAAAAATTCCATATTAACAATGGTCCGATTTCTAACATGATATTAAGAAATTTTTTGTTATGTAAGTCACATTTTCTGTTGAACATTAGAAGCGACAAATAAAAAAAAAAAATAATTTCTTTAAGTAATTAATAATTGTTTTACAATAAATTAAACAAAATTTACTACAAATGGATGTACAGTTTCTCATTGTTAAAACTAAGAAGACTTTTAAACGGATAAACTAAGTTAAGTTCTGTTTTATAAATAAACATGAATTATTTGCGATTTTATTTTTAATTTCTCTTATCACGATGAAAACCCGAAGAGTATACTCGGTGAGAGAGTATCAAATCACATCATCTTATTCTGTGGAAAATTGTACCATTGTTCATTTAAACTTTTTTTTGTAGATTTTGAGGTCTGGAATAACTGCTATAAATATGCCAAAAAAGACCAGATTTAAGAAATCTTGGTTTTATAAAGCTTTAACAGCATTTGAGGAGATTTAGGAGTATAATATGGGACTGCAAATCCGACACTTTATTTTTTAAATATAACTATAATTAAAAAATCACAATTTTTTTTAGATAACTTGTTACATGTGGTTTGTGGTAGAAATGCCTTTCCCTTTTACAACGAGGATAGATCTTGAAATAAGCCCGATTGTGGTGTCTAGTATAACTGAAATGGTATGATGAATCGAGAGGTTTATCTCGATATATCGTACTCGATCAATTATCCTCTCAAATAGGAAGCATCGATTAGTCTAAAGCTGCTCATCAGAGTTGCTGTAGGCTATTAATATCCCATAAACCCCTCACGGTATTATTCTGGCTGAGTGATATGCCTCTTATCCGGGTATATGAAATAAAGTAACCCTCCATTCATTCAGTAGATGAAGATTGTATACTGTACCTTATCTAAAACGCTTAGTTAGCAATATTTAATCACATGGATCTTTTCGAAAATTCCTGACCCTCCCCAAAAAAAAAACTCAGAATAGGATATATCATTCATGTAACTTTCGTAAGTTATCAACTAATTACCGTTTCGTAGATTCATCAACATCAAAACATAAGTCTGTTAGTTTGTCAGTTAAGGGATAAAATTGCTCCAAAAATATGAAAAGTTCAGTGTAGCCAACGAGAGGTAATCTAAAGAATCACGGGTTTGAAACGTATCATTCCAAACGAATTTTCCAATTGGTGGGTGATAGTGTATATAGAAGTGTAGGAATTGGCTGATAACAAAACATGTTTTATGTTTGGACAAATGGAAGTGAATAATAATTGTAGTCTTTCCGCTTTAGAATGATACTTAGAACATTAAAAGACATTCGAAAACCTAATCTATACTTCTATCTGCTTCTATGAGATGGTGTACAATTATTCACCAACGGCAGCATAGTGCTGCAACCACTTTCATTTCACATTCAAATTGAAAAAAAAAAAACCAAACCAACATAAAACTCTTACTAAAGTAACCCCGAATCTCTCGAAGAAACTCATTATAATAAATTTGTAAAAGCATCACATTTCCTATATATTTTATGTAGATACGTCAATACATAAGTTCAGTGACTTTCAAAGCGAACGGATTCTAAGGAGTATTGCACCCGTCGTATCTGCCTTTTTATCTTATCTGAATTTTTATCTTTTCAATTCTTCTGATTCGGCTAACTTAACTATATTTAAAAAAAAATTAGAATATATATATATATATATATATATATATATATATATATATATATATAACAATTTATTAGCTCTTGTATATTCTGTTGACATGAAAGATATCAAAATATAAAATAATAAAAAGAATTAATGACCGAAATTAAATATTAGTTTAATAATGATTACATCCAAGATCAATAGAAAATTTGATTCTCTTTTAATTCAATTCAAGCTTGTGTAGAGCTCGGAATTTGAAACTCATTTTGTAGCATAATTTAAGGCGTTCAACCGACTGACAGAATTTGTTTCTACAGATGAGATTTATCTAGAAATTAAGATGGTTATTTAAGTAGTTCAGTTAAATTAAATGGTCAGTAGCTCTTATTCTAATAAATAGGTCATTGTGAGCCTACAATTTAGCAGCCATAATCTATAGGTTCAGACCGATCTGTAACAGTTCTTGAATCCGAGTGAGTTGGTGGGAAAAATAATGGCAGATTGGCCCAAAATAAAACCAAGCTTGAAATTATAGATATTCTGCCGCTGTACAATAAATATCATGGCACATAGCAATGAGTGTTTGGATGACCCACTTCAAGCTCTCTGCGCTCCAACATAGCTTCAAGATCAGTATGCTGTATAACGCAACTGATAAAAAATCCTATGCTTTTCTTTCAATGTCAATTTAATTTAATAAATTTACAATAAATAGTTTTGATTCAAGTTTTGTTTTTGGTTTTAGTTTTATAATTTGTTTTTCAATCAAATTTGGTTTAATTTAACAAACAGAAAATGCTTAAAAATTTTCGAATTTAACAGTACACTTTGCTCCATTTTTTTTTTCTAAACATAAAATATTCAAATCAAATAACAATCGGATATCAACATAGTATAAATCAGGCGTATTATCTGTTAATTATATTTAAAGAAAAAAGGGGCAAATACAAACTCCAGGGTTTTTTCCCCCTTATTAATATGCCTAAACTCAAAACAAACATGTTCAAAATCTGGGCGCAAGAAAGAATTTTGTAGATATAATTATGTCATATATTGGTGCACTTGTTAGTCATTTATTTTTTTATAGCTGTAGAAATTCCAATCGGTTCGAATATAACACACATATAATTAAAGTATTTGTATTGGGTTTATCCGTTGCAGACAGGAAAGTTGTATTAGTAGTTTATTTATACCAGTTATTATTAATGATTATATTTAAATTAAATATCTATTTAGACCTCTATATAAATAACACAATAAATAATATGAAATTTTATTCTTAAGCTTTATTGATCGAAATATTGACTAGAAGATCAACAATACACAGAAGTGATTACCCCAAAGAAACAAAGACCATGATGTTACACTTTTAGATGCTAATAAATCATTTTTGATAAGATATAATATACCTGTAACTTGTTTATATTTGATTTTTTTTATGTTCAATATTTTTCAGAAAGTTACATACAACTTTAATAAATCGGAAATTATTCCGAGAATCCATAAGGAAAAATAAACACCATTACCTTATAAACAAATCAGAGCTGTTTGAATTTTCGGAATTCGAAAATCAAGGAAGGAATCGCTCTATCCAATAACAAGGAAAACGAATAAGAGTGGAATGGATTCATCGTGTTCCACTTGACAGCATCTGTCCTCTATTTGGTAGAACTTCCTTTGTTTCAGATTTGATCTGCTTAAATCAACTACAGGATTCGTACTTTATTTACGATAGATTGTACTGAATACGGTGCATATAACTAAAATTCAAAAATGAAAAAAAAAAAATGTGGGTAATACATGCCACCAACATTAATCTAGCCCTCTACTTTGAATATAAATTATTTTTATGAAATAATGGGCTAATATAAAGTTTTAGAAAAGTATTTTTATCGCAGCTAGACCTTAAACCTTACAGAAAACTTATAACAATTCAGAAATACCATTAAAATAAAACATAGTATTTGTTTTATCGACGGTAGGCTATTACAATTTGTTTTCACCTATTTCCAGCTTTTGTATGCCACATAACTGCGTCTATGAGCTATTTCAGTAAATTTTAAATTGACCATAAAGCGATTCGAAAGTATATCTGTATATTTTGTGTATATGTTCCGATATTTTCATTGGCTACCATTGATAGTTCAACAGTTGTCATACAAAGTGGATAATGTTATGATTTCACAAGGGAGAAATTCATCAAATTACTCATTAATTTAATTTAATGACCCTCTAGGGTAGAGGCGATTACGAATAAAAAAAAAATTATGAAATGTTACATCATGAGTTTTTGGAGTAAACTGACGATTAAAACCTATTTATTTAAATACAATATTGGATCTAGAGTTATTAAACTACAGGAAATATATGAACGCTCATGAAATATTTTTATACTTAATTTCTTCTTTCACAAATATATAATAAAATAATTGTTTAAATAATGTCATCTGTGAATTTTATAATGTTTTTTTTAAACATAGAAATAATTTTCACATGGGACCTAAAACGCGTATTTCCATTGAAAACTTAGTTTCAAAAATTTTCACTAGTGTAATACTTTCCCTTGCTATTTCGTATATATGTATGTGAAAGTAAACAAACTTTGACTTTTTTCTCCGATGTAATTGTTAATGCTATTTCCTTAAAAGAGTGGTACCTTTTTAACAGTAATAATACATAATTTTTTCAAATTGTGTGATATATTAAATCTTGCATTCATAGTGTGATACAAGTAAATTTGGTGGCTGAATTTGAGGTTTGGAAAGTAAAAAAAACATTTTACTTATTATTATAAAATATCAACAATCCAAATACATAACTGGTAACAAAGAGGTATTAACAAGGAGAATTATGGAACGAAACGGCGGAACCTTTAAAATTCGTAATACATAAAAGTACTTCTTCGTTCCCCCTCCCTCCGACGATTCCCATTCAATTTGAATTGTTGAAGGGCTGAGCTTGTTAAAATGGCGCAGGTCCAATAAACACAGCCTGTGATTGGACTAATAAGGTTAGCTTCTTCGCACCCTTTCCTTCCTCCTTCACCAATTATCGCCATTCTCTTAATCTTACCTTTATCTTATTCCTTGATGAATGGATAATTTAAATCCGATTCGTCTTAATCAATATCTTTAATGTACTTGAATGATGAGGAGGTAGAATACATAATCCGAATATTTGTGCCACATATTACACATGTTATTCATTTATAATAAGGAACCTTAAATTAATTCAAAATTATATTTACGTATGCCGACACATGTGTCGTGTCAGTTAATAATGATCCATCAATTGTATTCCAAACTCTTCGACCACATATGACAGTTCCTGGCCTCGCGTTTCTACGGCGAGTAAGGGGTTCCAGGAATCGCATTTATTTGTATTTAATATGTATTTATATCGGTCCAGAAGGGAACCGATCACGAAAAATATATTAATGATGTATTTAAATGTTAGATACCACAGACCCCCTACTGTAGTATCCTAGATTGAACCATATAACTTTTATTGGATTTCCTTTCTAAAGGTATCATGTTTTTAAATTTACTATTTGTTCTATATCTAACTGGTGGCATGCAAGGTAGATGGTAAAAGTACTACGTTGGTTTACTAACTATTATATTTACAAGCTTAAATAAAACCAAAAACATCTATATACAAAATAATAACTAAACCTATATACATAATGAATAGTTGAGAATCATACTGGAGGAGAATGCTTGATGTTTGATTAAAGTTACATGTGTTATATTGATTATATTAATTAATGATGTATGGTTGCCAACACAAATTTACATTAGTATAACTAAATGCTTGTTACCACTTAGCTGGTCCTTCATAGTGTTTCTAGCCGTCATATCTGGATTCCCTGTCTCTGCTCTCCTTCAGCGTCTAGTCCGTCCATCTGCTCTCTCCGGCTGTCTTCGTCTTCCTCCCTCGACTCCCCCGCTTGAAGTCTCCTCAGCTGAGTCCCAAGAAGAAGTCTCCTCCTCTGAGTCCCAAAAGGAAGTCTTCAGTCCCAATTCTCTATTTCCCACCTTTCTTCATCCCCCTCTCTTTTGGTAGTCTTTTTCCTGATTGGCTGAATATTCCTAGCCTAAGGGATGACCACGCCCTCTCCCCCAGGCCAAGGTAAAGCAGCAGGTACAGATTTAGGTATTTCTGGTGGAAGGTGTGAAAAGGTCTTTCGGGATCCTGTTTAAACACTCAGTTGTCGGTCTTGGTCGGTGGTTCTTAAAGGTTTTTATTACCACTTACAAAAGGTTGGGCTTGTGGGTCGTTACCCTCGGTCAGGTAGCGCCAGATGTGGCCACTTATGATATTTATTTATTTATACCTTTAAAATAACTAAATGAATACCACCGGCGGTCTTTACAATACATAGCAGTATTTTTTTTTAAAGAAAAGAAAAAAATCGTTTTCGTGAATACAAATTAAAGCAAAGTATTTAGTATTAGTAGACAATTTTATTCGATAATGCAAAGAATTGGTAGAAAAAATATAATTTTATATTTAACACTTACAATTTTTCTTTCTTAGGTCTCCCTATACTAAATATGTTATTTTTAATGAACATATTAAAGATTGAAAAATATTGTTTAAAATCAGTAGGCAATTCTCGTGAGTAGATACTCCAGATTTTTTATTTAAATAATTATTGAAATTGTATAGATTGTCTTTACTTAACAACTCTTTCATTCCAAAGTGGGCGCCTACCTAGGTTTGCTTAAAATGCCTTTGATGTATTTTCAAGTAAATTTTATTAGACTTTACTATGTTTATGTCTATAAAACATCTAAGTGTACCTATTGAATAGTGTTTCCTAGAATCTAAAGTAACATGTTTAATAAATAGCAATAAGCTAATAGGTAAGTGCAAGACACTTGAGCGAGACCAAGACCAAGATCAAAATTGAGTGTGCAAGAACAAAAAGAGTCTTGGTCATGCATTTGGTCAACACTAAAGAAAATTAATTTAAAACATCATTCCTTTTCAAAACCAACATGTTCCTAATCACAATAGGTAGTGCCTTTTCAGTATATATTGGTCCGGTTGCAACGATGACTATTTTTTTGTATTGTAACAATTTCAATAACAGTTATCACATTGCTCCTTAGGTGGGTCCATTTTTTTTAACATCGTACTTAAACTATAATTGTATGCCAACTATAAAAGTATTTTAATATAGCTTTTAAAAATATTAAAATCTGGTGTGGTGCGCGCATCACACAACTATCACTCACCACCCTCTTCTTAGCAGAAATAAATATTTTCAGAAAAAGGGGAAATGAAAGTAAAAAATCATTTACGCTATATTAATTTATACTTCATTGTGGGTATTTTTATTTGTATAAGTACTTTATATATACAAATTTTAATATTTATAACGCTGTAATCTATACAATTGAATATTAAATAATATCAAAAATAGAATTTATGAAAACCAAATATGTATATTTACATAATATTGTCTGATTCCTTATTATATTAAGCTCATGTTACGAATGGAAGTTATAATCTTTCAGGTGAACTCGGGTGAGTTCTTATTCCTTTGGTTCCTAAATTACAACTATTCTCCGTTACCACCTATTTTTCACTTTTAGTTAATTATCAAATTCTTTCATATTTTATATTTAACTATCTTTTATATTTGAGATTAATATGAAATGGTCTATTGTTTCAAATAAAAAAATAAAGGTACTTTGGGAGTAGCTAATATTGAAAATTAGCCATTTAAGCCCCGTTAGAGAACACTAATCAGAACAAAAAATACATTTTGCTTATAACTGCTTAATTTTTCTCAGATGTGATGAATTTCATCAAAATCGTTAGACGAAAAAGTTGCTGTAACGTCCAAAGCATATAAAAACCTTAAATATGCAATTTCACTTTCGTACGACTTATATAAGTCTAAATCAATGAAAGTTAAACAAATATAAATCAATCAAAACCAACAAATAAAGATACCTCAATTATTACTATGCTGATATAGAAAGAAATAGAAAGAAAATAAACCCACTTGGATTAGAAGTCACTTAAATAGAAATAAATAAATAATCATTCAATATAGTTCCATTTCAGGCTTTAACATAAAAGAATAAAATAAAATAATAATCCCTATTTAATGAGAGTAATCTCATGTCAATTCAACACAAGGCTTAAACCTTGCCAGCTCAGATTTTCTTGTATTCGGCGTAGTACTATTTTTCGAAAATCATGACATTTTATTAACATAAGTAAAAACATGTTTAAATTTAATAGCTGTAAAGAACTCATAAATTAATTCATAAGCAATAAATAAATAAATAATAACTAAATGACGTAGAAGCTTTCATAATTTAGTTAGAGGTCTGGGACTGATTTTATTTTACAGCATATGAAATACTCTTTCGTACAGTATTGGATAGATTATAATATGGTTTTCCCCTAATCTAATTGAAAATATTTTGGTCAATAATCAATCATTGTGATCGACCGAAAAATTCAAAAACTTAACCCCCTCTCAAAATTTGAGGTTTCACATTTCAGGATGCGAAAAGTCGAAAAACGAATAAAAATTTTTTTGTCCTTCCGCCGTCCGCGCATTTTCTCCGAAACTACTGAATCGATTTTTTTTCAAATTTTGATATAAAATCAGAGGTCACCCGAGGAGGATCCTCCTTCATCGACATTACTATACGCCATTTACTTTCAAAATGGCTGTCGAAAAACCTGCATTGCTATAGACTGTGGCTCCTAAAGGAATGTACCGATTTCAATGAAACTTCGCTAAAGTTCTTTAAATTCATTTTCTTGACCCCCTTTAAATTTATCTATATAATATACTTCAACGAAAAGAAGCTGGAAAAAAGTTAATATTGGAAATATTAAATTCCGAATAACTCAAAAAGTTTACACGTTTTTGTCGATAATGGGATAAAATGTTTCAAAGGTATTTAAATTTTCTAGAAAATGAAGGAAATTTCATCGAAGTCAAAGCACTATTAGTAGAGATATCGCGATTTTTTAATATTTTTGGTTTATTATTTTTAATAATCTACCATTGTCGAGAAATTCAAAAACTTAATCCCCTCTCAAAATTTGAGGTTTCACGTTTTTCACTTTAAGTACATTACAGAATTTTCAAAGTGTTTTTGCATTTGTTTTAAAATATTTCAGAAATTAAAAACTGGACCTGCGTACTGTAAATGAATGAGAGAAATGTTAAACATTCCATCCTCTTTGTATCGAGTAATTATTCATAATTTTATATAAACTGTTTTACAGAGGCGAAAAGGAAATGAACCAGATGAACTGGCGGGCTAAAAGTAAGAAAGAGTCCTAAAATTCTTATTCTTCTTAATATTATATATATTCAGCCGCAGTTTTGTTTACTTTCAAGAAAATTTATATATTACCATCGCTTTAATAATTTAATGAATAAAGAGTTAAATTTATGGAAATCGAACATTAGTCTTTAATTTTTTTAGCAATGGAGCCATTGTTATCCCAAATTTATATTGTGCCATATGATTTCTACAACAATATCTGTTAATAAAAAAAATCGAAACTTTAAAAAATGAACTTTCAGAGAAAATTAAAAAAAAAATTTATAATTATTAAGTTTAAAAATATTAATATATTGAATGTGGTATGTATACCAGAGAAAAGAGAATTTAATATTACTCTAAAATGGCACCAATAAGTTTTGAAAGGTTCTATGACAGTTATGAATCTTATTATTTTTTTTTTTTTGTGTGTGTGTTCCAGCTTGTTGAATTTAATTATAGCTGTCTAATTTAAAAACAAGTTATTTCAGTAAAATTTCATATTTCTTAGGTTCAGGCCTTGAGTGGAATTGATATGGAATGACCCGTGGTTCTTTCTTATCGATGTTAGATATGTCTTCCCGACTTTGCATTCATATACAGTAATGCATGTTCTGACGTTTTAATGATATCTGAATTGGCAAAGCGTTGACTGTTTAATGTTATAATGGTTCTTGAAGGATTGTTTTTAAAACTGCCGATTGTATCCTAATTAATATTTCATGTCTTGGCACTTGACTGTTTGGTACGGTGCATTTGAAGTGAGACAGCCGTGAAGTAACCAATGCTTCCCATTCAAGTTCTCATGAATAACTCATAGAAAGGTTCGCCTACCACTATCTTTAAAGTGTGCAAACAACTCTCGTGGTTCGACTTTTGAATACCGAGATCAACAAATCAATGGCAAAGGCAGCAGCACGTACAATTCATCTTCCTTAAAGATAACCTTAAAATTTTAACGTAAATTCCAAAAAATGCGATAGAGTCGTATATATATGCACCTCATAACTCGAAAGTATAATACTGGTCACCTTCAGCTTTAAATAACTTGTCCTAAATCTATTTAGGACATTTTGACATCTATTTAACATCATTGCATTATCTAAATTCTGTGTCATATCTTATAACTACTCTTATCTTTCTGTAACAGTTGGACATTTGTGTCTATTCATATTGCATAAAATTTAGATAATGCAGTCAATTATAGAACTGGCTGTAGAAATTTTAATAATTTTGAAATGTTGAAAAATCGAATAACTCAAGGTAATTTGTTTCGTTTTTAACTTTATCTGCGTTTCAGCAGTTTTTGATTACAACCTTCCTTTAATGAACATTTCTTTCCTTATTATTGTTAATCTTCCTTTCTTCTTCTTCTTTAGCTTTCCTCTTTAGTACCTTTCAGTGTAGAGGAGCATTCAGCCAGGAATTCCATTCTTCCCTATTTCTAGCTAGGTTCCTCGCTTATCGAAGGTCCTTCTCTCTCGCCCTACAGAGTCGCTCAATGTAGTCAAGATCGGACATTCATTCTGCGGCGGCCCCTAGGTCTTCTGCCATCTGGGACATATTCCATGGTCTTTAGAGGATCTCTGTGGTCGTCCACCTTGATAACATGGCCAAACCACGTTAGCTGACGAGTTTCTAGGAGCTCTTTCAGTGGGGCTATCCGCAGTTCCTGACGAATACTTTCATTGCGAACTCGGTCTCTCCTTGTTTTCCCAACCGTCCTTCACAGAAATTTCATTTCGGCAGCGGTGATTCTACTCTTCTGTCGGTGTTAGTATCTAACTCTCAGCTCCATACAAAACTATAGGTGGATACACCGTCTTGAAGATGTGTAGCTTGACGTCTTTGCCTACTTCTCTCTTCCCTGACTATTCCTTTGGGCTCTTGATATATAGATTTTATCGCCTCTGCCAGATTTCTCGGAACATCCTTCGATCTGAGAGCTTCCCATATTTCATCTCGTGGAACCGAGTCAAAGGCAGATTTGAGGTCAAGGAAAGCCAGGTAGATATTTCTATCAATGTCCCAGGATTTCTGTAGGATATTTCTTAGTGAGAAAATGTGGTCATGGGTTTGGCGCCCGGGTCTGTACCCAGCTTGCTGTTCTCCTATTAGGTGCTCAACTAGTGGTTTTAAGCGACCCACCAATATGGATGTATATAGTTTGTACGCAACTGGCGAGAGGCATATAGGTCTATAGTTAGTGCATTCTGCCTGACATCCTTTCTTGTGAATTGGTATTACAATATTATATTCCCAATCCGTTGGAATCCTTTTTTTGTCCCAGGCTTTCTGGGAAAAGGACTTGCAATGCTCGCACCAGCTCAGGGACACCATTCTTTATTAATTCAGCTACTACACAATCCCAACCTGGCGCTTTTTCAGTTTTCATTTTGTATATGACTCTCTCTACTTTTTCTTCCTCAATCATCTAGTATCTCTATCATCTCTTCTTCACTTTAGAGCTTTAGAGCTTCCATTTCCGTTTGTTGAATAGTGACCATCATTACCAAACTGCTTCATGTTATGATGTCTTCAGACCTCTAAGAATGCTCTGTCTTCCGTGACCACTTTTCCTTCTTCACTTTTCATGTTTCTCACTGCTTTGCTCTTACGTCCTCTTAGAGCTTTAATGTTTTTAAAGAAAATCCTGATGTTTTCCCGATGATCCTGATCTAACTTTTTCCAAATTCTTCCCACGATTTTTGTTTTGCCACTCTTACTGCTTCTTTTGTCTTGTTTCGGGCCAACACGTATGCTTGCCACTTCTCTGGAGTTTTGTCCCGACAGTATCCCTTCCACGCTGTTTTCTTTTGCAAGGCTTGCACTTTCAGTTCTTCGTTCCACCGTGATGTACGTTTACCATTCTTGCAAATCTTTTTCACTCCACACACTACATTAGCTGCTTTCAGAATGCTATCCTTTATTTAAATCCATAGATTGTCCAGGCTTGCGTCTAGTTCATGAAGCCAATTTCTTAACTCTGATTCATACTTATTTCTCTTTTGAGGGTCCTGCAACTTCTCTACTTCAATTCTTGAATATGCTTCTTCTGAATCTTCTTTTCTTAATTTTTTAATTTCCGTCTTTTGGGGAGTTTGTTACTTGTTTACATGAGTATATATTTTTACCCAAATAATTTAAATGTGATATGGATTTTTATGTTCTTTGATCATGATAAAAATACTATTTCATAATTTTATTTTCTTATTAGAAAAATAAAATCAATTCATGTCTTACATTTATTAATTAGAAAAATAAAAATAATATGAATTATTCATTTAAAGAGATATATGAGAATTGAATTCAGCTCCTGATTTGATCAAAAGGCACAGTAAGTTCAGCATTTCGCATTGCCTGTAGTGTTGCGGGTCTTGGTTTACTTAAAGGAAAACGAAGCAGAATACTGTTCTGGGTAAAGGAATATTTTTCAATACTTATATTCGATACCACGATCAATCTAATAAGGTTGTGGTTGATAAAAATTATCCTTAAAAGGAACAAGATAAAATCAAACGTTATTCTTCAAAGCATTGTTAAGACCATAATCAAAGCGCCTACCTTTCTTTTTGTCCTGCTTCAGAGGGAATTTACATAGGCAAATTCATTATACCTTAATTACTGCTCCCTTTTTATCCTTTTTTTACAAAAGATTTAAATCTTCCAGCAAAATTTAATTACAGTCTGGAATAAACAAAAGAAAGGGGCGTATATTGTTTCTCGGAAGATTCATTTTTAAAAAATATAGAATGTTAAATTTTTTAGAGAAAGATAAAAATCATTTGTTACTTATGGGCGAAAACCTCTTTTTCTGATTCTTAGAGTAATGATAATTAAAATAATATATGTGGATAAAATAATAGAAAATAATAGACATTTATGTCTCTCCATGAAAACATTAATTTCCAATTTAATACATTATTTATAAGATTACCCTATTGCAGAGAGTATAGAAATCATATCTGAGTATTTTTAAAATTAAATTATCAAAATTAACATGGAACCTTCAAACTAGACTTAAAAAACAGCAACATAACTGTGGATACAACTATACAGGCTACAAAACAGAAAATCTGAACTTTCTATTGAAAACAAGTTACTGATCTACAAGACAATATTGAAACCTATTTGGACTTACGGACTTGAACTGTGGGGAACAGAAAAATTTTCTAACATCAAAAGCACCCAATCCTTTCAAAGTCCTTCGAACAATACTTGATGCTCCGTTCTACGTAATCAACAAAACCCTACACCACAAAGTTAATCTCCCATTATTCCTAGACTTTATCCTAGAATAAATTTCCAAACTTCATCATCATCTTACGTATCATCCAAATCTCTTTGCACAAAGCCTACCCATCCTGGCTCCACCCATCCCTACAATCGTCCTCGAAGGTTGAAGCGGCTGTGGTCCAGAGAGCTTTGGTAAATAAGCACATATCAGAGTTGTGGCAATGTCTAGATTCTCCACTCAAGCCATGTATTAGTGTGGTTAGTCTATGACTCTGCCTGCCTCTACTAGTCCTTAACCAGTAATGTGTCAGATTGAGAGGAAAAAGGTTCCTGAGTGAATATATTTTGTAAGTATTTGATAAAAGTATGCTTATATTTGAGTTATTATTTTTGTTAGTTTAATTTATTTTTGTTTATATACATTTACTTTTAGTATTGTTATTTTGCTACTAAATTTATTTTTTATTTATTGTACATAGTGTGATTATTGTAAATATGCTCTCTGGACGCTATTATAAATCCCTTTAATTGAGACGAAGTGTATATTTCTCAATAAATAAGTTATGTTGTTACAACCTTCCCTGATGTTCATTATTATGTTTGACAGGTGTGAATAAAAATTACAAGTTAAAAAAAATATTAGTTCACATAGTACAACTATTAGGTAGACTCAGAAAATTAAATACTAATATTAAAATTATGGATGGTTTTTCGTGCATTGATAAATAGAATATTCCCGCAGCAACTCCTCTCAATCTTGATTTCCCAACAGCAGATCTCTAAGCCAACTCCTTTTAAATTGACTATTTGTATTATTGGGGATGTCAACCGTTGAATATATAAAATATATAATATAAATATATGAATACCCACAATTAGTCAAAAATATATTATTAAAAACATGTACAGTGCGGCTTTTTATGTTTTTGACTTGCAATCCCAAACATAGGTTGTGTATTCTTCTCCCGCTGTACTCAAAGTATGGAATTACAGAATTTTTATATTTATGAATAAATATAAGTTATATCAAGTTAATGTTAAGATAAGAATTAAGAAATTATTTTTCACTGATTCTGTTTATTTAGATGGAACTCTCCAGTGTTTGTAATTTTTTAGCTGCAATATATAAATAGATCTTCGTTTTCGTAAGTACAAAACATTATTGGGTCTAATACTAAAACTGTGCGAAATTTGCTTCTCAGTAATTCGAAGTGTGAAGGAATACCCAATCAATAACACGTTGCTCTGAATAACTTAGTACACTACATGGAATATTCATACAGAAAATTTGCATTTAAAGGATTATACGATTCAGTTAACTCAAAATCTACAGTTAAATAAGCGTATACAGTCGGATATTGTTAATTGAGCTATACGATGACGTAGCAGCATTGGCGGCAAAACCAAAATAAATAGACAAATAAATAAATTTTAAAAATATAAATGAATAAATCTCTATTTGTGAACACAAGTATGGTTATTCGAAAGCTGGACACCAGAATTCTTAATATTCTTGTTATGTTATGAATTGAATTCGTCAACCAAATATCTTATTTCTGAAATAAATTCAAAGAATTTATCAACTACATACATACTGTTCTGTAAAACGGTATATAGATCATTTGGCAAGTCTAAATTATTTGCAGTGTTTCGTCTGCTTAGCATTCTGTTAAAATGTGTATTATAGTCAGTGGAGTCGCATATGTTTAACATATAGTCAGAGGATTAGAAGAAATCAGGTATCCATGAGTCAGGCGTGTAAGGATCACTTCGCTACATCAAGAATACATCACTATTAATTTCCCTTAATTTATTGTCGGTAACCATTGACTACATATGTTCCCATTCCCATTCCTCATTATTTTAAGTGATGGAAGCCCAAAAGTAATGATAAAGTCCTCGACAGATAACCACCGATAGGGAATTTTATCAGTTATATATTTCACGCTACCCAATAATATCTATTTAAAATTGTTTTATCGAAACGGATTGTTAAATATAATTATTATACCTATATCATTTTTCAAAGTTTTTTTTTTGTAGGTACGTCATATCTGCGAAAATTCTTCATCAAATAAAATTACTGAGCAACCATTTTAAAGATTTTCTTCTCTCTCGGGTCCTTCAAAAATTTCAGAGGAAAACATATGGCGGAAAAAGAACTATATTTGCGTAAAAAATAAAAATAAATTAAAGAAATATTTTTGACCCTGAAGTAATAACAGATATTAGACAGGTCCAAGAGTTATCCTGCATTAATCCTTTAAAAAAAAAGATCGTGATCCTCACTACTATCAACGATAAAATTATTAAAATAAAATGTGGGTTCATATCAGTTTGTCTCCAGTTGTTGATTCGTATTGGTATTGTTTTTTTTTTCTTGAAAAATAATATTTCATTTGTATAAAATATTTTTAAGAGTGTATTAGTTGTAGATTCCGAAGCAGTCGCTCACACTATATTGAAGTAAAACAAAAATGCAATTTTTTTTCCTCTTGAGAAAGAAATAACCATGAAATTTAAGGTTTTTATGACCATATATTTGTTTAATATTCTTTAAGAGAGTACTATTATAACACATCTATATTTAGTATGTAGCTGTAGTATAAATAAAAAATGTTGAAAGAAATTGTATAATCGATGGAGCAAAATCGATTCAGATAGCGGTCTAAAATGAAAATAATTTGAAATTGGTGTGAATGGAAAGTATACTAAATTTCTTTATTGAAAATCGTACCTTTGTTGACAAATTTGCTTTTTGTAATTTGTAATCAAAATTAAAATTTTGGTGTAAAATGATTTTCTTTTCCTTAGAGGGTTAAAGTTACCGAGGAAATAAGAATTTATTCGTTTATCTTACAGTAACGTTGATTTATTTTATTTCCTCACTATTTTGTAATTTTTTCACTGATTTTTTTTTTCTCGCAAATATGTCAGCGTTTCTGTTGTCGGGAAACATGCTGGTGATGGTTTTGTACGACACACAGTGGTTAAAAATAGTTTTTTTCGAAAAAAAAAATCTGGTAATATTGGTCTGTAAATCATAGGAAAATAATTTTGATACCACCATAATCACAAATGAGTTTTCTATAAAATATCAGAACAGTAAAACCCCGTTTAACAGGATCTGTGGATTAAACGTTGATAAAAGTGATGAATCAATTTTTTTTTTTAGAATAAGATAGCTTTAGCTAACTAAATTATTTAAACAAATGAGATAGTTGTTTTTGTTACAACCAATCTTGAACTGTAAACTTTTTTTTAGAGAATTAATGGGGTAGAGAAACCATTAAAGGGGGAATTAACAGGATAACAAATAGTGACAATCTCGCTATAGTGTGAAATAAGAGGGGTTATGTATTTTACATTTTTCAATAGCCTAGGAAGCACTTTTATTGTAATTAGCAGAAACACTTAAGATCGCTTAAGCAAAAAATAAAAATTAACGGGTTTTGTTAAGACTTAAAAAGCGAACAATCGTTCATACAATTAAATTAAATCATATATTCAAGAGACGTTACAATGCGCTAGTCTAATAAATTTAAATGTATCACATATTAATACACATAAAAGCTATAAATAGATTTTTGTAGATACTTTAAATTAAATTTTTTAATTTCATTTTAACATGTCAAATCTCTAATCTGGCTAGGACGGAAAAGCGAGATCGTATTGTGTAGCAACTAATTATTTTTCCAAATTTGAATTAATTTAATATTTACTAAGTTATATACTGCATCATAATAATATGATGGAGTTCCTCATTTTTATCCGAAATAAATAGAGTCTGATGAAATATTTTTTTAAATTTAATTTTTGTTTTATTTATGTATATATTTTTTTAACATCTAAATATATCTAAGGGAAAGATTTTAAATAAATTACAGTAATTTATATATCATTTCCCACATTTCAGTAAATACAAGCAAGAGACTTTAGCGATTCCGAAATGGTTTTCTAATTTTAATAAACCGAAATTTTAATAAGAATAGCTTAAAAAACATCATTTGAAAAAGAAAAATTCGATAAACTAAGCGCCTTCTTAAATTTTCCCAGCGTATCTAATACCATAAACAAAAGAATAATAAAATTCTATGATTCTTTAAAATATTTAATCAATGGAGAATTCAATATGATAAGATTTCTGCAGGTTCCTCGGAGATGGCATCATATAGATGTAAGGTAGATTTTAAGTTAGTTCTAAGAAAATTATCAAGATAGAGGTGGGCCCCACCACCCCGATGGAAAGTAAAGAAATAAAGATAAACAGAACTAAGGAAGGCTCAGGAAGACTTATAAAATTTATCCAAGATACAGCACAAGAAACATCGGAAACATAAGTAAGAAACGAAAACATGTATAAAACTGAGGTTAAGAAAAAAAAATAAAAAAATTATAAATCATACAAAAATACGATTGCATTTTGATTTTTAATGCGAATAAGTAAAACCTAACCAATTACTACTGTTTAAAGTTAATTGATAATTTTAGGACTCAATACTAATTTAAATTATAACAAAAATATACAATAATATATATAGCACATAACAATAAATTTGAACTTATATAGGTGTTTATTTTAGGATCAATAATTTTTTTCATTTCAAATAGATATTCGTTCAAATATAAACTAATTTTCATTCAATTTACAAGATTAAATTACGCTTACATAATAGACGCAGGTGGACGCAGCTGGGACATGTTTCAATAGGTTTTAAAGATTCTTGCCTTAAAAAACAAATAGGTATTAGATCTGCAATTTATTTTTTCACGCAGTGCATTGTTTGGCTGTTTGTGATAAAAAAAAAATCGTACCAAACATACAAAATGTGAGTAAAAATAATAACAATAATGTCGATTTTCGTTTTAATCCAAACAGTATTCTTAGGTCGGATTTAGAAGGCTCAAACAACGTTAAAAATCAATATTTTTCTGATTGAATCAGTGAAATATCTTAGACAATCAATCCATTTTTGAATGATGGAAAGGTAATATTTTTTTAAATATCATTAATGCCACAGTTGCTATTTCTTGCTGGAACGAGTAAGAGAAAACTCGCAACATCTCATAATTTTTTTTTTCAATTATTTTCAATTGCACTAAACAAGAATAACAGTGAAAAATGTATATTGTGCCAACTGAAAATATCCTCGAAATCTCTGCTAACAACACAAAGTATCAATAAAACAGTTTATATAGTTTTTGGAGTTCTAAAAAAAGGAGAAAGATTTAGACAAATTCAAATAAATGTCGCGATTTTTCCCTTACTCGTCCCACTGTGCTGTGGCGTGATTGAGCGCAGTTCCCAGAGGCATCCATACCTATCTTGATTTTAGAATACAGTTTAAGGGATGAGATCCCTTATCCAGCTTCTTTTAAGCCTCCTGAGCATGTTATTGGGCATATTTAACATATAAATGTATTTTAAAAGTTTTTGGAGCAAGCTAATATGGCTATATGATGAATGAGTGAATTTGTCTATATTTGGTTTGTGGGTCATTGTATTTTATGCGTATTTACATTGTTTAGAGAATTTAGTCGTTCTGAGTATTGTACTTTTCGATTTACTATGCGAATGATTCACACAGGCCGATTTATACAATATGTTAGATATACGTTATAAAAAAACCCATTCCCACTTCAAGAATTATTGTAAAATATAACTTAAATAATATTATTTAGAGTCCTTTAGCGCATATAATTTTTTCTTCAGTGGTTCTCTTTTTTTAATTTTTAGATTATATACGACTTATCAAACGACTTGAACTACTTTATTCTCTTTCTGCTAAATCTCCAAAACTTAAACTGAATAAATGTGCATAGTTACTTAAACCCATAAGGATTTATTCATCACAAATATACGGTTTTGCTAATTAGAACAACCTACAAAAACTTCAAACCATTCAATCAAAATTATTGGAACTTTTGCGTATCTGTGTACGTGACCAACATAACTCTACATAGTGACCTCCACCTTCCAACAGTTGACCAACATATAACGACTCTCTATCAACGACTTTAACTAGTTTAAACGATTAATGGTTTTTCCCTTATGGTTTTATTGAGCATTAATACAATCTGCCACACTGAAAGGCATTGGTGCCAGAGATATATATATATATATATATATATATATATATATATATATATATATATATATATATATATATATAGAGAGAGAGAGAGAGAGAGAGAGACGGAGAGAGATAGAAATGTGGAAGCCAAAGCCAGACTTAAATATTTTAAAAACAAAAAATGATCCACTTATTAATTGAAAAGAACTCACATAACATTACCGTTTGTAAAGAAAGTAAGTAAATAGAATTTAAGATAAGATAATGAAATATTAGAATGTGAGGAAATGAAAAAGAAAATATATATATATATTCTGTGAAGTAGATGAATCGAAACATTTATTTATTGATAAAGTATATAATATCCCTTTGTTTTGTTTTTTACACATGATTAAACGACTTATCGACAATGAACTTTTAAGAGTTCCATATTTCAATATAAGAAGGTCCCAATTCCAACATTATCTTCAGAAACAAAAAAAAAAAAATATGAGAAGGAGTTAGTCGAGGGTGCGGTCAAATAAATAAAAAAATAAAATATATTAATTATTTTAATTTTTGCCGACGTTTCGACCCACTTTGCAGGTCGTCTTCGGGGCGACAAATACAAAAATCTGTATTTGTATTTAAAAACATCCACTAATTATAGATTCAAGAATCCTTTAAACACCATTTCGTATAGGTAGCTACATTTTTTCTAAAAAAAAAAAAAAAAAAAAAAAAAAAAAAGAGCCGGGCTAAAGCCTCTCCTTCAAAATAAAATGCTGGATCCGCTAGTAATCAGTAGCTCAAAGATTTCAACCAAACAAAATATAGAAATCCAGGCTCCAGTTATGTTTTAAAGAAGACATAGATATTATTCATAAAACTTATTATTATAATATAACATGACTTAAAATATTTACATAAAAATTTCAAAAGTATTATTAGAAATGAGTAGCTGAGGTTGAGCAGATTAGAAGATGCTATTGCGAAGTGACACCTGCTCCTCGCTTCCTCTGCCTAATCTAAATATTTAATCTGAATATCTCGAGCCGTTCCCTCCGCTCCTTCATATTCTTCCTCAATTTACAATTTTAATGGCTAACATTAACATTTTGAATTCAAATTTATAATATCAATTATCCTCAGGAAAAAGGGACATATTTTATAGTAAAATTACAACGCTGGATAAAAAAATATATATTACAGGTAGGCCAATAAACCACCACAGGTGTATCATATTGGTAAACCTTTTTGTAAATATTTTATACTTCCTGATAGTTTCAATAATCGTTCAATTACTTATTTTTTTCGAACTTCTTTAAATTTCTTTATTGAGTATTATAACAATCTGTCTGTTGGACATTGGTTATAGTGAGGTAGGATGACATTCACACCATATGTACAAAAAAATAAAATAAATAGAACAAAATAATAATCAAAAGTATATACAATAGACAATAAAATAAAATAACCTAAAAAATAAGAAAATTAAAACTAAGGAAAAAAAAAAAAAAACACATGCATACCTATATACAATCAGGCGAGGGAACTCCAGGAGAACCCTGCGCTACTCTCCCAACCGCGTCACTGGTACTAAAGCCAGCGGAGATTGGTCGAGAGCACTTTAGCCACATACACACATGTCTTGAGTGAAGAATCTGGCCATTGCCAGAACTCCAATTTATATAATCTACAAAAGGTCGCGAGGCCACTGCCGTTTCAACCTTCTTGGAGGATTATAGGGATGGGAGATGCTTGATAGGGATTGTGCAAGAGGATTTGGGTGGTAAGTAAGGTTCTGGTGAAATTTGGAGAATTTTTCTGGGATAAGGTCTAGGACAAATGGGATGTTAAGGTCATGATGTAGGGTTTTGTTGGATACATAGAAAGGAGCATCGACTATTGTTCGAAGGACTTTAGACTGGAAGGATTGGATGCGCTTGATGTTAGAAAATTTTGCTGATCCCCACAGTTCTAGTCCGTAAGTCCAAATAGGTTTCAGTATTGTCTTGTAGATCAGTAGCTTGTTTTCAATGGAAAGTTTAGATTTTCTGCTTAGTAGTCGGTATAGTTGGCCGTATCGTCGGTTGAGTTCTTGTCTTTTGAGTCTAGTATGCGGGTTCCAAGTTAGTCTTCGGTCTAAATGAAAGCCAAGATACCGGACTGTGTCTGAATAAGGAAGCTGGATGGAATTAAAGAGTACTGGTGGACAGGAATTGCGTCGGATTGTTAATAATTACTTAATTAAATATTTTTAATTAACTTAACTTTGATTTATTTTTACAGCTCTAATAATAATACCCGTATTACTAATAAATTCTATTGAAAAGTTGCAGATGAATATTTGATGTAGATTGAATCTGATTTCATCGTCCCTACAATGAATCAAACGTTTCGTTGTTTCAATGAAAAAAATATATATAAATTATTCAAACATTTTTTCTACAGTTAAAAAACTAGGACTTACATATCAGTATTTTTTTTTATTTTTTATTTTATTTTATGCAATTTGCACCTGCGCAGCTGCGCATCTAGCAAATTTGTTGTATTTTTATTGTCTTGGTGTAATTGCTTGATTTTTTTTTTTTTTTTTTTTTTATTGATGTAGTAGGTCTCTTGGCCATTTTCTTCTTAATCTTCGTTGCTCAGGTAACAGGGAGCAGGAGATAGAAAGAACCAGAGGATTGGAGTGATTTTGGGTTGAAGAATGAAATGTAGTGTATTTGTCGTGGATGTAGGATTTTACTGTTGGGATGTTTAAGTCGTTATGTATAGTAGTGTTTGAAATGTACCAAGGTGCGTTAACAATTTTTCGTATAATTTTTGATTGTGCTGTTTGTATTTTGTTTATGTGTGTTTGTTTTGCTGAACCCCAAAGTTCTGCTCCATATGTCCATATTGGTCTCAGTAAGGTGTTGTAGATAAGTCGCTTGTTTCGTAAGTTAAGTGAAGATCTGTAGTCCAGAAGATGTGAAAGTTGGCTATATCGTCTAGTAAGTTCTTGTCTTTTTAATTTCGTATGTATGTTCCAAGTAAGCCTTTTGTCTAAGTAGAGTCCAAGGTACCGTACATAGTTCTTTGAAGGCACTGGATTATTGGCAATCGTTATGGGTGGACATGAGGCTTTCCTAAGAGAGAAACTAATGTGGGTGGATTTTGTACTATTAATTTTGATTCTCCAGTTTTCAAACCACTTTTCAAGAGAATGAAGATGGTTTTGTAGGGCAATTGATGCGATAGTAGGATTTTTGTGTGAAGATAGAATAGCAGTGTCGTCAGCGAAGCAATAAATGGTGGTATTAGGGTGCTCAGGGATGTCAGAAGTGTATATAGAATAGAGGATTGGGCTCAAGACGCTACCTTGTGGTACGCCTTTGTGTTGGGGAAAGAAGGAAGATACAGAAGAGTCTACGGAAATACAGAAAAATCTATTAAGAAAGTAGGATTGAAGAATTAAAAAATAAGTGGAAGGTAAGTGCGGTTTTAGTTTCCATAATAGGCCCTTGTGCCAGACACTATCAAATGCTTTCTCTATGTCGAGAAAGACGGCAGAGCAATATTCCTTTTTTTCAAAAGTCATAGAGATAGCATCTACTATCCGATGGCACTGTTGCACAGTAGAGTGATAACAGCGAAAGCCAAACTGGTGATTTGGTATCACTTCACTATATTCTAGAATAGGCTTCAGTCGGTTTAGTAATAGTTTTTCAAATAGTTTGCCCATTATTGGAAGAAGTGCTATAGGACGATAGGATGAAGGAGAAGTGGTAGGTTTTGAAGGTTTGGCAATCATTTTGATTGTGGAGAGTTTCCAAAGGAGAGGAAAATAGGTAGTGCGTAAAATGGAGTTATAGATATGTGTAAGAAACAAAACAGCTTTTCGAGGTAGGTGTCGAAGAATGAAGGGAGTGATTAGATCATAGCCAGGAGCTTTTTTGTTTGGTAGTCTGTTGATTTCTTTGTAAATTTCTTTCGGATGAAATGCCGGTGGGGGTAGTGATAAGGGTAGTGGTGTTGTCAGTTCTTCTTCTATTGCGTCAGTAAAATTATTGTCCTGTATTCTGTTTGTCCCAAATACTTGTGCAAGATATTTAGCGAATTCATTGGCTTTTTCTTCGCTTGTTATTGCCCAAGTGTTGTCTGTACGTCGGAGAGGGTATTGAAGGTCTTTTTTCTTTAGTATACGTCTTGTTGTTGTCCATATTGATCCATTTCTATTGTTTATTGTGTCTATGTAGTCTTTATAGCTGTCATTTTTAAATTTTAATAGTTTTTCGTGAAGTTTTCTAGTTAGTTTGTTGAGTTCTGTTTTGTACGATGGATATCTAGTTCTTTGCCATAGGGCTCTAATCCTACGTTTTTCTTTTATAAGATTATGTATTGGCTGAGGTAGGTAAGAAGCAGGTTTAGTGTATGTCTTTGGTGGTCTCGTTGAATGCCAAATAGCCTCTTGTATACTTTTTGTTAGGTCGTTGACTGCATTGTCGAGGTCGTCAGCTGTACTAATTAAAGTGTTTAACGTAATTTTGTTGTTTAAAAAATGTTTAAAGTCGTCCCAGTTTATGTAACCGTTAATTAATGTCGGGGGTTTGGGTTTAACGAAAGGGTTGTTCGAAAGTTCAAGTAAAATTGGGCTATGATCAGATGAAAGGTCAAGGAGAGAGGAAACGTTGGAATGTGCATGTGGTAAGGAGCTTGTGACAAAGAAATCAAGAAGATCGGGAGACTTTGATAGTGAAGTAGGCCAGTAAGTAGGTTGAGATGGCGAAATTACAGAAAATTTCAAATCTTCAATACATTTTTGTAGTCTTTTTCCACGAGTATTGGACACTCTAGATCCCCACCTTGTGTTTTTTGCGTTAAAATCTCCTCCTACAATGAATGATTTTCCCATTGTCGAGAAAATAGCCTTTAATTCATTCGTGGATATAACTTTATTGGGAGCTATATAGACTGAGGCAATCGTGAGTTGGAATTTTGAGGAGTTTAGAGAAATATTGGTGTATTGTAGGGAATTCGTAGAAGCAGCAGGAAGAATATGGTGATTTAAGGACTTGTCCACAATAATTGCAGTTCCTCCATGTGCTGTGTGGTCTGGATGGTCAGTTCTGTAAGTTTCGTAATCTTGTAGCTTAAATGTTTGTTTGTCTGTTAAATGAGTTTCAGTAATCAGAGCTATGTTTATGTCATGTTCTTTTAAACAAATTTCCAGTTCATTTTTTCGTTGGAGCAGACCATTGGAGTTCCATAGGAGTATTTTTAGAGAAGGTGATTTCGAATTAGTCATTGGAAGGATTAGAAATGAAAGTAGAAACTAGTTTAGTTAGAAGTTCTAAAATAGGGGATAAAAGGGATTTAAGTTCAGTTAGAAGAGGTTCCATAGAAGATTTTATAGCTGAAGAAATATCAAAAGTTGAAGTAGAAGGTTGGATAGAAGCTGTAGAAGGATATCTCCCTGTTACCTTAGCACAGGAGACCCCTGCCACGGTAGACGGTTTATCACTACTCTGCGGTGTTAGATCTTTCTCTTCTAATTTTTGAACTGATTTAACGTGTTCTTCATTTGTTTCTATTGATATTAATTTAGCTGTTGAAGGATCCATTATATTTGGAGTCTGTGAAGGGAGGGGATCTATCTCTAATCCTGATCCAGAGGTTATATGGTTGACAAATGGTTTGTTTTTTAGATATATTAGTTTTTTGAATGTAGCGCATCCTTTGTAATTGGCTGGGTGAGCACCTTCGCAGTTAGCACAAGTGGCGGGCGTTTCTCTAGTTTTTGTACAGTTTGCTGTAAGGTGTGGTCCAGCGCACTTAACACATTTGGCGGGAAGACTACAGTACCCTTTTGTATGGCCATAGGTTTGACATCTTTGACACTGTGGTGGTTCCTTTCTTAAGTATGGTTCCTCTACTTTTATTCTAGTATATAATAAAAATTCTAGATTAAAAATTTCTTGATTAGTTGGACTTTGTTCCAAATCTATAAAAAATATCGGTAGCGGTACTTTTGTTTTGGGATGTTTTGCGTTACTAATATTTTTTACTCTGTATCCTAGTTCTTCGAGTTCGAATTTGATATCTTCAATTTCTGTAGTGTGATGAAGATTTCGAATGACAACACGAAATGGTTTTTCATTCTGTAATTGATATGTGTAAAATGTTGCATTTTGTGCTTTTAATAGTTTTATTATTTTTCGATAATCATCTGGAGTAGATGGAAATATTTTTGTCTCATTTGTGTTAGAAAGACAATAAAACCCGCGAGGTCCGACTTCTGTTGATAAATTTTGACATAATTCTTTGAAGTTTTTAACTGATTTTAAATTTATAGAGGGGGGTTTAGGAATATTCTTGGTTGACAATTTGTCCTGAGTGTTAGACGACATAGGAACGGGTTGAGGTGCGATTTCTTTGGTTGAAGTAGCATTTGTTTGTTTAAGTAATTCGTTGGATGGGATAACATTTGTTGTTTTTGTGATAGACGATACGTTAGATTTCTGGTTAGTCCCTCTACTACGAGTAGACGCTTCAGTTTTGTCCTGCTTAGAAAGGTTTATGAAGGCAGGAGTCCGTTTTCTATTAGTTACAACTTTAGGTTTTTGAGTTTTTGTCATACTGCAAGTCTAAATGTGACTTGCTATTTGAGGGATGAACTTTTTTATACCAATTGGTTAGTTCTTTTCTTACTAACCTGATAAAAAATTACTAACCTTCTTTTTTTGAAGAGGGGGTATATCTTTCCGGATCAACTTTTTAAAGCTGTTCTTTTTGTTTTCCAGTACTTCTTGCTTTCAATATTTTCGTCTAGAAGTCGATCAATATCGAGTTATTTCAATTTTAATCTAGATTGAATTTTTAAAGTTATTTACTTTTTCAATCGATCCTATTTATTTTCAATTTTGTATTTATTTTCAATTATTGTAATTAAACAAGTTTTAGCAAAATCATGGTATGTCCACTCACTTGGCTTTTCTTTCCTATAGTAATAGTATGCAAGAGAAAGTGAAGGCCGAGCACGTTGGGATGTGAGTCTCAGAGTGCCTGGTTAATGAAAATGTGAGTTCGATTCCGATATGGATCTATTTACATATTTTTCATTTTGTTAATATTAATCTAGGCAGAAAATGATTATTGACGGACAGTGCAACTCACTTTTTAGACTTAGTGGAATTTTTCTCGAGCTAGGGGAAAGGGCGGAGGAATAATTCTAGAATCAATAGTCTTCCAGGCACCGGGATTTAAACCAGTAATCTTCGGTTTATCAGATTGCCAGGAAACACATGATTTACAGACTAACAAATTCGTACAGCAGTACATAATTTAAGATTTACTTATCAACTGCCGTCAACTGGAGTACGACAACTGCGCCATGTAAATATTGCGCAATGAATGAATTGCGCATTACGTTTTGTTTCCGGAATCTCAAAAAATACGCACATTACACCGAGTTGAAATGGCTCTATCCATCCTATCGCCGTCAGTACATCCTAGGCTATGAATGAAAAATGTATAATATTGGATAATTAAGTTAGGAATCCTAGCTACATTTCTGTACCATATCATTAGAAATCATCGACTCTCCTATGTTTTCCATAGCTTACAATTTAAATACTTCATCCAATCCCGTCCTACTAGATCTCGCACTTCCGACTCTATCCCCTCCTCATCGAATTGCTGCGTTTGACGAATCATTTGCAATTCAAGCCGCCTCCTTCCAGAATTCCATCACTGCTGATATTCGACACGAACAATCAGTTCCCTCTTTGAAACCTATTCTCTTTATACACCTACTCCTTTCTCAATCTGACTGATTATATAATAATCAGGTATAATGAAATATACCTAAAAGAGCTGTCTAGGTACCCCCAAAAATGTTTCTGTTATTTTATTTTTCTCTGTTTGTATTATGTATGTATATTTACGCTTTTCATGTCTTTTTCTCTCTTTTTTATGTATTTTTACTTTTAAATAACCAATATTGTAAATATTTCCTCTATTTATGACGACTTACACATGCCTTCAGCAAAGGGACAACAATCCCAGAATAATATTAAAAAAAACACTTTATTCAGAAATATTACAATTTGTCACAGTTAAGGACACTTATAATAGAGTTCAGAGATTGCATTCATACCGTATATACAAAAATATAAATAAATAAAGTAATAACAAAAGAATAAGAAGAAAGAACAAAAGAGTAAAGAAAAAAAAATAATATATATACACATAAGTAAATAAAAATAGAAATAAAAGTAAAACAAACACCTTATATAAAACATACATTATTTACAATTTGCCAGGTGATCTCCGAACCAATCCTTTCCCCTCCACATGTGGAGGGAAAAGGGAGGCTTAGGAGATCCCTACGCCTTTCCCTCAGCCACTTCACTGGTATTTTAAACCAGCGGAGGATGAGTAAGAGCGCTACAGCCACAGACACTCATGACTTGAGTGGAGAATCTGGCCATTGCTAGAACTCCAAAATATCCATATTTACAAAAGGTCTCGTGGCCACTGCCGCTTTAACCTACGAAGGGGATTGTAGGGATGGGTGGTGCTTGATAGGGATTGTACAACGGGATTTGGGTGATGAGAAAGGTTCTGGTGAAATTTGGAAAATTTGGCTGGGATAAGATCAAGAATAAATGGGATATTAAGGTCATGATGTAGGGTTTTATTGGTTACATAGAAGGGAGCATTGACTATTGTACGGAGGACTTTAGACTGAAAGGATTGAATGCGTTTGATGTTAGAAAATTTGGCTGTTCCCCATAGTTCTAGTCCGTAAGTCCAGATGGGTTTCAGTATTGTCTTGTAGATCAGTAATTTGTTTTCACCAGAAAGTTTAGATTTTCTATTCAGTAGTCTATATAGCTGGCCATATCGTCTGTTAAGTTCCTGTCTTTTAAGTCGAGTATGTGGATTCCATGTTAGTCGTCTGTCTAAGAGAAAGCCAAGATACCGGACTGTATCTGAGAAAGGAAGCTGGATGGAGTTAAAATAAACTGGTGGGCAGGTATTACGCCGAAGGGTGAAGGTAATGTGTTTACATTTAGATTCGTTTACCTTAATGCGCCATTTCTTACACCAGTGTTCAATCAGGAAGAGGTGCCTTTGTAAGTTTGCGGACGCTGTTTCAGGATCTGAGTTGGAAGAAAGGATAGCAGTGTCATCAGCGAAAGTTGCCAGGAGGGTATCGGGATGGACAGGAATATCAGCGGTAAAGAGAATGTAAAGGATGGGGCCCAAGACGCTGCCTTGAGGAACGCCAGCCTCAATTGAGTAACAGTCGGAGAATTCGGTGCCACAGCGAACTCGGAAGGAGCGGTCGGAAAGATAGGATCGGAGTACTAGGTATAAGGACTGTGGTAGATGGATTTTAAGCTTGAAGAGTAATCCGGCGTGCCATACCCGGTCAAAAGCTTGCGCTATGTCCAGAAATGCACCCGAGCAATACTGCTTGCTTTCTAGGGTTGAGGATATATGGTCAACAACTCGGAGTCCTTGCTGGACAGTGGAATGTTGGGAACGAAATCCGAATTGATGAGTAGGAAGGTTATAGGATTCAATTATAGGTAGGATTCGTTTCAGTAGGATCTTTTCAAAAATTTTTGAGAGGATTGGGAGTAGGCTAATTGGTCTATAGGATGCTGTATTGTTGGAAGGTTTGCCTGGTTTCAGGAAGAGGACGATGGTGGAATGTTTCCATAAAAGAGGGAAGTGGGTAGTTCGTAGGATGCAATTGTATATATATGTAAGAAATATGATGGCTTTAGATGGAAGTTGTCGAAGGATCTGTGGGGTTAGAAGGTCATATCCAGGAGATTTGCGAGGTGTGATTTTCCGTAAAAGGTATTTGACCTCAGAGGGATTAACAGCTTTAGGTGGTAAGGAGAGTGGGATAGGTATTGAGAGGGATTCTTCTACTTTTACTGTGTGGCTGGGATGGGATTCTGGATGAGGAGCGAAAGTATAGGAAAGGTGTTTGGCAAATTCCTCGGCTTTATCTTCATCAGATGCTGCCCAGGAGCCATCATCTCGTCGAAGAGGGTGGGAAATATGATGGGATTTGAGGATTTTTCTGGTGATATTCCAAAGGGAATTATCATGAGCAGAGAGTGTGGTGAGGTAGGAATTGAATGATTGGGATCTGAAGGTGGCTAATTCTTTTTTTAATTTTTTACAGTGATAATTGTAGGAGTGGCGGTCGGCTGGATGTCTGGTACGTTGCCATAATAATCTGGCACGGCGTTTTATGTGGATTAGGTCAAGGAGGTGTTGAGGTAAATTATGTTTCTTAAGGATTTTTGAGGAGTGATCAGGGGAGGAAGCAGTCCAGACTGCTTCTTGAATTTTGGTAGTGAAGGAATGTACTGCATTGTCCAGGTCTTCAGAGGTTTTCAGGGTTACTCTGAGGTCAATTTTATCGGAGAGGATTTGATGAAAGAGTTTCCAGTTAACTGGGCCTCTGATGAAGGACGGAGGAGAGGGTTTAGGAATAGGAGCTAGTGATACTTGGAGTATTAATGGGCTGTGGTCTGAGGAAAGCTCGTCAAGACGGGCAACGGAATGGTTGAGAGCACCTAAACCATTATGGATAAAGAAATCGAGGATATCGGGATTACGGTTAGGATCAGTGGGCCAGTAGGTAGGTGAGTTGGGTGGAAGAAGGGTAAAATTTTGGGAATTGAGTACAGACAGCAATGTTCGACCACGAGAATTCGTGGTTCTTGAACCCCATTGTTGATGCTTGGCGTTTAAGTCTGCACCCAAGATGAAATGATGTCCTAAGGAAATGAGGAAGGAACTAAATTGGATATTGGAGATGGATTGGTTTGGAGGGCAATACGCTGATGCAACGGTAATAGGAAAGGAGAAGGTTTTGATTACGACTGCGGTGGATTGTAGGAAATCGTGTGTAGGCAGTGGGAGTAGGTGATGGGAGAGGGATTGGTGCACAATGACTGCAGTACCGGCATGTGCTCTACCGTCAGGATGGTCGGTACGGTAAGTTATGTATTGTGGTATTTTTAGGAGCTGTTTTTTAGTCAGTCGAGTTTCCGTTATTAGGGCTACGTCTACGTTCTTGTCTTGTAGTAAGGCTGTTAGTTCGTGTATGTGATTTCTAACACCATTCGCATTCCAAAGGAGAATGGATATGGGTTTGATGGAAGTCATTTAAGGATTTTTTAAAGGAGGGATAAGGTGAGATACTAGGTTAGTGAGAAGTGATATCAGTGGGGTAACAAGGGATTTAAATTCTGAAAGAAAGGATGTCAATAAGCTGGTTAGATCTGTAGCATTAGGCGGTGGAGGAACATATTGGATTTGATGTTGGTGAGGTTGTTGTTGATTAGGTACATTAGGTGGGATAGGATATTGAGATTGGGGTTGAGTTTGTTCTTGCGGCAGGGCCTCACATACATTAGTCGGGTCTCTACCCCCAAGTAGCTTGGCAAAAGAAACCTTAGAGTTCACAATTTTAGCGGGTCCTCTTCTTGGTTTAGGTGTATCATCAGGGTCCCTGGGTTTCATATATCTCGCTTTAAGATTTTTATAAATTTGGCAGCCTTTGTAGTTGGCTGGATGGCCTTCCAGGCATAGGGCACAGACTGCTGGTTCTGTAATTGGTTTATTACACTCGCCAGACTTGTGTGTTTTACCACATTTCACGCAGCGTGGTAAGTGGTGGCAATAAGACTTGGTGTGGCCATATGCTTGGCAATTATGGCACTGGATGAACTCTCTTTTTGGGTACGGTTTTTCGACCTTTACGCTGGTGTAGAAAATTCTATTCACATCGTATATTTTTTCGATCCCAGGCGATGGCTCTAGATCGACGAAAAATAAGGGCAATGGGATTTTATTCTTTACACCTGGTTGTTCTTTATTTTCTTTTAAAACATTGGTTATCTGACGTATTTTGAACCCTAACGCCGTTAACTCTTCTTTAATCACTTCTATTGGGGTTGAGGAGTGTAAATTTCTTATTACAACTCGTAGTGCTCTTTCCTGTTTCAACTGGTATGTGTGAAAGTCCGCATTTGTGTCTGTTAAATATTTTACGATTTTTCGGTACGCTTCAGGTGTGGCCGGTATTATTTTTGTATCATTTATTCTGTTTAGGCATGTATAGCTACCTGGGCAGATTTTATTAAGTTGAGTACACAACAACTGAAAATTTCTCAAATTTTTGACAAAGATAGGAGGTGGGCGTGGTTCTCGAGGTATAGGTGCATCTTCCATTTCTTCCCTGTCATTTTCAAGCACCTGGTATGGATTAGGTGTAAAAAATGGAGATTCCATTTCTTGTGAAGACGTACTTGGCAGTGGTTGAGACACAGATTCTTGAGTGTTCGCTGGAGGAGTTCCGGGGGGTGTTAATCGCTTACTACGACGTGTTTTCTGTTTAGGCGGTGAATTACGTGGGGTAGAGCCAACTGAATGGGACCTCTTAGTTGACATTACTTGGTGGTAATATCGCATATAAAAAAAAAAGAAAGGGAAAAAAAAATAAATAAATAAAACTACGTCTGCGTGTTATTACAATGGATGAACCACCGGCTGAGAACCAGCCAGTTACGTGGCTCAGCCACAACTGGAGAGGGGAGCCGTCAGCTGTTATGGCTATAGAGATTAAGCCTATAGACGCTAAATCACTAAATTCACTGTCTGTAATAGTACACAGTAAATAACAACACTACTCACTGTGGTGTTAGTCCATTGTTGTTGTTTTGATGTCTGCTTAACTAGTTTTTTTTAAAAAAAGTAAAACTGAGCACTTATTCTACTAAAAAATAGTAAAACTGTGGGACACGACGTGAAATGTGGGTATTCAAATCAGGCGCAAGCGCAGAACTGGCCCAGAATAATAAAATATTTTTTTTCATTTCATTTATTGGCGGCGTATGGAAGACCAGAACAACAGATATCAATCTGAGATTTATCTAGACCAGGATGGTTAAACGGTAGCATAGCATGAAAAATGTTCTCCATGACTCATCGTAGAAAATATTATGAAAGCCAGATGAACTCCAGAAGTGGCTTGGGAAGAAGCATTACATCTGCCAGTACATAATACACAGAGAGACGCATATAATCAGTAAAAGACAGTGCCTCGGTGGGACTTCTGCCAATCAACTGTTGATGGGCCTTGAGGACTTCAAAATTTCATCTGAACTGGACCCCATCAGCTTTTACCAGATTAGCAAAAAGCAGTAAGTATTACCAGTAATTTTTTTACTAATTGTAAATCACAAACACTGGTTTAATATAATTTCGCACTGTCACTCAGTAGCAGGATCATTCATACAGATTTTTTTTTTTAAGTTAACACTAATTCGATGCATTAATCTTACTCTTAATCTACGCCTTTAATTTGACTCACTCCTTCTGATATATTCTGTATTTTGGTATAGTTTCTCCCACCTTCAGGTTAAGGGGAAATCTGCATCCATTTTACACCAGGAAATGTATTGTTTTTGACAGGGCTTAGTAATTAGTTCGTGTTATCTGGAGTTACGAGTTAACTAAATATGCCTTAACAATTTTCGGATGCATACTCATATGTTAACAGCTTTTCATATTCGATATAACCGTTTTGATCCTGTTTCATCTATTAATTGCCAAATAGATTTTATAGGATTAGTTTAAAGTAAATTTATATTAAAAATAAATTTACGGAAAATATTATTCAGTCCTTTTTAGAGTAATATTTGCAAAGTTGGAGCGATCAAGTTTAAAAAAAAATACTATTTATAGATAACCTTCGATATTTGCTTTTTAATTCAATGAAACGGACTGAGCATTAATGCGCGGCTATTGACGTGCCAATCCCTTTCGAGTGGAGTTCATTTGCAGCTATCGGATTTTCCTCCCTTTCGTGGAAAAGCAAATCGACCAAACTTAAAATTAATTAAACGTTTCAGGAGGAGTGTTTGAGCAAACTGTTTTCACTGAATCTAAATACAGGTTGGTTTTCATCACGTTTTGTAATAAAATGAAGTGTACTTAGTATTTATCAAAAGCTGTTATTTTATTGAAAAAAATAACACACGTTGATTGCCACACCTACCTGTTGAATACAGGATAAAATATTAGATAATTAAGAGTCCACTTTTTTTTTTTTAAATTATTTTCACTGTAAAAATAATTCTCCGAACTCCACTATGATTATTTGTACATCCTCGAAGTAGATGCCATCATTAGTTTTTTTTTCTCCCCACTACTGGAAGAATGATATTGTAATCTTCTAAGGTATGTGTATGTTTGTATGCAATGTAGATTATATCGATGGGTTTATGAGAGATGTATCGGTGGCGTACTAGAACTATAAATACGTTAGTTTTTATACGACACATTAATTCGCAGTTGAGCTTTACTTCTCTCTCTTTTTCTCTTTCATTTGTGAATAAATATTTTAAAATTGTGATTCTATTGTTAGCATTATATTATTTTAAAGCTGAATTTTCTATGCTCATTTTTGGCACATATAAAAAATAATGATCATCCCAACAAAGAAATTGATATCTGTTTTTCTTTGTTTTACAATATATACGTTATATATTTATAAGATATAAAAATTCTCTGACATTTTTAGTAAACTGAAATCATCCGTATATGGGTTATGGACATAAATTGACAATAATCATATTACACCAATTTAAAAACAATGTTTCTTCAGGATAAACCGTTTTTCTCCAACGTATTTTTAACTTTATTTTCTTCCTATCCATCAGTAAAAAACAATTTATGGGTATATAATTGGTGGAATATGTAACGATTACGATTTATAAAAAAATAATAGATCAGAAAGTGTTACATGTTAATTATTTTTTTAATGAAAAATAACAACTTTCATTAAGCAATTTTATTATTTAAGGATTCCTCAGAAATAATAATTTATTAAAATCTCATGGTTTTGATTTCATTAAATTGTTTTTTCTCTACCTTCTTTAGTCAATAAGGTAGATTTAAGAAAATGTCTTGAGTGGAGAATCTGGCTATTGCCAGAACTCCAACATAAATGCTACAAAAGGTCTCTGGGCCACTGCCGCTTCAACTTTTGTGGAGGATTGTAAGTATGAATGGAGTGATAGGATAGTGCGATGTAACTTGGATGATTTTAAGGTTTTGATGGAATTTGGGAAAATGTTCAGGGATAAGATGTAGGGAAAATCCCATTTATTAAGGCCATGATGTAGGGTTTTGTTGGTTACATAGAACAGAGCATCGATATCGTTTGGAGGACTTTGAACTGAAAGGAATGGATGCATTAATTGTTAGAACAATTTTTCTGTTCTTCAAAGTACCAGACCGTAGGTACAATTTAGGTCCAAATAGTTTTCAGTATTGTCTTGTAGACAAGTAATTTGTTGTCAATTGAAAGTTGAAAGTTTTTAGTCATTAGTCTGTAAAGTTGCCATGTCGTTTGTTTAGTTATTGTCTTTTAAGTCCATTATGTGGGTTTCACGTTATATTCGGCTTAAGGTAAAGTCAAGATACCGCACTTTGTCAAAAAAAGAAATTTTGGTGGAATTATAGTGGACTGTGTGGAGATTCTGCGCTTGAGCATAAAGGTAATATGTTTGTATTTGGATTCGTTAACTTGAATGGGCCATTTATTACAAAAGTGCTCAATCAGGGAGAGGTGCCTTTACAGATTTCAGGAACCTAATTCGGGATCTGAAATGGATGATATGATGGCGGTGTACTCAGCAAACATTTTCAAGAAGGTATCGGAATGGACAGGGATATCATCAGTAAAGAGGATATAAAGTACGGGTCTCAGAATGCTACTTTCAGGAACATCGAGTTCAACTGAGGGGGATTAGAAAATTCGAAACTGTAGAAAATTCGAAAGGTGCGATCAGAGAAGTATGAGAGGATTCGAAAAATAGGATTTTTACGAAAAGTAGAATTCGTTTCAGAAGGGTTCGTTTCAGATTTTTGAGAGGATGGGAATAAGGCTAATTGGTCTGTAGGAAGCCAAGGTGTCAGGATGCTTGCCATTTTCCAGTTTTTTCGTTGAATTGCAGTTGGAAATAGGATAATAGTGTGTGAGATGTGTCTGGCGAATTCCTCAGGTTCGTCTTCACAAGACGCTGCCCAGAAGCCATCGCATCGACGGAGGGGTTGGGTGATATGATAAAATTTTAAGAATATTCAGGTGATCTTATGTAGGTAATTGTCGTGAACAGGCAGGGGAGTATGGCAGAAGGATTGGAATCTGAAAGTGGCCAATTTCTGGTTTAATTGTTTACTGTACTAATTATATTAGTGATGATCGGTGGAGTGTCTTGAAAGTTACCATAATATTCTGGCACGGCGTTTGGTGTCAAATAAGTCTGTCAGATAATGAGGTAAATTATTTTTCTTAGGATTTTTTAGGAGAGATTTGGGGAGGAAGCAGTCTGATTGCTTGTTGAATTATAGCGGTAAAGGAATGCATGGAATTATCAAGGAGTTTTGGGATTTTCAGGGTTATTCGAAGGGCTATTTTATCGGAAAAGATTTGATGAAAGAGTTTCCAGTTAATTAAGCCTATGACAAAGGACAGTGCAGAGTATTTAGGAATAGGAGCTATTAATAATTGAATTTTAAATGGACTATGATTTAAGGAAAGTTCATTAAGACGGATAAGAGAATGATTGATGGGACCTAAAATCAGGATTGTTGGCCAGTAGGCCAGTAGGCAATAGTAAAATAAGCAAACAGTCCGAAAAGAGACATTATGAATGCAAAGATCCAAAGTATAAAGCCATTATTTCCCATCATACAAGTGACCATTGCCAACCCATTGCGCATTATTCTAAAATGCAGCAGATATGATAAATACCGGCTTAAATATCCCATCACCCAAACCAATAGAGCTTTCCTCCAAGGGCTGGTTGATAGAGACACTATTAAATCATTGTACACATTTATGGAAGACTCTAAAATCAATTTTTTAAAATAAATAAATAAGTAATAATAATGTACATCCATATCTCAATTCTAATTTAATATAGCCTAAGTTAAACATACGTCAGGTCGTCTCTTACAAAATTCTTCATTAATAGTGGCAGTGTTCAACTTCAATGCGAAACAACAGTGTTACCTGTTATATTAACAATTAAGATTGTTACTGAACAAAAGAATAAGGTGAGTAATCACTTATTTACAGCTCAATAGTGAACCCTTGGCTCTGGCTCTCCGTCCGAGGAGGTTCTGTGCCGACTAGTCCTCTCTAAGCACGCGTATATATTTCCGTGCTTAAAAAAAAAAAAAAAAATTGTTATCGCTTCTCATTTAACAATTTTTCCTATCATTTATAATATGAAATGCGATATTATCATATGCTAATGTCGAGCAAGGGTAAAAATACTAGGTCCAGAAGCCTCGATACTACAATGAGTTCTCCTATTAAAAAAAGAACAAGACGTTCGAAAAGAAATACTCCACCAGCCACACCAGGGAGCTCTGTTGAAGAAGTGGATCCCCAACCTGGTACCTCACAACAACAAAACAATCATGAGACAACTCAGACTGGTGAAGAATCGCCGTTTTTCACTCAGAACCCATTTCAAGTGCTATCAAATACACAAAACGAAGAAATGGAAGCAGCACCCACCCCCAGGGAACCCAAACCCCCACCAATATTCCTTAGAAATATTAAAAACTTTCAGTTAATGTGTCACCAATTGAATAACCTAGTGGGCTCAGGAAAATATTTATGCCAAAGCCGCACCAATGACACTAAATTAATGCCCGACACTCCAGAAACATACAGAAAAATTATAAAATATTTATCTGACACCAAGGCTGATTACCACACGTATCAATTGCGTCAAGAGAGGGCGCTCAGGGTCGTTATCAGAAGACTGCACCCATCTACGCCAACAGATGCTATAAAAGAAGAGCTCGTGGGTATGGGATTCCATGTTCGCCAGATAGTGAACATATTCAAGGAGGATAGAGAACAGCCTGGAATAAAAAGTAAAATACCGCTCCCACTATTCTTCGTTGACCTTGACCGAACGCCCCAGGTCGAAGACATCTACAAGGTCACACGCCTTTATTACACCAGCGTTGTAGTAGAAAAGCCTTACACCAAGCGCGACATCGTTCAATGCCATAACTGTCAGGCTTATGGCCATACGAAAAGATATTGTCATCACATTCCTAGATGTGTGAGGTGTGGTGAGCAACACAAAACAGAAGAATGTAGGAAGTCTAGAACTTCACCTGCAGTATGCGCCTTATGCCACCAAGGGCACCCTGCCAACTACAAGGGTTGTCAAACATATAAAGAATTAAAAACAAGAATGTACGCAACTCCTAGAGAAGAAGGGACATCCAGGCCACCAAGACAACCCTCTAGAACAGTGAACGGAAGAGTGACCTATGCTCAGATGTTCAAAGGAGACACTATAAACACTCAATCTCAGGCCCTGCCACAAGAACCTCAACCTCGAGAATTCACACATCAACCTCAAGACCCATATCCACCCATCCCTGAACCTAGGTTCAATTCCCAGACATACATTCCTCCTCCTTCCAATTCCACTGACCTCACAAGCCTATTAACTTCTTTCCTCTCTGAATTTAGATCCCTCATCACCCCTCTTATTTCATTACTTACCAATGTTATATCCAACCTCATTCCACCGCCGAGAAATCCATAAATGTCCTCAACCAAATCCCTCTCCATTCTCCTATGGAATGCGAATGGTATTCGAAATCACATCAACGAACTGACAATCTTATTACATGACAAAAACATTGACATAGCACTAATAACTGAAACCCGACTAACCAACAAACGACAAATCAACGTTCCTGGCTACAATATTTATAGAACCGATCATCCTGATGGAACAGCACATGCTGGCACTGCTATAATTATCCACCGATCTCTCTCCCATCATTTATTTCCCTTACCAAACCATAATTTCCTACAATCCACTGCCGTAATAATCCAAACTTCCCTTTACCCAATAACATTAGTTGCGGCATATTCCCCGCCTAAAATACCCATTTCCGAATCCCAAATAATTTCCTTCCTGAATTCCTTAGGACACCATTTCATCCTAGGTGCAGATTTAAATGCAAAACACCAGCAATGGGGAGCCAGATCCACAAATTCCCGAGGGCGAACATTGCTATCTGCACTTAATTCCCATCGCAGCAATATCCTTTCACCTAATACTCCCACATACTGGCCAACAGATCCCAACCGCAATCCCGACCTTCTAGACTTTTTCCTACACAAAGGTCTAGGATCATTACACTGTTCCATTTCAAGGCTTGATGATCTTTCCTCAGACCACAGTCCTATAGTCCTAACCGTTTCCACATCACCCATTCCTAAATCATCCCCTCCTTCATTCATCAGGGGACCAGTTAACTGGAACCTTTTCCGTCAAATATTGGATGATAATATAGACCTCAGAGTTTCCTTAAAAACACCTGAAGACCTTGACGATGCAGTGGACTCCTTCACTACCCTGATCCAGCAAGCAGTTTGGACTGCATCCTCACCTGATCGTCCCAAAAAACACCTCAGTATAAATCCCCTACCCCAAGACCTATTGGACCTTATCCATAGCAAACGATGCTCTAGGGCCCTCTGGCAAAGAACCAGGCATCCTGATGACCGGAAATCGTATAATTATTATTCCAAACAGGTAAAAAAGAAACTGGATATCTTTAGAACCCAATCCTACAATTCCTACCTTTCCTCATTATCATCTAGTGATAACTCCCTCTGGACTGTAACTAAAAAAATCCTTAAATTCCAATCCATTTCCCACCCCCTCCGCCGTGATGATGGTTCCTGGGCTTCGTCAGATGCGAATAGAGCTGAAGAGTTTGCTAAACATCTATCCTACACATTCACTCCTCATCCCGAACTCCATCCCACCCACACTGCTGAAGTTAAAGAATTTCTCTCTTCACCAATTCCTCTCTCTCTACCTCCAAAACCTGTTAACCCCTCTGAGGTAAAATTCCTCATAAACAAATTAAAACCCCGAAAATCCCCTGGATATGATCTCCTCACTTCACAAATCCTCAGACAACTTCCCAAAAAAGCAATCATATTCCTTACCTATCTATACAACTGCATCCTTCGCACAACCAACTTTCCTTTGGTGTGGAAACATTCCATAATCGTGCTGTTTCCAAAACCAGGCAAACCCGTTAATAACACATCATCCTACAGACCGATAAGCTTACTCCCTATCCTCTCAAAAATCTTTGAGAAAATCCTCCTCAAACGCATCCTACCCATACTCGAATCCCACAACATCCCTTCTCATCAATTTGGATTCCGCTCAAGACATTCCACTGTCCAACAAGGACTTCGTGTTGTGGACCATATATCCTCTGCACTTGAAAACAAGCAATATTGCACTGGTGCCTTTCTGGACGTAGCGCAAGCTTTCGACCGGGTGTGGCACGATGGCTTGCTTTTCAAGCTCAAAACCCATTTACCCCAATCCTTATACCTAGTCCTCAAATCCTATCTCTCAAATCGTTCCTTCCAAGTCCGTTGCTGCACCGAATTCTCCACTTACTATCCAGTTGAGGCTGGTGTTCCACAAGGCAGTGTTTTGGGTCCAGTTCTCTACATCCTTTTCACTGCCGATATCCCTTCAAATCCCGATACCTTCCTAGCTACATTTGCTGATGATACTGCCATTCTATCTTCCCACTCAGATCCTCAAATAGCATCTCTAAACCTACAATCTCACCTCTCCTTGATTGAACAATGGTGCAACAACTGGCGCATCAAAATCAATGAAGCAAAATGCAAACATATTACTTTCACCCTGCGACGCAGATCCTGTCCCACAATCCTTTTCAATTCAATACCACTTCCCTACTCAGATACAGTCCGTTACCTTGGCTTCCTTCTAGACAAAAGACTAACTTGGAACCCACATACAAGACTTAAAAGACAAGAACTTAACCAACGATATGGCCAGCTATATAGACTACTAAGCAGGACATCTCATCTTTCGATTGAAAATAAACTTTTAATCTACAAGACAATACTGAAACCTATCTGGACCTACGGACTTGAACTGTGGGGAACTGCTAAACATTCGAATATCAAACGCATCCAATCCTTCCAGTCCAAAGTACTTAGAACAATAGTCAATGCCCCATATTATGTCACAAATAAGACCCTACACCATGACCTTAACATCCCATTTGTCCTCGACATCATCCCATCCAGATTCTCAAACTTTCACCAGAACCTTATCCATCATCCAAATCCTCTAGCTCAATCCCTATCCAGCTCCCACCATCCCTACAATCCCCCTCGAAGGTTAAAACGGCAGTGGCCGCGAGATCTATTGTAAATATGCTTCTGGAGTCCTGGCAATGGCCAGCTTCTCCACTCAAGTCCTGAGCATCTGTGGCTCTAGTGCCCTCCTTCAGCCTCCACTGGCTTTTAATACTAGTGATGCGGCTGGAAAAGTGGCACTGGGATCTCTGGAGTCCTGCTTTGCTTTCCACATGTGGGGAGAGAAGCCTGGCTCGGAGATTCCTGGGCGAATGTATATATTGTATATAGGTATGAATGTGTTTAGAAGTTGTTATTTTATTTTGTTTGTTTATTTATTATTTTTTTTTTAATTTTATTTATTAATTTATTTTTTTTCCTATTGATTTACTTTTTTTTATAAGTATTATTTATTTACTTCTTATATTTATAGTTACTTCTGTATTACTTGTATATACTGTATGAATGAGAACTTCTAGCCTTAATACTTATAGCCCTCCAACAGTGGCTGATTGTATAAGAATAGGAACAGCATAGGACTTCAGTATGAGTCTTGGGCCGACGAAAGGAAAAAAATAAAATGAAAACAAACATGTTCAAGTTTCGCCAATTCAGGCATAACCAAGGCACATAAAACAACAACACATACAAAAAAAAAATACTGTTGATAACTCGTCAAGCCATCTCAAAACATACAAAAGGATACCGAAGAAAACAAATCTCTATACTTGAAAATATGATTCAAAAATGTGTAAATAAAATAGAAATGGAAAAACAAATTAATAAATATCAATAATAACTTGAAGATGTATAAAACATATAGACTTTAGTTATCAAAACTTAGTGGATATAACTCTACAAAAACTAAACAAATGCTATTTAAATAAGCCAAAAGAGTCATTATGAATGTAAACAACTTTTTCTTATTTTAATAGTATTATTTGTGGAGTACCAATATATATACTAAGTTTTGTGGGGTACGTACGCTTTGTACACCTTTTAGTTGTTTTTTTTTTTTGTGTTTCATAATTTTTTTTTTCTTTTTTTTTTCTCTCTCTGCATGTGTGTGATCTTGTTTTATTTGCCCTAATGATGCCTGAATTGGTGAAGCGTTGGCATGTCAACTCTACTCTTTTATATTGTAGACTCATGGGTTTACAGTTTGTATATCAAAAATATTTTGGATCATACTACTCACGTTACACTGCCTTGTGCATAATGCTTCTGTTGTGAAACCTCACTTGTTCAGAGATATTAACATTGAATAAAATAGTAAAAGAACACGTGGAGAGGAAACGGGGTTAGGCTTTAGAGCGTGAAGGATACCAGGGCACCCGAGTTGGGAATCGGGTTAAGTCAACTTCGTAACGAAGTTGGGTCGTCTGGAGAGCAACGGGCCAGTTCTACTGATCATATCAGTCTGTGGTCCATCCCCCCTCCCCACCCACACCCGACCATCTATGCTGATAAATAAAGCAGTCCAGTCCAACATTTTTGCATCCGATTGGAATGGAAAATATATTGAGATGGATTGAACGAAATTTCTTTTATTAGTAGTACATATTTGTGGCTCACAATAAATTTGCCATCTACCTTAGTATTCAGCAAATATGATATCAAGGAGAAGAATAACAAGACAAAAAAAAAAAAAAAAACGTAGTAAAATAACACATACATTATAACATAATAACAAATACACACACAAAAAAGATAATGCAGCAAGTAGCTCAATGCAATAAGTCTCTTGGCCACCGCCTCAGCAGTCTTCTGGGCGGATTATATGGATTTGTGGCAGTAGATAGAGCTTGAGTAAGTGGATTGGAATTTAGAGTCAGTCTGTCATGAAAATTATTAAAGTGGTCAGTGGCAGTTGCCGTGATGAAAGGAATGTTAAGGCCAGTGTGTAACGTGAGATTTGAAACGTAAAAGGGTGCGTGTACAATTTTCCGAAGGACTTTTGACTGGAATGACTGAATGATTTTTATATTTGATTTCTTTGCTGTTCCCCATAATTCGATCCCATAAGTCCATAGTGGTTTAATGAGGACTTTGTAAATAGTTAATTTATTAGACACAGATAATTTAGAACGTCTGTCAAGTAGACTAGAAAGAAGTCCGTATCGCTGATTAAGTTCTTTTCTTTTTTGTTGTATGTGGTATGTCCATGTCAGTCGTTTGTCCAAGTGGAGACCCAAATATCGTACAGTTTTTGAAGGTGTTAGAGCACTATTATTAAAGAACACTGGAGGACAAGAGTTATGTTTAAGTGTGAATGAAACAAATTGACTCTTAGACTCGTTCATTTTTATTCTCCACCTTTTAGCCCAACAAGCTATGTCGTCTAGGTGTTCTTGAAGTACCTGAGAAGCCTTTGCTGCATCCTTGTTAGATGTTAATATTGCCGAGTCATCAGCAAATGTAGCCAACAGTGTTTCAGAATGTTGTGGGATGTCTGCACAGTAAATGTTGGACCCAAGACACTGCCTTGAGGTACTCCAGCTTTTATTTGTTTGATGACAGAAAACTCAGTCCCCATTTTCACACGGAAAAATCTATCTTTTAGATATGATAGTAAAATTAAGTAATACGTTGGAGGAATGATCGTTTTTAATTTATATAACAAACCATCGTGCCATATTCTATCAAATTTATAGATATTTTAACGAAATTTATAGATTATTATGTAACTATGCATAGATATATATAAATAATATTTCCTAAGTAGTAATACCCAGTGAAAATTACAGAATGAATATTAGAGAAACTATAAATTCTCTTCATAACATGAACAAAAAGCTTTCGTATAAAAATACAATCTTTCTATTCCATTCTATATAGATTTCATTTAGTTGGCAGAAAAAAAAAAATTAAAACCACTAAAGAACATCCCAAAAAGAACTTTGAAACGATAAAGTAGGGTAACTGTAATGTAGTAAATTTCAAAGAATATAAACTTAAAAATTGTGAAGCTGATCTTCGATTGTTGTTTCGCCTCACCGATGATCGATGAAAAGTATTAGGGTTGGGGTAGAGCGATGGTGTCCAAAACGGATTTTATGCACACGATTGTTCCACCTTTTATTCGGCATGGAGTATTTGGTGTGTAGTGATTATCAATAACCGCGTTTAGAAAAAAATAAAAACATAAAACCAACCTGCAAACAAACTCAATTTTTTATTCATGGCAAAACCAGGTAATAAATATTTAAATATCCACCTCACTAGCTGACATTTATATATCATTTAAAAAAATGTTTAATATTATTTATTTGTTAATAAATCACGATTTCACTATTTTAATATAAAAAATAAATGAAGAATACATTAATTATAAAACAGTTAGTGTTAAATAGTATAATAAATTCAAACTAGTTGACTGGTTGTCATTAACACCTTTAGGTATTAAGTTAGGTAAACATTTCTTAAAATTCCACAGGAAGTTTTGTTTTAGAATAACAATTTACTGTAGATTCTCTGATGCAGCATTGGCGAAAGCAACATGAATTTATAGAATTCTTTGTAAAATTTGTTTTCAGAGAAAATATTAAGTTGTCCAATTCGCTATTTTTAAAGAACACCAACTTTATAATAAATTTATATTTAAGAATTGTTTAAATTGTTGTTGTTTTTTTATTGTTTTTTGCAAGACAATAAGGAACAAACGAGAAAAATGCGTGCAGTCTTTCCAGGACTAATACCTTGACTGTCAACCCCTCTGAGGTCAAATTCATTTTAAACAACTTGAAACCTCCAAAATCTCCTTACTTCCCAGATCCTTAGACAACTTCCTAAAAAAACAATCATATTCCTCACATACTTCAATAACTGTACTCTCCGCACAACTTACTTTCCTTTTATATGGAAACACTCCATTATTATCCTCTTCTCTAAACCAGGCACACCTGTTAATAATACCTCATCCTATAGACCTACCTATAGCTTACTCCCGATCCTCTCAAAAATCTTTGAAAAATCCTTCTTAAACGTATCCTACCCATTCTCGTGACCAACAATATCTCCTCCCATCAGTTTGGATTCCGCTCAAGACATTTCAATGTTCAACAAGGCCTCCGTGTTGTTGACCATATATCCTCTGCGCTTGAATATTGCACTAGTTAGTTTCTGGAAGTAGCGCAAGCTTTCGTGGGTGTGGAACGATGGCTTACTTTTCAAGCTTAAAACCCACTTACCCCAATCCTTGTACCTATTTCTCAAATCCTACCTTTCAAGTCCGCTGCGGCACCGAAATATCCAATTATTATCCAGTTGAGGCTGGTGTTCCACAATACAGTGTCTTGCGCCCACTTCTCTACATCCTTTTCACAGCTGACATTCCAACCCATCCTAATACCCTTCTAGCAACATTTGCTGACGATACCGCCATCCTATCTTTCAACCCAGACACTGAAACAGCATCCCTAAACCTTCAAAAACACATCTCCCTAATAGAGCAATGGTGCAACAATTGGCGCATCAAGACCAATGAATCCAAATGCAAGCATGTCACCTTTACCCTCCGACGCAGATCCTATCCAAATATCCTTTTCACTTCAGTACCTCTTCCCATCTCAGACACAGTTCGGTATCTTGGATTCCTTTTAGACAAAAGACTAACATGGAACCCACATACCAGACTTAAAATACAAAAACTTAACCGACGACTTGGCAAGTTATACAGACTACTTAACAGAAAATCTAGCCTCTTAATTGAAAACAAACTATTAATATACAAGACTGTACTGAAACCAATCTGGACCTACGGACTTGAGCTATGGGGGACAACTAAATTTTCGTACATCAAACGCATCCAACCCTTCCAGTCTAAAGTCCTCTGTATAATAATCAATGCTATTTATTATGTTACGAACAAAACCTTACATCATTACCATAACATCCCTTATGCCCTTATGTCCTGATGACGTTATTCCATCCCGATTTTCAAATTTTCATCAGAACCTAATCCTTATCCAGTTCCAGTCATCCCTACAATCCTCCTCGAAGATTGAGATCTTTTGTAAAGACGTCATTGTAGTCCTGGCGATGGACATTTTCTCAACTCAAATGTCTCAACTCAAGCGTATGTGGCTTTGTGTCCTCCCTTAGTCTTCACTGGGTTCCCATCCTAGTGACGCGGCTGAGAGGGGAGCGCTGGGATCTCTCGAAGTCTTGCACACGTGGAGATAAGTATGAATTGTAAATAAGTATGAATGTGTTTTTATTTATTATTTTATTTAATATTGTCTCATGTTAGATTCCGAATAACTCAAAAAGTATACAATTTTTTATTGTTATTGTGATGAGATGTTTCAACGCTGTTTAAATTCTATAAAAAACAAAGAAAGAATCAATATCAGAGCTCTATTACTGAATATATCGAAAAATTTAAATATTTTTGGTATATTATTTTCAATAATGAACCATTTAAATGGAACATAAAATTCAAAAACTTAACCCTCCCTCAAAATTTGAGGTTTTTCGTTTAAAGATGAATAGAATTCGAAAACTACTAATTTTTTTTTTCCGTTTGACGTCTGCCGTTTGAGAATTGTCTCTGAAACCACTTGATCGATCTTTAATTTTGGATTTAAAATCAGAGGTCACCGGAGTATGACCCTCCTTCATCGACATTAATATGGTTTTTCTAAATTGCCTAACAAAAAAAAAAAAAAAAAAAGGAATCGGTTAACATCGGACAATAAGGAGCAAAGATGTGGTCTCTAGATGTTTTTTATGTTCTACTGCAAATCCTTTGTTTTAGATTTTTATTTTTGAATGTGTCACTGAAGTAATGCTATTTTTTCTTTAACACTTAATAACAGGGAAATAATAAAACATTGCGAACCAATTTGCAGCGTTTTTTATATTTTACTATCGTTATTTTATTCATCATTAATTACACACACCCATATACATTACATTATCACTAGAATTTCCGTTGTCGATAGTTTTCAATTCTTTTGAACTAAAACTTTTTCCCTTGCAGCTTTTCAATTAAAGGCTTTACAGAACTTTATTAAAAACAAAACAAAAACTCTTGTTTAAAATGTCTGTCGATTTTGTTGAAAACTCGTTCTAGAAACTGAATGTTACTCAAACAAACGACGCATTAGAATCATATGTAATTCATTTTTTTATTTTTGTTATTTAAAATTTGCTACTGCTTTGGAACGCATTAAGCGAATGTGTTGGCGTTGATTATATCTTCTTGAATTTCTGATATAATCAATTAATTTAAGACAAATTATTATTCTAATATAAGATCAGTTACAGTTTATGTTACATTTAATGTAACTTTTTTTTAAGAATTTTAATAAGTTTAAGTTAGATTTGGAACACAAGCCTAAAACTTAATCACAAAAAAAGATAAGGACATTTATTTAAAAAAAAAATCTTAAAACGTTTCACATAAGCTGTGTGAAACAGAAAATGAAACAGAAGGAGAATTTTATATTCTAAACGACAACTTAATTATCGGATTTGCTGACGAATTTACGAAGACAACATACCTACTGTTAAAAAACACTATCGAGAAATAATATATAAAATAATAAAAGTATGTCAATTGAACGATTGTTGATTGTAACTTACGATATTTAATAAATATTTTGACTATTTAAGAAATCTCTTTTATTTTTCAACCTTCATTTACCATATCGGAATTTAAAGTTATCACACAACATTTACATAACTTAGGAGTATCTGCTTTTTAATCGTTTTAAATATTTAGATTTATTATTAAAAATTGTTTATAAGTTATTATTTCCGTCAACGTTTTATTGATTGTAGTTCTTCTATACACCCTGGTTCAGTTCTCTAATCTTTATTCCGGTGGCTTCTCTACGCATCGATCTGTTTTATGCGACCCGCGGTGTGTGCCCTCCCAAATATTCTCACCTGGTCTAAACCAAAAGACAAAAGAATTTCCTTAAAACTTTGATTACTAAATAAGTATTTTAAAAATCTAAGAACACATCTTAAGCAATAATTTCCACATTAATGCAATCGAGGAATATATTAACAATTTATTGAGGAGATTTCCTATCCTTGAAAAACACCGGCTGACAAGTGTGAATGTCTTTATGTCAAGGGATATACATTATACACTAAATCCACTACATTGTTTGATAACACTGGCCTTTCACTATTTGTTACGAAATATAGACAGTAAAAGTTATTCTACAAATGACAACCTCGAATTATCAATCTCGTTGATGTAATGTTTTCGAGTTATCTACCAAGCAAAGGAAATTGGATTTGTATTAACACATATGAAAAATGTTTAGAATATCTATATTCTAATAGTCTAATAGTCTAATAGTTCTAATAACCTGATTTGGATGATTTCTTCAGAAATTTAAAATTATCGTTTAAATGATTGTAAATATAATTCACCTAAAAGTTTCTCCTTTTTAGGTAAAATGTAAAAAAAAAAAATCTTCAGTTGTTGAATCTCTAGGTACATTTTAATTTAAATCCTAACAATCTTTCTTTCGCTAAAATCAATTGAAATATACTTTTTTCTTTTGTCACGACTTTGAAGTCAAATGGCGGCTGGTAAGGTCGAGTTTCGATAATCATCTTTGGATAGCTACAAAAGATGATTGTCTGAGTTAGATTCAGAAGCTTGCTTTTAATACCAGTGAAGTGGTTGAGAAAGAAGCGCAGAGATCTCTTGAAGCCTCGCTTTCCCTCCACATTTGGGGGATAAGTATGGTTCGGAGTTCCCATGGCCGACTATAAATAGTGTAAATAGGTATGCCTGCATTTATGATGTTTATTTTCATTACTTTTTTTTTAAGATAATTTTAAATCTATTTTTTTCATTTATTTTTATTCTATTTTTAATGTTATTTATATTTTCTTCCTTCACTATGATATTTTATATTGTTCTTTTATAGCTTTATATTATTTGAAATTAGTTTATTTATTTATTTTTTTGAATTTGTAAATATGGTGTGAATGTGCTTTCAGAACTGTATTGTAAATGTCATTTATTAAGGCAGATTGTAATATTTATCAATAAACAAATAATCCATTCTAAAAAAAAGATTTAGAATCTGAAAACAATCGGCCCAGTTGTTTTCTGAAAAAAAAAAAAACTGACAGTGAGCGCGTAAATTTGTCATTTATTCCACTATCAGATTCCGAGTATCTTTAAACTTAATTATTGGGAAATAGGTCTACTCTAATTATTAGGGGATTATTTGTTCCTTAGTTTATTTTATAATCTAAAAATATATATTTATCATAAGTATTTAGTGGTAATATGCAATGCTCATTCGTGTGCATTTTTTTTATCGTAAATTATGCAACGAGAGGTAGTGGGGTAGCTCAGTGGTAGGGCAGTGATCTTCCAATGCTCAAGGTCCTGGGTTCGAATCTCGACTCATGGCAGAAAAATTATTTATTCTATTTCATTAGCCGTGGGGCGACCCTGGAATTACGAAACCCTCCTGGGACACAGCCGGCCTCTATAAAGTGAGTACCCTTAATTAAATAATTAATTAAGAGGAAAATCTGGCGGTTGAGCGTGATCTCAGTCACATCACCTCATTGCACAACCGTTTACTAAGAAACAGTACTTACCCTAAATAGTACTGAACCCAAGACCCTTCGATGGTTGTAGTGGTACAGAAAACAGGATAGTATGCACCGAAAAAGTGACGTCGTTAACTTTTTGGAGGGGAGGGGGAGTGTTTATCTAGGGAGGAAAGCATTTGTTCGAACTACTTTTTTTTTTTTTTTTTGTATGGTGTGATAAATTGATTCAGGATTTTTTTGAAATTACACTTTATTTTTCGCTGTCGTTTAATCGATTAATACCAATTTATATTCATGAATTCAGGTAACTTGAATAACTTTGTTTTGCATTAAATTGCACCTTTTCTTCTTTTCACTTAAAAACAAAATTCAATTTCAATTTCAAAAATTCATTTGCTTCCTCATTCACCTAGAAATAGAGTGAACATTCGTCATAACAACGATAAATGTGGTTTTCATAAAATCACCATTTGTTAATTCTTGTTTTGTCTAAAATTTAGTACTAGGATATGTATTGTACTTCTGATTTTCTAGGTGAGGAATAATAGTCGAAATACTTGATAAACGGTAAGTTTTACGAACTAAGACAATGAAAGGTAGACTTCAACATAAACGCATGCATAATCAACCTTTGACCGGCCAAAATATCATATCAGTATTATTATAGATTAATTAAATCTAACCGGGGTAAATTAAAATTCAATACTTGAATTTGAATTCCTTCTAGATTTTCTAGGTTTTCAGATGATTAGTTCCTAAAGAGTTAAGGTGTTTAGAAGGTAACAATAACGAAAACTAACTAGTTTTGTTGGGAAAAAAATAACAATATGAAAATATGTTTTAAAGAATCAAAAATTAATTTTTTTAAATATATTAAAATATCTTAAGATCGACTTTTGAAAAACACAGTTTTGAATTTTTTTAAATTAATTATAAAATACAAATTTTGTTCAAAAAATTTAGCTTTGACAATCTCTCATAAACATTTTTTTTGTAATTTTTAAAATTTAATCTTAAACGATTTTAATACCAGAACAATGCTAAATTAAGCTGTTTTTTTATCATCATAACAATCTAAATAAAATCATAAAAAAATAAAATAAATAAAAACAAGAATTTTCAAATCATTTCTAGCGATTATTCATGTTAGCAATTCAAATGATTGATCTAATATTAGTCCTCTTCAAGATTAAAATTTTAACTTGAGTTGAGACGTACTCTCCAATTACATTTCCCAAATAATGTAAAATAAAACGTTTGTACTTTAACATTTGTATTAGACGTATTAAAATAAATTATCAAACCTTTTTTTTTTTTATTTTGTATAGTTTTATATCTTTTATATTAGATTTATATCTTACATCATGCCTACATCTAGAGAATTATTCAATACGGATATGCCGAAATGTTGAATAATAATACCGTTAAACTACAATAAATATAGAATAGGGTATTGACTGTAGCAATATAGCAGCCTGTTTACAGTTCGGAGTTGGTTTGAAATGTAAATATTGGTGGGTACTTCACCGAGGTAGAGCCTGTGGTCTGTGGTTAGATCCCTCGAGACTTTGTTGTTCTCGCCAGGTTTGGTGTTGGAAAATCAACATTATTATATTTACAGAGATAACAATATTTTTAAGAATATTAGTAAACAATTTTATATAACAAAATATAATATCGTATAGATAGATAGAAGATCGAAAAATAAACTTGATTATGTGACAAGGTCTCCTAGGAATAACAATAATGGACAATATAAAATACATATTTAGCAAAAACTATCTCCGTAATTCCAACTTCACAAAAAAAGATTGAAAACGATAAAATAGATATCCCTTGGAACAAATTGCCAAGAAAATATATTATTAATATTTTTCAATGTTGACATAAACATAAAACCCATTTACTATGAATAGTTATGTTAAATATTTGTTTTCACCATATTTATTGAAATATCTAAAGGTGCCTTAACCCAGGAGAAGTGTAGCCTTGAGCATTTGCTCATTTAGAGAAATAAACCTCTATATCGTCCTAGTACTTCAGTTGTTTTGCTCCTACTTCCCCAAAACCCCTTTATCTTGTTATTGCCGCTTTTTCATGCTACTCCTCCTTTTTCTTCAGTGATTACCTCTCCAGCTAAACGCAAGCTGGTCTCGCAACGGATAAGAATGATGACTGTTTCTCTCATCAGTACACTCCTAACGTGACATTTTTTCCTCTTGCTTGAGCGGTTTACTTAATTTTTTTTCAGTTCCCACCAGAATCTCTCCTTTAAGGCTATACGGGAGTTTTCCAGTGCCACGTGTAGAGGCGGAAAATTAATTCCGCAGTTAAAAGCTCCTCCTGCACCAGGATGCGATCTCATAATTATTTTGTATCTAATAAACTTCGGTTTCTCAATCATCTGGTTGCAAGAAAACACGAATATTACACATGCATTAGCTCGTTCAGCCATTTATTTTTTTTTTGCAAATGGATACCTTCTGCGTTTCGTTTTTTAAATCGTTGGTCGAGAAGAGAAGATTTTAGATCTTTTTCGGAATCTGAATTATTCGGCTCCCGATGAAACATAAATGTAAGTTTGAAGTAAGTACTTACATTTTATCAAGGTTTAATTAGTTTTTTTCTGAATTTTAAATACAATTTACTTATTTTTAAATTCCTACTCATGGCTTTTATAATCCTCAACCATGGCCGTGTCTCAAACGCATGGATGAATGATGGCACTTCTTCTGAATGTTTCCGAACTACATACATAACATATTTTCGATTCAAATTTTCATAAGGTTAGACCATAGTGAGCGAAAGAATTTTGATAATTTAGTTCTCGTTATAAGATAAATATTTACTGACTTTTTGAAGCCCTGTCAAAATAATTATCAAATTATAGAACGGGCCTTCCCCGTTCAATGAAAGTCACATATGTAACCCTTATATATCTCCAATCCTTAAAATACCCTCGGGCAGTGGAAGGAATTCGTTACATGTATATATTGTATTGTTATGTATACTATATATGTAAATTGTTTCAATAAACATTTTGGAGGGTAAGAAAAAAAAATTATCAAATTGATGCATAATGTGTTATTGACGAGATATTAGAAAGCTTCCGAGACCACTGCCCTAGTAGAAAGTTCCCGTTCTTAAAGGGTTTAATTCCCGAAAAAAATCGCAAAATATGGGTAAAGATTTTTGCTCTCGAATATTCATGAATATTTGGACGTCAAGTGTAGCATTTTTTATTGGGAATGAGCCCCAATCCGGCGATACAAAGTTTTGATATTTGTGTCCAAAAAATAAAAACATCTCTACTTCTTCTTAAGCATTTCCTCTTCTAGCGCTGAGTGGAGTGAGGAGCCTTCTTGTAGAGCCGAATCCACAACTCTCGAACCTGAGACAACTGCAGCCTCCTGTCAAAGACCTCCTTGACACCGACCTCCCAAGTCTTACTGAGCCTTTCCTGAGGTCTTCTTCCCTCGACTTTACTTTCCTACGTCCTTTACCCTCCGGCGTAAGTCATGTCCACCAATTTATTTCAACTCCATACCACTCCGACACAGTTCGGTATCTTGGCTTCCTGTTAGACAAAAGACTAAAATAGAACCCACACACCAGACTTAAAAAGACAACAGCTTAACCGACGATACGGCCAACAATATAGACTACTCCATAGAAAACCTCAACTTTCATTGGAGAACAAATCATAAGTCTAAAAGACAATCCTGAAATCTATCGGGATCTACGAACTCAAATTGTGGGAGACAGCAAAACTTTCTAACATCAAACGCATTCAATCCTTCCAGTCTAAAGTTCTTGGAACAATGGTCGATGCTCCCTTTTATGTAACAAATAAAAATCTACACAATGACCTTAATATAGCATTTGTACTTGACGTAATCCCAGACAAATTTTCCAAATTTCACTCATCATTATAATCCTTTAGCGCAGTTTCTATCTAGCTCCAGTCATCCTTACAATCCTCCATGGAGGTTAAAACGGCAATGGCCCCGTGACTCGTAAATATGTATATATTGGAGTACTGGGCAAATTCTTCACTCAAGTCCTGAGCGTCTGTTGCTCTAGTGCCCTCCATCAGTCTCCGGTGGCTTACAATACCAGTATTACGGCTGGGAGAGAAGCACTGAGATCTTCTGGAGTCCTGCTTTGGCTTCCACATTTTGGAGACAAAGCTTGATTGAGAGTCCCCTGGGCAAATGCAAATATTGTACATAGGTGTGAACGTTTATTATCATTTGGCTTTAATTTGGTATCTTGCATATTACTTTATCTTTTTATTTATATATACATATATTTTTTTTCTTATTTGGTTATTTCTATTTATTTTCCTTTCTTACGTACATATTGTGAGAATGAATACTGTAGCCTCAGTATTGCCCTTCAGTGTAAAAAAATAATAAATAAAATGTTCAACGCCATCCTGGTCATTTGATTTTCTGGCATTCGAGAGACATGGCCAAAACATCTCAAACTATTTTCCTCAATATAACAGTCTTACGTTTATATTTTTCCTTATTGTGGAGTTCCTTATGCGATCTCTCTTGTTTTTTCGAATAGACGGTTTAAAATAAATAATAGTCATCATCATTATCAGTATATCAAAATCATTTCTATTTCATTACTTAGAATGTGTGAACAACAAAATATCTAAAATTAACACAAAATAGTTTATAATTTTTCTTACATTGATCCATTTTCTTTAGGGAACTATTGTTGGTTATAATCACTAAAGACAATCAAAGACCATAAATAATAATCGATTTATCGAGATGGGGGCATTCAAACTCTGCCGAGCGAGCAGAAGGGATGAATTATGGAAGGAATCCATTGGAAGGGCTCCTAGCCCAGTCTGTCCGGTCCTGCTGGTTAGTCCTTCATCCCTTCCAGGAACCTCTTAACTTAAATATTCATCGATTATTCGAATGTTTGATAGTGATGGATAGTAGTGAGAGGAAATAGACGTTTTTTGAATTAGAAAGAAGGTCAGTTCTATGGAAATTAAAAATTGTACGAGAAAGTAAATCCTTGATATTAACCATTTCGTAACATGGCAACCCTTATTCCATGCCATGGTTACTGCAATTTATTTACTTTATGTTTGTCATAGTGGTTTTGTTTTTCGACTTTCATTATGGAATTCATTTGCTTATATACTTTGTATATATTTCTCTATTTTATTTTGATAAGTCAGTCAAATCAGACATGTTACTTTGCAAAAGGTCGGGTAATTCATTTCCTTTTTATAAATATTGTGAAGTATGTAGTGAATATAAAAATCCGAATTTCTTTCCTCAAAAGCCTTGTGGATTCGCTGAAGTGATCCAAAAATCATTGAAATTTCGAACTATTTTCGGCTTACACTATATATCTTCGTTTAAGAGCAATATAGATAAATAATGATTATATTCAATCATAAATAGCTTAAAATTATCCAGCATTATTATACATATAATTTTTTTCTAAGCCCAACACGAAATAAACTATCGAACTACCGTTTTAGTTTTGAACCGAAGAAATCAGTAACCTCACCCGTAGAACTTGGAGATTTTCTTTGAAGATAATGAATGAACCATTGAATATAACGGAAGACGGTAGTCGGTAGCTGTTTTCAATTGTATTTTAGACGGTGGACCAGACCATCCACCAACCGTTCACCCTCATCCCACACCCTAATGAATTATATAGAGTTGTCTTTCTTGTAAGTATATATTAAAAAAAAAAAAACAGTGTTTCCACAAAAAAAATTGGCTGAACTGTCCCAAAATGGCTTCCAAACATGGCATATTAGCGATTTTGACTTGAATTAGTTTTTTTGGCCTCTGAGATTCGGCATTTTTCATGAATTTTCCATAATTGGCCTTTTATTAAAGCTGGATAGTTATAAAATAACAAAAAAATGTATTTGGTTTTGGCAACAAAACACCCCGGTAAAGTTAATTACTTCAAATCGTGAATCAAGCGCCGTTTGTAAATAATGGTCAATAATTTAATTTTTATTTTTATTGAATATTAATACATTCTACCACATTAAAGGGAATTAATATTAAGGCTACATGAATCATTCACACGATATGTACTCTGGTCAACAATGACTAAAAACTTTTAGAAAGAAAATACATGGAGAATACATTTCTCTTTCTTAAGCACTGATTACTTTTTAAAATATTTGAAGCGATTATACGCAAAAAAAAACTTAATGGGCGGAAAAGCGGCTCTGGCATAGACGTCTAGAGTCCTCTGCCACATCATTCTGTCCTCATATATGGCATACTTATAGTATTATAATAATGTTTTTTTTTTTAGTATATTATTTTGAATGTATTAACGAAAAAATATTAATACAATAATTTAATTGCCCAGAACAAATTTTAGTGGAGAAATCGAACAATTATAAGATGGTAACAATCCGTAAGGACACAAAGGTACACGATTAGAATAAAGTATTTTTAAAAGTAACTTTAAAAACATTAATTGTTGCTGAACGATTTTATTAAAATAAATGAAAAACATTAAAAATAAAATTATAAGTTCTTTTTTTTAAAATTTCAATACGTAAATTTATTTTTTACGGTTTGTATTTAAGTTATTAAGTTTAAAGAAATATGTTTCCCATAAAATTTACAGTACATGGTGTGAGCTTTAATATTTAATTTAAAAAATTGCACTACGTCACCTAGAAAAGATAAAATTAATTAAAAACAAAAAAGTATGCATTTTTAAATTTTTTTTTTTAAACTTTACCCATTTTGAAAGTTTGATTTCTCACTTTAAAAAGGAGGTATTTAGCGTAAAGAAAAAAATAATTGAAATTTTAATGGTTTTGGGAGCACTGCAACGAACCCTCAAGATTTTTATATTCACTACATATATATATATATATATATATATATATATATATATATATATATATATATATATATATATATATATATATATATATATATATATATATATATATATATATATATAAAACGATATATAAAATAAATTTGACCAGTAGCTTAATATATGTGCTAGTGGACGGTGCTGAGACTGCCGGTGTGTCCCTGGCCTGATAGAAGCTCTATTTTTTAAAATTCTAGCTTTGAAGAAGATCCCATGGTTGACTAATAAAAAGAAAATACCTGGATCGAAACGTCAATAAACAGAAGAAATGAACATTCAATAGTTTATTAAATAATAATTAAATGACATTATTCCCAATTAAATAGTTAAGTTTAAATTTAATACTCAAAGGTCGATTAAGAAAAAGTTGTCAATATATATGAAATACTTTTTAAAACAGAAATTAAATTATTTGGTTTTCATTATAAATAACTGTATAAATAAATGACTCAGTCGCATTAACATTCATTGTTAATCTAGTTATAATAGGTTAGACTCTTGAACTAAACACATTGAATACAGAAACTGTTCTCACATTTGAATTGTCTGTGCTCATTTACTATGAGAATAGATAATATATTAGGTATATTGATATTGAATAAGGGCAAGGCTATCTCTAATAGTTCAGGACGGGCCATCAGGAACCTTTCTTACTACACAAGAGATCCTTTATCTGGGACTTAAGGGACAGTAACAGATTTTACCAGAAACTTCATTTCCAAGAAAATCGTGATAACAATACAACAATACAGATGTTCAATTATAGAACTTCCTTCTGCAAATCTGTTTTGGGTTCTCTCTATTATTCTTTAAAAAATAAAAAAATCTTCAGTCCATTGCCCACAGTAAAACTCTGTACTACTTTTAAATGTTTGTAGTGACACTGTTATAGGGAATTGTGAAATTCACAAGCTTTTAGTAACACACATCGTATTTCATGGATAAAATGACTTCAATTTATAAGATGATGCCATTGTTATAGGTTGTAATAACATAATTATTTTTAGCGCACTTGTGTTTCACATTTACTTACCTATATATGAAATATATAATAAAGGAACGTATTGTGATAGTGAAAATTTTCGAATTCGAGTTTTCAATATAGGTCCCCTGAATCCAAATAACCAAGTCTCAAAAAATGATCTGTGTGTGTCTGACTGCATGTGAACAGTGTGTGACAAAAAATTACTGGAGTTCAGTACTTTGTAAGAGTGCACTCTTTTAAGGCCAACGGTTGTGCAGGAAGATGATTGGATCGAGATTACGCCCAACCGTTAAATTTTCCCCCTTTATTAATTATATAATTAAGAATACTCACTCGAGCCAAGGCTGATCCAACAGAATGTACCTACCATCAGCTAGATTTGAACACAGGATCTCGAGCATAGGATATCAGTGACTCAGAACCTTGCCAATTGACCTAACTCAGTTTCACATGAATATAACACTGGTATTCTAATTAATTTTTTTGGGTGCATTATTTTTAAGGTACATGATATTTAAAAATTGCTAATTTTTAAAAAAATAATTGTCGTTACTTATGGCAGCTGCGGGTGAAGAAATCAAGTAAAAAATAAATAAATAAAAAGAAATCGGTGCTAGAACATTTGTACTCTTTCCTCCAAATTTCCTCCAATTTTTTGCCAAAACCATTGAGCCAATTTTGAAATTCAAGTGTATCTACAGAAATACATTCGCGCATTCTTAATCGAAAGTATTTTTTTATAACTGTAATCTATGTATTTTATAAAACCTGTTTGACATTTTCAGTAATCTTTAACTACTTCTATTACGGGCCAAATCGAAGTTACAGTTATTGCAATATAAGCCTATGAAGGAAAATACGTTTGTGGATATGGGAGAAAAAGTGGTATTGGTTAGTAGTATGTAATTTAAAATTTAAATTGGTATTTCATTTTTCACTTATCTCCAACATTTCTCGAGATTTTACAAATATCAAACTATCCGTGTTTGATATATAAGCGTTCTGCGTGCAGTTATATATTTTCTTTCATCTTCTGGGTAAGATAGATAATGTAATTCGATGAAATTGACATTGAAAATTGGACAAGTAGTAGGTGATAACTCCGTCTCATAGAATTGACTGTAGACAAACAATGAACCAAATTTGATAATCCACGTATAAAACTTAAAAAATATTAAAACAAATGTTTCCAATATTCTGTAAGAAGCAGAAGCAAGATTTGAATTTTTTATTTAACATTCAACATTTAAAAACAAAAGACACATGAACTACCTTAATTCTTTGAACAACAGAATCGGATCAATATGGACAACAACAAGTACTTTACTGAAGGCAAAAGGTGCTCAATACCCTCTCCGACTTACAAACAATACTTGGGCCATAACACGAGAAGAAAAAGCCAACTAATTCTCATAGCATCTCATTCAAGTATTTGGAACATACTTGTAATATTAAGGGCGATAAACTGATTATCGAAATTAAAGAAGACTTGACAACACCACCACCCTTATTAATATCTCCTCGGGCATTTCACCCAAAGGAAATTCACTGGAAAAACAGAATAAATCGAAGCAAGTCAAGTCATATTAGCTTCTCCCTGAGGAAAATGTCGTTTCCTGCGGTGACAATTGACAAGCCAGTTCCCTCAAAAACCCATAAATGATATCTCGGACTGTACTTAGACAAAAAAAAAAAAATCATCTGGAACATATACATCAATTTATAAAAGCAAGAACTGATCCGACGATACATGCAACTGTTACCTCTTTTGGACTACAGATCTCCACACGGAGTAAAACTTTGGGGTTCCGTAACACTTCTACGTAAACCAAATTCAAAATGCTTTGGAAAATTGTAAATACACCCTGGTATATTTCGAATCACCACACAATTACTTCTACATACCAGCAGTAAAATTCTATATACATAAAAAAATTTACAACATTCCATAATTCAACTATTTATTACCCTTATCCACTTGTCTTCTGTCTTTCTGCCTCTCGGTTACTTGGAAATCCTCCACAAAAATACCAAAATGGTAGCAATGGCCTAGGGATCTGCTCACAATATAAATAATCTTTAATAAAAAGCAGACAGAACGAACGGTATCACATTTGCTTGATTTTTTGCACAGTTGTTGCGAATATAATCTATATAAATAAAATAAAGATTTTGTCTATACATTGAATAGAATCAACCCGTTTCATAACATCTTTCCGTTTCTTACATTACAGACACCAAATCCACTTTAAATTATTTTTTGTCTGCCTGTATGTCCGCATTGTCATATGAAATTTTGTCAGGTTCAAGCTTAGCAATAGCTAATGATAGACTTTTTAAACTTTGACGTTATACTCAAGCTTGCTTGACTTAAACCACAGACTTTAAATGAAAACAAAATATTGAGTACAACCAAAGTTATGAATTCTTGAGTAATTTGTATAAAGATCCCGGTTAGGCAGTTACTTACATCGATTTTCATCCCAACCTACTCTACATCGAGCCTCAATTACATATTGCACGCACTATGCACTGGTATATGATAAAATGATCACAACTCAACGGAAAAAATTTGAAATTTCGAATATCTGTAACGCGTTGTCGCTTAAAACAAGGGTAAAGCACACCATCCCTCAAGTTTGTCCGATCTGCCCGTTCAAGGTGTCATACAATTCAAATTCCCAAGCCTAACAGATGTTGTAGTATACATTTTTAGGATGAACGAAACAGATTAGCCGGAAAACGAAAACAAATTTTAAAAATCTCAAAAATTACACCCCGCTCGCAGTAATATTCAGATCAAATTGTAATTTTACACGGATGTAGGTGACTTAATGTTCAATACTATTTTGATTATGTGCCACCGATTGCCAGCGATAAACTCAGCTGTGCAAGAAGACTTTTGAAGGTATTTAGCAGGTAAGTAATCTAGATATTTAGGTATGGATTCAAGAATTGTTAGATGTTGTTGTTGACCATTTGACTATACACCATATTTGAATTGTTGATGACCATTTAACTATACACCCGTCAACGACGGGTACGTCAGCTAGTGTAAAATAAAATAATAAAATAAGTTAAATAATCTTAAAATATAGTGTATATGGGTGTGCCCGTTTTTATTTCTTTCATTTTTTTAATTTACTTATCATTAAGTTGTTTTATTTGTTTATTTATTGTATATATTTTTTGATTATTGTTTAGTTGTTATTTTGCTTCGGTTCATGTTATATTTGCTCGCAATAATTATTGTTTATGAGATATATCACTATATAGTAATAATAATAATGATATATTTTAATTATGAAACTCAGTAAAATAAGTAAATAAATACTTTAAAAATATTTTATAATAATAAATAATTAAATATCAGTCACGGTTACAGAGACTAATAGATGTTAACAGAGACATCTATTTGAAATAGATTATATGAATGGTGTTTCCGTAGGCTAATTTGAATATATATATTGAAAAAGTTAGCAAGAATATAATCATTGTTTATTATTTTTAATTATTTATCATAATTGAACACTCGTTTTTATGAAACAAGTTTAAGGTAAGATTTGTTTAATGGTGAATGACGTTTTCCCACATTTAATGAACAGTGGAAGTTGAAGTCACGCATGAGGAAATATAGCATGAATTTCCTGAGCATGGCGTGGCTATCCGGACCCGAGGCAACCAATTGGTCTACGGGAGAGTTGAATCAGATAAGGACCGCAATCAGATGGGACAGCATTGTTCAGTTAGGGACTCTAATTTATACATCTATTATGCGAAGGCTAATAGGCTAACGTATCCATTATGTTTTCTCTTTCCTTATTAATGTACAGCCCTGAATTTTGTTATCTGTCTAAAAAGGTTATGTTTTTTAAAAAATGCCATTCCAGACCAACGAGAACGGCATTTCCATCGCTTGATTTTGTTTATTTTTATTGAATGTTTATTCTTTTTATAATCATTTTTAAGTAAAAATGCTTTAGGCGCGCTTTGCACATCTTTTGTAGATAGGGAATGTGACTGAGCGATCACGCTCGGATATGTAACGCTCATTCCAGTAAAGTCGGTTCTAGTCAATTAAATGAAGTGTTTTTGCACTTGTATTAAAATTTCTCAGAAACTAAAAATCGTACCTGCATACAACACCAATGGAAATGTTCAGCATTTCATCCTCTTTGTATTGAGTTATTATTCAATATTTTGTCTTAACTTGACGCCATGTGGGGGAGTCAAAACAAGGGAAAAGATGGTGTTGAAAATCAAATAACGAGTTTTTTGAATATATGGATTAAAATATCTCAAAAACTAAAATTTTGACTTGCGTAATGTAAATTTTCGAAAGAATCTGATTTTCGAGAGAACTTTCCAACATTGTATCTTCTTTGGAAATATCTATAATCAAAGCTGTATTTTGACGTGACCCCAAGGTAGAAAAGTAAATATAGTGGCATAATGTTTTTATTCATATGAATTTTTTTTATGACCCTTTTTCATTATTCAGCAATATCTGATAAATTTTGATATGAAAAAATAAAATAAAAAACGTTTATTTTTATGATAACTTTTATTAAATATTACTTCAATTAAAAACCAAATAAACTCTAAAAAAAAAAATAATTAAATTTTGTGTTTTCAAAAGACTAGATAAAGGTGATATAGGGGTGGAAGCAGGTATACAAAGGGCTGAGGTAAGACCCCTCACTCTAAAGGATACCCGCTAATCATCTCATGCTATCTAGTTGCTCCACCACGCTAGTTGTTATGACTCACGGGGTACTAGGTAGTACCTGTAGTTATAGGCTCTCTAACAAGCCGGAGTATTGGTTTTCAGTAACTAAACGATAAAAGACCGAAGCCAATATATTGGCTCTGCGAACCCAGGGCATGGTCTTCCAGAGCCATTATATTAGCATTGCGCGCTGGCGTCACAGTTGGGCTGAACAACTATTTTTGCTTTGCGCATCTAAAGGGTAAATGGTCTCACCTCGTAGGTGACGGTTGATCACAATAAGTGTATGTTTGTATGTGTGCGCGTGTGCCTATGTATTTATTGGACTTTTAATTTCTCTTTTTGTTTTCCTTGCCTTTTAGGTTATATGGGGTTTTCCCGAATCAGAGAGTATAGACGGAAGATTAATGTCACAGTTTAAAGTCCTCTCCCCGGGCACAGAGAATTTATCAAATAATCTTTCATCCGTTAGTCGGCTAGGCCTCAGTTTCCCTAAATTTCTCTTTTACAAAAGAAATCATAGCATTGACGTTTCTTTGTACATTCTTATTTAGATTTTGATTTTATTTGCCGGCTTCAAAACCCCTTGGTCGTAAATTAAAGGTTATACTCAGCCATCAATAATTCAGTCATCAATAACTGCTCGAAGCATAAAAGTAAGTAATATAATTGGCATTGACTAGTACGAAACTATTTGCAATTCAAACATTCCACTAAGGTAAAGCAAAGCTTTTCCAATTACTTTTTCTTTTGATGGAAAACAAATGAATGCACTCTAATTCCACAGTCATACAAACCATGGCTTTGTTACAAAAGGCTCATGAAAACCCAACCACCTAGTCTTCAAAGTTGTAATTAAAACACAAAAAAAAGCTCATTCTAAAATAGATTTGCCAAGGTGCATTACATAATTAACGACTTAAAATACAGGCAAAAGATTATTCTGGATTATTTACTAATACCAGTTAAAATACACCCTCTTGTAAATTTGATGAGACGCTGCGGCGTAATCAGATAATAGAGATTAAATATTAGATAAATTTAAATATTAGAGATTAGATAAATTTCAAAAAACAACATCTCCGATAGCATATAATTATATCCTTATACCGAATAAATCCAAAAAACATAAAACTCAGTGCCATAATGTTAAAATGGAGGTCATTTCCAAAAAATACGTCTCCGATAACATAAATGAAGAACCTTGCATCGATAAATTATAAAAAATTAAGTAAGTCGAAACGCAGTTGAGTAATCTTAGAATGGAAGTCATTTTCAAAATCTACGGCTCCGGAAACATAAAAATACACCCTTATATCAAATAAATTCGAATATGTACAATAAATCGATATCCCAAAATTAAACATAAAATCGATAGTATTTTTAAAAATTCAAAAAAACAAAAAAGGAGCATAATAATATACCCATATTTCGAAAAAAAAATAATCGAAATGGAAAAGGTTGAATTTGAATTGGTAAAGGTTGAATTTGACTTAGAAAAAGTTTAATTTGATTTGGAAATATTGTAAATATAATATGGTAAAGATATGGTAGCGATAAAAAAATAATTGAGAAGTAATATTTAAAGATATTTAAAATAAAATTTATCCCAACCTGAATCGTCGACTTGTGAAACCGTCAGTTCTGAACCAACTAATTTCTTCAACGACTTTTATTGTAACTGTAGCAAGGTTTCAAGTTTTGAAATTGTTATTCATTACTTCTCCATGAAGTTCTTTTTCGTTTGATGACTCATTCATCAATATCTATTGCTCTTGAGATCTTAAAAAAGTATCTATAATACGGTATTATAGATGTTCAACTTCGTTTTTAAGCGTATCTGTTTAATTAAAAAAAAAATCCAATTTATAACATAGTTTTTGTTATAAAATCTTTTAATATTTTCATTTTAAGAATAGGGAAAATTTTTGTTTAGAAATCATTTAATTTCTATTGTTAATTTAAGGATACGTTAGATTAAGGAATTATCATTTTATAATTGCGGGCTAATAGTTGGTTGTAGTGAATAATGAAGAGAAGGATGGTTGGGGTGATCAGTCAAAATAAAAAATAGCAAAAATAAATATTAATATTTATTTACATATTTTCCTCAAGGTAGTATCCTAGGTCCTATCTATTACACAGTTTATACACCTGACATCCCAACCCATTCCAACACTGTCACCACCTATGCCGATGACACGTGTATCCTATTAGTTAATAACGACCCATCTATTGCATCCCAAACTATTGCATTACACATCACAAGTCTTGAAAAATGGTGCCAAAACTGGACGATTAAAATAAATTCCCATAAATCTCATCAAATTACTTTTACTCTTTGTCGTAAACTTTTGACTTCCAGTCCAACAGTATCCTTTAACAATACCCCACTTATCCCAGTTGTACATATTCAATAGCTAGGACTCCAACTTGACAAACGACTCACTTCGAACCCCCATATCAGACTGAAATGACTAGAAACCACGTTTTCGACTACTGAATCACTTACCAGACAAACGGTCTAAACTTCCAACTATTTACAAAAGACTCATATATTTTTAATATAATAAGTCCTATTTAGACTTACGTGATCCAGCTTTAGGGCTCACTATACCATCAAATTCTTCTCGTATCCAATTCATACAATCCAAAATCCTTCGTAAAATCCTCAATGCTCAATACTTTGTCACAGATAAAATCATCCATAACGACCTTAATGTACCATATGTTTCCGATTTAGCTCAATCCAGATACCTATACTTCCATAATAAACTTCTTAATCATCCGAACCCTCTTGTTTCCAACCTTGCTTCCTCTTCTATTCCTGATAACCCTCCGAGGCGTCTGAACATAAGAAAGCTAAGGGACCTTCTAACATAGAAATATAATTGGAGTGCTACCAATGGGTAGTTGTAGAACATGTCATGTTATTTATATAATATTTACTTGTTGTATTTATCATTTAATACAGTTGTAAATTTCAATAATAAGAAATAAAATTTTGTTTACATTTGTCATTCGGGCCTAAGTACAAGCTGATCAAACCAAAGGCTTGGCGAGATCTTAATAATTAATTGTTTTAGTTTGTAGAGAACGAAACAAATCAAAAAAACAACCTAGAAACGAGCAAACTTAGACTTGCTACTAAGTCCTAAATATATTCTAAAAGGACGCTAAATATATTCTCCTTTGTCCTGGCTGTGAAGATGACACCTTCTGAGGTCCAGGGCGGAGTGACAAGGACAAAGAGACGATGACAAACACCTGGGAAACCTGTTGCGCTAATTACAGGTGCCCACACCAGCGGCCATCAAAGGAAACCTCACAGGCCTCCCTGTCCTCTTAGTAATTTAGCCACCTTCGAGCTCAATTAGATCTTCTCCTAGTTTCAATAACATATTCAATCTATCACTTCTTTAAAGTAAATGATGATCAGTTCAATCAGAAATGGTTATGTCTCATTACAATAACAATTAAAACTAAACTCTGAATGTCGGTTACATGTTTTAAAGTCTGGAAGAAACACACTTGGAACAAGAAACTTAATCGGATGAACTGTTTTTGATACGCAAAGAGATAAAATCGTTTCACCAAGCTGGAAATGTTTAATGGAACTATTGTCGCTCTCCTCAACGGAAAAAAAACAACATACTATTCTTAAAATCATGCTCTGAAGCTGGACGACGTTTATGTCGTTTTCCAGTTTACTGTTTTAAATCAAAATTAAAAACTATGGCTATTTATATCTCGTGAATCGTCAAGAGCTACCTGAATATTAAAATACTTAACTAAGGTCAAGCAATCCAAGTGACACCCATCATAACTTCATATTGGGACCGATCCCTCTTCAACAAATTATTAACATTCTTAGTGAATGCCTTTATCTTAACATAATCTTTACCTTTTTTAATTTGTCAAAATTATTTGATTAAATTAATTTACTAAATAAGGTACTAAAGACTTACGAATATCTATTTTCTTTCCCCTTAAATCTTAAAAAAAGGGAGGTCAGTAAAATTATTGGCCTAAATTACCCCGTCATTTTGACATATTGAGGTCACCCTAAAACGGCCAAATGTTTCTGTAAGCCACTTATCTTTGGGTGAAAACTTCTTTAGCCGCGTTTTGCACTTTCTTCGGGGTAGTAAATAAGATTGAGCTGTCACCCTCGGATGAGCAATTCTCATTCGGATAAAGTCGACTGGAACTGACATATTGTTTTTGTAAACAGATAGATATATATCAGAAATTAAAAATTGGAACTGCTTATTGTTAGCGAGAAAAATGTTCAGCGTATCATCCTTCTTTCAATACGCTATTATTCAAAAGTGTATCTTAACGCGACGCCGTATTAGAGACAAAAAGGACAACAAAGTACGGTAAAAACCAAATGATATGAGTTTTGTACAACATTTGTACTGAAATGTTTAAAAAATTAAATTCTAGCCTGCATAATTAAAGCGAGAGAAATGTTCAGTATTTAATCTTCTTTGTAATGCGGGATAAATCAAACTTGTATTTTGACGTGATGCCGAGTTAGAGAATCGAAAACTGAAACAGAAAGCAGCATAAAGCTTTGCCCCAAAATACTACCATGTCTCTCACCACTACACTAAGAGTGGCTCTTCCCCTCGATTCGAAGACAATATTTCCTAGGTACATTCCTCTATCATATCATCAACCATCACCGTCGTAATTGTGGGTAAATGGTTGACTGTCATGGTTAATGAAGAGAAGAATAGTTGCAGTGATCAGTCAAATAAGAAGGCAAAAATAAATAATAATATTTATTTTGACATTTGCTGACGTTTCGCCCTGAAGTTCAGGTCATCATCAGGTCTAATAAAAGAACCAGATAACAAGGTATGAGAAACATAAGTAGTGTAGGTAAAAAAAAAAAAAAATAAGTAAAATGCAGTTGTTAGAATAATGACAATAGTAAGAACTAAGAGATAAATAATAATAACCGGTACAAAGTGTGGAATGATGAAGTAAACATAATCAAAAAGGGTGACATAAGTATTGAAATGGGAATCTTAGAATAAAATGTAAAACAGAATAATAAAAACAAAATTATCTGATTAAATTAATTTACTAAATAAGGTACTAAAAACTTATGAATATCTATTTTCTTTACTTAGGTGAAGAAAAAAAAATTAAAGTAAAATGCAGTTGTTATAATAATGACAATAGTAAGAACTAAGAGATAAATCATTTTTTTTTTTTTTATGTTTTATTGGAATTACCTTCCTATCAAAATTTGGCATTCTTCATCCCTATCTTCATTCAAAACTCTCCTATAACCATTTCAATACTTATGTCACACTTTTTGATTATGTTTACTTCATCATTCCACACTTTGTACCAGTTATTATTATTTATCTCTTAGTTCTTACTATTGTTATTATTCTAACAACTGCATTTTACTTTTTTTTTTTTTACCTACACTACTTATGTTTCTCATATCTTGTTATCTGATTCTTTTGTTAGTCCTGACGATGGCCTGAACTTCTGGTCGAAACGTCGGTAAATGTCAAACTAAATATTATCATTTATTTTTTGTCTTCTTATTTGGCTGATCACCCCAACTATTCTTCTCTTCATTCAACAATCACCGTCCTTCTCACGCCTACAACCTTTTACAATTCAAGTCCTCAGTCCACTCCCTTTCCACAAGATCTCGACCTTCTGACCTTTACATTCCTTCTCACAGATCCGTCTCGTTCCAAAATTCCTTTATTGCTTGCTATGTTAATTTTTGGAATTCCCTTCTAATTAAAATTTGGCATTTTTCATCCCTATCTATATTCAAAACCATCCTATTCCAATTCCTGTCCCAAAAACAGTCAGATACCCGCTAATCTTTTATGTATTTACATATAGCTCATAACTTAAATACTTATTGTCAGACTCGACTTTCTTTTGTTTCAACAGCTTACTGCTAAAAAGAAAGTAATGTATTTTTTCTAAAAGTTTATATTTATATTTTACCATTGTACATAGTTTTTAGTGTCTTGGCAAGATTTCAAGAGTTTTGTATATAGATTTTTTTTTATTATTTTGTATATAGTATGTATAACTAATATTGTCTTTACCGATTTATCTTTATTTTTAATTTTCATGTTTGTTTTTATTTGGATAGATATAACATTTTAATTTTTGACTTTTTTTTTATTCTGAAGGGATTTCGTCCGGGAATAAAAATATTGTCTATTCTATTCTAAAATCAACAGTTTTAAACAGTTGGAAAAACTTTGGAGAAAAACTTTATAGAAACACTTCTCGATCATTTTCGGACCTAAACATTGAAAATGCTCTGGATGTGCCGGATATTATAATTCCTCGATGGACCAAAGTCAAACCAACTATAGATACCTCGATTGCCAGACATAAAAAGGACATGGAACTTCCAATTGAACTTCAAAAACTATTTTTAGAAACTCTGGAAAAATATAAGGAGTGTCACATCTTGTATACGGATGCCTCAAAAGTAGATAAGGAAGTAGGATGTTCCGTTATAAATTGTAATACTCAAAAACTATTCAAAAATCCGGAGGCTTGTTCAGTGTTTACTGGTGAAATGATAGCAATTAGAGAGGCTCTTAAACACATAGAGACAAGTGAAACTACCAATTGGGCAGTGGTGACAGACTCTATGAGTTCATTCCTAGCCATTGAGCATACCAGGCCCAAAACCACTCTCGAAAAAGATGAAAGAAACGTTTGGGAGCTACTAAGGGAGAAGGGCAAAGAAGTAGTGTTCATTTGGGTCCCTTCGCATTGCGGGATCATCGGTAATGAACAAGCCGATCAAGTAGCCAACATAGCAAGAAAGCTAGATACATTATCCGTAAAATCAATTAATGAAATCCCTCTAGAGGATCGCGTTAAAAAAAATTAAGAAAAATGTGTAGAACATGTGGCAAAACAAGTGGGAACAAAATTTCGGGAACAATTCTGCCTATCTCCAGAACATTTTTTTCTTGCCATTATAATTTATTGAAGATGAATCATCTTTAGAATAATTCAAATAAAACTTTTATTAAATCCTTAATACACTTAAGGTATTTGAAATTATTATTTTATATTATTATTTTCTTACTCTCTAGTTTTTACTGATAGAGTCGGCTAGGAGGTATAGGCTCTTAGGCTTTTTGATACACATATCTTGATGTAAACATTATTTGATCGGCATTGAAGATCGCTCATTTTTAATAAATTATAATAAGAAGATAATGTTCTGACGTTGGGGACTGTTACTCTGAAATGTCAATTATAAATAATAAAATATATGCATTAAATATGATATTTAAAATGCCAAATGACCTTGATGTAATCAACATGGCTTCCTAATGCATTTTATCATGTTATATTATTTGTAGACTATAAATTTTATAAAACACATCAAACCAACAATTTCTATTTCAGAAATGATGTTTGTAAAAAATGGAACTATGATTAGAGTGACCATGGGGAACCTTATAATCTTCATAATTTACACCGTCATTGTTGGTATATATTATTTTTTTTTATTAATTATTTCCATCGACCTTTGAATGATCATCCAGACCGTTGAGCATAAATGTTTCGAAACTCGTCGTCAACGTTAATTAATTCTATTTGCTTTAGAATGAGCTAATCAATGTCCAAACTCCTCTGATAACATGGGCTTGATTAAGTTTCTGATAGTAGGATTTGCTCTAAAGCCGGCGAGTGTTATTTGTGACAACATTGGCCAGTTAGAGGAGTAGTGTTATGGTCTATAGAAGCAAACAATGGCTACCTGTAAGGTAGTGGAACCTGATTACTCAAATAATTATTAATGTACAAACATATGAAAAAGTAATATTAAATTACTATAGTATCGGTAGTTAAAACAATATACGTTTCTATTAGACTAACTTCAGGTGCATCTAATAATTTTTCCTATTTGACAGTATCCCTTGTATTGTTTGTTTACTTATTTTATTTGCATATAAATCTTATAAAAACGATTGAGTGGTTTGCGCTTGGATGGATGAGTGCCCGATTTGGATGGCCCTCCAACAGGAAAAAGCCACGCTTTCCGAGAACCCCCGGATTTGTGAGATCCGTCAGACTACTGGAGGCAACTAACACCGACCAGTCGTAGGACTGATTTACCTTACCCCCTTGTATTTAAATCAGGAATCGGAATGTGGTCCAGTACCATATCTGGTGGTCAATGAACTACAAGGTCTGTAGCGACAATCGAAAAAAATAAAAAATAAATAAATAAATAAATAAATAAATATATATATATATATATATATATATATATATATATATATATATATATATATATATATATATATATATGCCTGTATATTTGTTCATTTTTAAAAGTATCTCTAAATATTAAGACTAAAAAATAATATACAGATATCATAGAATAACCAGATTAGATGCTTTCAAGTGAAGAAGAGAGCTGTGAAAGCTGTGAAGAAGAAATCCGGTATTTGAAGACAATATAAACAAATAAAGCTGGGATTATATTGTGAGAGGTCGCCTCCAGGTGTATTCCTAATGGAATGTAAACCACCCAGCTTTATTTAGCATCTGATTTCACTCTCTAGCTACATGTTTATCTAACATTGAGGTAACAAAAAAAAAAATGCATTTTTAACAGTGATATTTATCAGCAGCACTCTGGTTAAGCATTGACTATCTTATTTTATGCAAAAATCTGTTTTTTTAATAATTATATGTAATATTATATATTACATTATAATTATATTTTCACCTTGTCTTAAGAAGATACGATTGGGGTAATACATCATTTCTGTTTTATTATTTTATGAGAATTCATAACTTTCTAACAAACTGGTTTTATAAATTATAATTTTTTTTTTTTTTTTTTGGTTTTTCCTTGTCTTGCGTTATCTTTTTCTTTTTATCTGTAGCTCTATTGCATCATTCTTGATTTGATATATCTATCGGGTGTCGGCCTTGCACGTGATCTTTTGCTTACTATTGAGAATTCTTTGTTGCGTAGAGGCTTCTTGATGGATTGCTCTGAGCTGTATACCCCGCCCATCCCGAAGGGGTTACCTCGTCATATCAATTGATAATAGGTGATCACTTTTTCGTAAGCAATTCTTAATTGGTCCTTCTTCATGAGTTGATATTGTGATCCCGGAATTCCCCTAGTTGTTCTCTGGAGGATAATAGGTCTCGCAGCAACATATCAGAACAAGCTTTATCATATCATTATAGGTACGATATGGACATATGCACATACCAAAGGGAAATAATTTATATTTATTTGCTTTTGATAATTACATAAATTAAAAATGTAAAAATAATAATTAAATAAAATTAAAAATAATAATTATAAATATTATAAAAAATAAATAAAAATAATAAATACATATTATTAAAAAATAATAAATAAACAAAAATAATGAATAAATATTATTAAAAAATAAAATTAAAAATAATAAATAAATAAAATTAAAAATAATAATTATAAATATTATTAAAAAAATAATGTCTTCTAAAACCTTAATCACATCTATGTACAGTATTTGCGATCAGTAAATTTAATTTCAAAATAGGATGTCCATCAATCTGTAGAGAGAGAAGCAGGACACCAGTGAAGAATCCCTGCGATATTATCTCAACAGGATCATTGATACTAAAGACCAGTGGAGATTACAAATATTTATAAATAAACTTAAACAATTATTTTAAATTATTCATGTTACAATCTTCCATTATGCTCGTAATTAATAATATTTCAGTCGACATTTTTATCAGAATAATATTGAATGATTTTCAGAGTTTACATTCGGAGTATAACTTATTAAATGACTGATATAATTCAATCCTGATGGGTATAACACATTTGTCTCCCTCAAAGAGATATTGTTTCCCCTGACAAGGGGCCATAAGTACGCATTACCCTCAGTTGACGTCTTCTCAACCATAACTCTTCCCTAACTGAGGCAGCCCCCATCTTCTCCCAACTTGGAGGACCCTTCAACCCATCCTCAAGCATGGGGACCTGTGAACACTCTAGTCCATAAACTAATATGACTTAGTCCTTAACAAGACCATGAATAATGTAGTAGATCAATAAGTTCAGAAATTTGGCAACAATCCAATAATTTATCAACATCAAGGGATGGTTAAATAATTGGTATAAAATCTGTATAACACTTGGTATAAAAATGGTAATGTAATTTTAAAATAAATAAATGTAATATATCCAGGCATAAAACTTTTAACATATGAGTTATTTTATTATTACATTCCTCTGTGCAACCCTTTTCTGGAGTTAGGTCCGTCTTCCTGATTTATCCTATAAAAAGGTTAATTATACTAAAAAGAGTTTTAAAATGACTAATGTAAGTAAAAATATGAAGAAACAAAAAATAATTGAACTAAATTTATTTTCCTGAAAATTGGTCAAACAAAAGATTTGAGTACGATTCATTTGATAAACTAAAGCAATGAAACCGGCTTAAGGTTTCATTTCAATACTCACAAATATTGCTGAGCAAAAACTTTTTGCCATAGATTAGTATTGTAAAACAACCATTTCTGTTAAAAGTAGAGGAAATAGTGAAGGTTTTGTGTTGCGGGCAACAGATTTTCTTTCACTTAGTCATTTTTATTCTCTCATGCATCCCTTTCTGACCTCAGGAAATGAACTAGTAATCTTTCAATGGAAATTGAATAGCTGTAAATTCGTTAATAGTTGTCTAAAATGAACGATTTTTATATGGCTTTGTTGGAAATTTCATTACCTTTCAAACGATAGGCTACACGGTAGTTGACGAAATCTTGGGACAGACAGACAGACCAATGGCTAAAAATGTGTTTTTCGGATTCAAGGGGCTGTGAAACGTAAAGATAAGTCGAAAACCGCATGTCGGAATTTTGACCCGATTGCAATACTTTCCTTACCTAGTATAGATAGGTAGGAAAATAATAAATTAAAAAAAATGTGTAAAAAATAGAATAGGCTGTATCATCGCTAATACTTGCCGAATCCCGATGATATTTTTTTTTTGTTTTGTTAGTAATTTAATTACCTTTCAAAACTTTTATAGTAAATTTTACCGTATAATATATACTTAGGGAGTTAGGCCCCATAACATTTTTCTTTTCTTTATAACTTTTTTTCCTGAATTTTTTCAGGAATTTAGTCTACTTACAAAAATTGAAATACAATGATTAGAACACCATAGAAAAGTTTCATCAAAATCGTTTGAGTCGTTTTCGCGCTACAGTCTACGGAAAAACGTGTTTTTCATTTATTGCGCACAAGCTATTGCACATGGAGCAACGAATTTGTCACAGGCATCAATAGTCAAAACTCTACAAAATAAAAAAAAAAAGAACAAAATCGGTTCAGTAGTTCCCGAGAAAATCTTGGCACAGACAGACAGACCAATGGCTAAAAATGTGTTTTTCGGACTCAAGGTGCTGTGAAACGTCGACGTAGATCCGTCGAAAACCGCAGGTCGGAAATTTGACCCGATTGCAATATTTTTCTTACCTAGTATAGGTAGGAAATTAAAAAAAAAAAAAACATATTTTTATCGAAACTTCAGTCTCAGGCTTTTAATAACACGAAAGCATAAGTGGAAACTATTAAGAATAATTCGGAATTCATCACTTCTCCATAAAATTACCTCGTTTAATACCTCATTATTTAAAATCCATCGCTCCCGAGAACAGAAATAGAAATCTATACTTTCCCTTATTATTATGTAGTTTTATATGAAATATCAGTTTCCACAAGGTTATTTAGTAAGAATATTTTATGAAATCGAAACATTTCATGATTTTCTGTTAAATTAATGAACAGTTTCGCCACGTTAGTGTTTGAAATATTTACCTTCATTATCTGTACATTTTTCTCAACTTGTTTTCAACTTTTTAATCCTAGCACTGAAAAATTTAGTATATTGTGAAGAAATGAAGTCAGAAAATAAATTTTTGACCAGAGAATCATTTTTAAAAATTTTACCTTAAAGAAAGTTGCCAAAAATTCTGAAGAGATGGAAATCTTTTGGAGCTATGTCTGGTGAATAAGTTGACTGTGAAAGGCTTTGTTGGAAGCATTTTGAAATTTTATCAATAATTTTCACACTTACTTATGAGTAGAATACTTCGTTTTATTTTTGAAAAATATGAAAAAAAATTTTTTCATTGATATTAATTTTGTTTTCTATGCCTAAGTAACGCCTGCTTGGTCAGTCATGCGTACTCTTGCAGTCAAAAATAGTTTTGCTCTCCTAGCATAAGGGCTGTCGATTTCACTAAAGGAACATATTATGTTCAAAAGTACATACTTTTGGATATAGTATTGATATGTCTGCACAATAATTACAGACAGAAGTTGAATTCCGGCAACCTGATACATAAGACTTTGATAAAAAAAATACTCACGAGTTCACGTCCCGTTGCCCGGAGGAGCTTTTAAATCCTCGCCCACACTCCTTGGCCCGGGAAAACCCCCATATAGCCTTAAAGGCGAGGAAGAGCAGGACAAAAAAAAAAAAAAGACAGAAGTTGAATGTTGCGTTACCTACGGTTAGATAAATGTCTGACTACTTTCAATGTTTGTAACCATCTTTACTCATATCGTTTGTTTTTGTTTCGACTAGTTCTCCTTTTCCTACCTACACAGATGTATGTTTTATGTCATTTCCCTCAAAATTATTTGCTATCGATATTTCGATTTTTTTGTTCTGCTAGATTACCTAAACCACTGTGCACGTTGGTAATGTTTCTTGCAGTTTGAGCGAGTCTCCATGTTCATGTTTGATGTAATTCTAAAAAATGTGCAGTATATCGGAATGGTATTAAATATTATCAAAAAGCAAAGAATCAATAAAGGCTGATTATAATCGGTAAACATAAATGTAGAGCAAAGAACAGCAGTCTATAAAACCTATTTTGAATTTCAGATGAAAAAAAAATGGCCATTTTACATGAAATTAACATGTAATTTAATTATAGGTAAGTAAAAACATTTATAAAAAATAAGGTATTTATTGAGAAAAAACAATAAATACATATTTTACGATCATTATTTTTTCAAGGTTGTACTTTATTTTTAGATTTTAAAATTTCAGAAACTTTATTTTAAATCCTTTCCTTTTACGTGATTATCGGCAAATGGATGTGCCTCAATCCTTTAATATCTCCACCCAATGCCTCCCACTCTCTATAAATATCACACATATTTTATAAGCTGATCCAGGAAGATAAGTAGAGTTATTGCCTCGGATCGTCCCTAGCATCCATGATAAAACTCATCTCCTAGCTACCATAAATTTTCAAAGATAGAAACTCAGACTCACTTTTAAATATTTCCAGTTGGACCACTCAAGGGAATTCGGTCTCAGTGGAGTGAGCAATAAAAATTCCAAGAGAATCGGACATGATTGCATCAGAGCCTTACAGTGAGCCTTTATTTTTAAGAGATGTATCACTTTCGTGATTGATGGGGTCACAGTTAGATACCCAGTACCCCTCTGTACAGAGATTTCATATTGTTAGTTTAACTTCTATATATAACTTGTCCATTACTTTCACGCATGTTAACGTGTTTTGTTCTGTGTTAATTGCCGATGTTTCTCTTAGTTTTTGTTATTTTAAATAGAATATTGCTAATTTTGATTAAATATTGCAGATGAAGGTAACCAAGTGGTTATCCACAAGATTTAACACACACACACACACACACACACACACACACATATATATATATATATATATATTATATATATATATATATATATATATATATATATATATATATAAGTTAAGCTTCGTGGACTTTAAACACTTAAAAAAAAGTAAGAGGTTCACGAAATAAAACGCATGAAGTCGGAATTAAGACTCGCTTTTCTTCTTCACTGCCCATATCGGACTATTGTATGGCGACGTGCTATCAACAATTATACCCTGTTCCTTTAAACTTTGCAATGCTTCCCTAATGTGTTGGTGAAGAGCTTGCGGATATCTCCTCACTTTCACATAGCTTATCTTTTAGTGCTTTAACGGGATCTCGTGTACTGTTATGCCCGTCACTCTCAATGTATTTCCCTCCTTAAAGAAAATGTCTTCGAACTCCCTTCTCACGGCTACTCTCCAATCCTCAGCTCGACTTATAGCTCCTATACGTGACCTACCGTCCTCATTCTTTATTGCCGCCCTGCTCGTATACCTGATTCGCCCTATTTTTATTTTCCACTCCTCCTTTCTATATGCGATTCGCACGCCGACTTTCCCCATCATATCACACCCTATAATTACCTGGTATTCCCGGGGTGTTTCTCCCACCACATGCACCGTAATTTTACCTCCCTTGGCTGCCCACCCCCTCAATCCTATCTCCACTTCCCCTTCTACTCCACACGGGCCACCCAGGGTGATTAAGTTAGAATTACATACCTTGATTTGGAGTGTCCTCCCTCCATCGTACAGCTTTTCCAACACTCCACGAGTCATGATGTTATTGGAACTCCCTGTGTCTACCAGGCATCGCACTCCCCCCACCTCTATTATAGGTAACCAGCAGCTTTTACCTCTGATGTTATAACTTACTAGCGTGCGGTCACCCCTAGCCTGACACTATCCTCAGATCCTCTCCGTGGCTTGCCGCCGTCCACTTCTTCCGCTGCTTCTTCGCCCTTCTCTGTTCCTCTCGTTTTCACGGCTCGCTGGTTCATCTAACTATTCCTCTGTCTCCGTGGTCACGGATTCTTCTGAAGACTCCTTTGATGACTCCCTCTTGCTTGCATGCATCTTTCCCTTGAGCATTTACCTCCATCGGCTCTATTCGTTGTGAGTCTCTTCTCGAATACATATACGGGCATTGTCTCGCAATATGTCCCTCAGTGCCGCACTCGAAACATTTCGTGTGGGGACACTGTGACACCAGCTGTCCGCTCTTTCCACAACCATGACATCTCCTGTTTTCATTCCGTTGGTTAGCCCTTGCTCTACTTTGCACTGGTCTTCGCTCTGCTCCTGTGGGCTTCTCTCCCCTGTTGTATGCAGACAGTCTCCTTTTCCAGGCCGTTGGTGTACTCCTAGATCTCTTATAGGACACCCTATTCCATCCTGGTTTCTCCACTACTAACCGTTTTTCTTCCTCTCGGGCGCTGGAATCTACCATCTCTTGAGCGCATTCAATAAACGAGCGTTCCCTGCGTAAGCCTTCCTTCTTTCCGGTTTCCTTAGCCAGTTGCACCTTCAGTATAGTGGACAAGGGTTATATAGGTTATATAGGCCATCTTAGCTTCTACCTCCGGAGCGCCAGCTGTTTCCCTCATCTTCTCAGTAATACGGTTATAGTGAGCTACGAGTATTGCAGCATACTGTCCGTTTGACTACCGTGAAGACTTCATCTCCCGGAACATCTGAAAAATGTCCTCTTCTGTGGTTCACCTGTTACCTCCATATGCCTTCTTTAGTGTTTATTTTACTCTTCCCCACGGTGTCTCTTCATCCGACTGGATATGATTTAGGATGCTTATTTTTACTCTGCATACTAAAGCCGCCTTAAGGGCTTCCGCGTCTCCAGAATTGATAAGGTTTTCTCCTATCTTCGCATCTATCCTCGCCATCAGACGATCACCACCGTTTAAAAAATGGTTCAACTCACCCACTTCTCCTGTTAAACGTTTGAGATCGAACACAACCTTTCTCAGGTCCTATGAAGTGGCTACCCTGATCTTCATCCATTCAATCGCATTTGCATGTGCCACGGCTAACGTTCCCTGCGGTAATGGAGGGATCTCCGGTACGCTCAGGGGGGCCGCCGGCCTTAACTGCACTCCTTCAGGCATCCTATTGAATGTTTATCGGACCGAAAAAAAACGTAGCCCTGTACTCTCAATTTCCCGGATTTCGGCACCCGTTAAGCTTCGTGGATTTTAAAAAGTAAGAGGTTCACGAAATAAAACGCATGAAGTCGGAATGAAGACTGGTTTATTGTTCCTTCTAATACACTATATATATATTCTGAGATTGTTTACATCAATGCTTTTGGTATTAACGCTTATACTGTCCCGCTCCGTACCTTATCTTATATATATATATATATATATATATATATATATATATATATATAATATATATATATATATATATATATATATATATATATAAAACACCGAAACAGACCGTGGTATATTATATATATATTATATATTTTTTTTTTTTTCGTTTGACAATACAGAACTCTTTGGCCCCAAAATGTGGTCTTGTAGACGTGTTTTGCTTGTGGGAGAAAAGATAGCTGACCTTTTTGGGAGCAATCTGACTGCATCCTTCCCAATGAGTCACTCGGGTTCAAGAACAGTGACAGATCGGTCAAGATTCATGGATTATGCCTGCTCAGAGTCAGCAGGAGCACGAGGACCTATATTTCTTTCTCCGAAACAGACCGTTTATCGACCGAACCTGAGGAATGCTACCAACATCCTATTATCACATGCCGATTCCCGATTTCAGTAAATGGGGTAGCACCATCAGGGGTCGGTGTGTGTTGCCTCAAGTAACCTGACGGACTTGAGGCAACATACACCACACCCGGGGAGGAGGTAGAGAAATCTCGTGAAGTGTGGGAGTCTCTCGTAATTCCCCGGAGGTATTCAATTACAGTACCGAAGGTATTTAAGTACTGTACTTGAATATATTTAGTACTCAAAACAAACCCTGATGATGTCCCACATTCTTGGATTGAAACGTCTACACCAATAAAAAATATATAATGACATGCTCCTGAATATTTATCACCCATGATATGTAGAACATGTCAATCGATAAACTTCCTTCTATATATATATATATTATATATTCCAGCAGAAAAGTGGGAAATAATTTATGCTTTATTTGCGAGTCACGTTTTTTGTTTAATAGGAAGCGATAATTTAGAAAATATTTTATTTAAGTAATTAAATATGGGAAACTAGAAAAATTAGAGTTGAAGTTTCTAAGATAAATTGTGGGATTCACATTAAGTTGTGTAAAGAAATGATGTCATCTGCTATCCAGTCACTTTTAGAAGTACAAGTGTTTCCTAAAAAAAAACAACTACTAACAACTCTTCCAAAGCTTTTCTTTATTGTTTTTCCGTGTTATAGGATGTATTGTAATGAATACAATGCCCTAAAAACATTTTACTTATGAAAAAACAGATTAGAAATAATGATTTTTGATATTTTTTTATATATGTAAGGGGATCATGCAACAAAGAATAAGAATTTAGATCCAGTTGCCCTTTGAAATTAAAAGGGCAAAATTTGACATTCTCTCAATCTGTTAAATATCACGGAATTATCTTCGATAAATTTCCTACTTTGATCTCGTATATCAAACAACTAAAAGCTGAATGTTTGTAGGCTTTGAACCTAGGAAAAATGCAATACCAACAGGGGATCAAACAGAACAATATTGCTCACCCTTATGTTTTTTTTTTTTTTTTCTTGTTCTTTTAGGCTATACGGGCGAGGGTGAGGGTGAGGGCGGGAATTTAAAATTTCTTCCGGCACCGGGTAGCGAATTCATATTTTTTTTTTAATCTCATAACTTCGGATTATCTGGTTGTCGGGCAACTAATGGTGATGTGAACACAAGTTAGGCCATTCGGCCATCCCTCCCCCTTTTCTTACCCTTTATAGGCAACTCGTGCTTTTCAAAATAAACTATGGATGTGTAGCCTACAATTCGGCAAGTAAAAGAACATTAAGGATCCCATTCAAAACACTGCTCAGAGGACAGCTACTGGCCCCTTTCGCTGCAGCTATCCACCAGCCTACACGTAGAAGCAACTGAAATACCTTTAACGATTAAAAGAAAGATTCAAATTCTCAAATAATTCAACAAAGTTATATCGAATCCTAAGCACCCTCTTAAGAATATTTTCTCTAATATAGTCAACCAAGCCATCCAAATAGCTCTTCAAACAGCAGTTCATCTTTCCCTGATGGATGTTTAGATTACATTAAAAATCTTAAACTCCTTCCTAGTTACAATGTGTTCAAGCAAATTCTTTCAGAAGTAGAACCATGGCTGCTACCTATTCCAGCTGTAATTAATAACTAAATAAGCTATTATTTGTCGCCAATAGAAAAAGAACAAAAATACCACAATTAAAAAGCCACTCACTACGATTAGACCTGTATCTACACAAACGGTTTAAAAACAGATAAAGAAGTAGGCACTGTTGCTGTATATGTCAATCACACCCACTTAATATCACTACAACTCTTCTCAGTTTACACTGGACTTCTAGGGATATGAGTCCAAATCACCCTCGTTCGGTCATATGTTCAGATTTTAAATCTGCCCTACGATCCTTACTACCATACCCTACTACTACTACCCTACGATAGACTCCTTTACTACTCACCCTAGAATTACAGAAATAAAAATTCGATTAAAAACATTGACATAGGCTGGTTGTAGAGTATTGTTATGGGTATCTGGTCACAGTGGAATTCCTGGAAATGAAAATGCAGACACACAGGCGAAACGAGCAATAAAAAATAGTCGAGTATTTTCAATAAGTGATCTTGGATTTCTTGGATTAATGAAAAAGGATGGCTGGAGTAGCAAAATCAATGGTTTGGCATGAGAGAAAATAAATTTTAAAAAATCGAGCAATATGTTAAACATCCAAAATATACAGCTATCACGAAGAGAAGATTTAGTTCTTTCCCGCCTGAGGATTGTCCATTGTCGACTTACCCGTGGATATCTGATGAATAAGGAAGAACCACCTACATGTTCCTACAGCGGGTGTGTTATTACAGTGATTCACATACTAACGGAGTGTATGGCTCATGACTCCCACAGATTTTGCACAGACCCAGAACAAATATTGAGACATGACTTCACGACTTATTAAATTCTTAAAAACTATCTGAATATATAATAAAATAAAAAAAAAAAAAAAAAAAACTTCAAGTGACTAAATAGACTTCAGTGTAAATGACCCAAGTGGTCGAAACACTCAAACAAATAAATAAATATTTCTATTTTTTCATGGAATCTCGACAAAATACCAGATTTTGTCCATGCAATCTTACTTTCTATTACCATTCAATTTACAAAAAATTATAAGACTTAAGTAGACAAATAATTAAACTGTAATAACAGACCTCAAGAGCTACGAAAATATTTATATAAGCAAGAGGCCAATGTTTTTTCGTTTTTTTTTTAAAGCAAGTATTGTTTTAGTTGAATATGAAGCAATAACTGCAAAAAAATATTGATTAAAGTAATAAGGATATTTTTAAACTATTAAATTAATAAACTAATAAAGAAATATTTAATTTAAGTAATAAACAATTGTTCTACTCTAAAATAGAAAATTATAGTTGAAGCGAAAATAGTGTATATCATTGTTAAAAACATTTAAAGATGATATTTCAGTTGCTAAACTATGCTAAGTCCTGTTAAAAAAAAAAAACATAAATTATTCGCGATTTATTTTTATCATCATCCAACTATACTACAGATACTCCAGTTTTTGAGACTATTTCTCATTTTATTGTCCTCAGTGAATTATTTCTAAAATATATGATTGTACACACATGTTAATAATTAATTAGCTGTAAATTTAACAAATTATGAGTAATGTAATAAAGATAACATTGTATTATGACAAGAACTAATAATAGTTTTTCCAGGATCGTTTCTGTTCTTTGAAACTCCATTTCACATCGTGATATTATCTTGGTTTTAATATATATTTTCATTCTTCCATTTTCTCTTTAAATTCGTAAAACCTTTTTACTATGTAGGTTCATATTTTTTGACCTCATAAAAATAATAGAGGTCGTGGAGGAAAGCATGGTATCCAGAGGGCTCCGTAAAGGAGATTGGATGGACAGGGAACAGTGGCTTTTGGGTGTTGGGGATAATAGATACGTATTCCAGATGGGATCTGAAAATCAGTAAAAGTAAAACAGAGCACATGGTTTTCAACGCTCCAAATTTGCCCTTGAAATTGATGACTGGATGCTCAATGTCAGCCGAAAGTTCAAGAACCTTGGATACTGGCTATCTTCAAAGGGAGGTACTGAGGTTGATATCGAACATAAAATAAACAATGGGAAAAGAATAATAAGTTCGATAAATTCAACCCAATGGAGCAAAGATATAAGATTGGAACCTAAAAAGAAGATCTACCATTCCTTTGTAGAAATTGTAGTCACCTATGCATAAGCAGTTTAGTCATTTGCAAAAAAAGGCGGAAAGTAGGTTGCTTTCCATGGAATTGAATTTCTGGAGAAGAAGCCGTGGCATATCTAAAATCAAGCGGATTCCAAATACAGCAATTAGAGACAAGGTCGGATGTCAAAGGAACATCCTTCACCTGATCGGAACCAAAAGGTTAAAATGGTATGGCCACTTAAGGCGGATGGATGAGAACCGCTGACCAAAGAAAATTGATAACTATATTCCACGTGAGAAAAGGAAGTGTGGAAGGCCAAAGAAGAAATGGATAGAGGATATAGAGGAAAGCATGGCAGCCAGAGGGCTCCGTGAAGGAGATTGGAGGGACAGGGTGTGTTGGCTTTTGGATGTTGGGGATATGACTCCTTAAGTTGTAGAAAAACCCAAATAAAAAAAAAATTAATATAATATTGTTTTAAGCTTGTCGATATCTCCAGAGACGAAATAAGGTCCTTGATTTATCCAAGGTCGGACAATGCACTAAAATATGTCCTGTGGTTATAACTATATTGCAGCTGCGACATGTTGGTGGCAAATTGCCATTGAGGAGGTGACCATGAGTAAGCCTCATATAGCCTATTCTGAGGCGTATTGCAGCAGTTTTCTTCCTGCGATTTCTTTTAATCTGTGGAATTTTTAATCCTACTCTTAAAAAAAAATCATGAACTATTTTCTTTTTTTTTTTTTTAACATCATCCAATTATACGACAGATACCCCACTTTTTGAGAACATTTCTTGTTTTTGTTGATTATGAAGCAATTACAATTAAAAAATATTATTAAACTAAACGGATATTTTTGACTATTATATTAATAAACTAATGAAGAAGTAATTAATTCAAGTAATAAACAATTGTTCTATTGTAAAATATAAAATATTAGTTCAAGCGAAAATAGTGTATGTCTTTGTTTAAACCATTTAAAGATGATATTTCAGTTGCTATACTATGCTAAGTCCCGTTAAAAAAAAAAAAAAAACATAAATTATTCGCGATTTATTTTTATCATCATCCAACTCTACTACAGATACTCCAGTTTTTGAGACTATTTCTCGTTTTATTTTCCTCAGTAAATTACTTCAAAAATATATGTTCTACACACATGTTAATCATTAATTAACTGTAGATTTAGCAAATTATGAGTAATGTAATAAAGATAACATTGTGTTATGACGAGAACTAATAATAGTTTTTCCAGGATCGTTTCAGCTTCTTTAAAAGGTCCATTTTACATCGTGATATTATTTTGATTTTAATATTTATTATCATTTTTCCATTTCCTCTTTAAATTTTTTAAACCTTTTTACTATGTAGTTCCATATTTTTCAGACCTCATAAATATAATATTGTTTTAACGATTTGTCCTTCTTTATTGATTCTCCAATTCTCTTCAATTTGTCAGTATTCTATTTTTATCTCGGGCGACGTGTGTCGAGGTTTGAGGTAATCATATATTTAGTAAGCCTAATCTATCCTCTGTTTTTATAGAACCTATTGATTTTACTTTAAAAAACTATGGTGAAAATAGTGTGTTATGTTTTTTCGAGATCATTTATTTATTATATATTTAGTTTCATTTGGGTGGCATGTGCAACTGCTAAGGTTAGAGCCACCTTATTCAATTTCCTTACATTTCCAATAGATATATGTTTGTGAAAAGATAATGTCGCTTCTGATGAGATTGCGTTGTTAAGATATGTTTATGAACAATCTGTTGTTGCAACTAGAGAGATTAATTCTGGTGAACATGGTAAATGTGTTTGTAAAGCGAGTGTCGTATAAATATGTCTGTAGTAATCGTGTTTTTCAGAAATAGGAACACATTTTTCGCATTGTAGCTTTCACTTCTACATTCACATTAGTACTATAAAATAGTTTTTTAAACAATTTCATTGCCTAGATTAGATAGATTTTAAATACTTTTTTTTCAAAGTTTGCATTTAGTTATTAAATTTCATTTAATTTCCATTCCATTGCCTTGATAAGATGGATTTTAATCACTTTTACAAAGTAAAAAAAAGTTTACATTTAGTTACTACATTTCATTTAATTTCCTTGATAACATGTGATTTCCGTTAAATAATATTAGTTTTCACAAATTATTATTTTATAATTTTTTGCCACTCTCTATTACTTTCTACGACTTTCTATATTGGATATTATTTTTTTCCTCTAAAAATCTCCACTTTCCAATTTTTTTCGACATTTCCGGCATTTCCGGAAATTCATTTTCGACTTTAATAAACATTTTCCCTTTTTTCTTCATTTCTCAATTATCAAATTCTTTCAAAAGTAGTATTGAACATTTTTTCGTAACTCCTAATGTTAAGGTCACATTCATTTATGTTTAGCCTTTAAATTTAATATTTGAGAACAGTAACGCCATTTACTAGCCACTGTGAAAGCGCCATCTATTGGCAGAAGGTGCAATCAAAAAAATGATTTGCTGTTCTTTGTATATCTCTTATATACACAAAAATTAGCACATAGAAACCCCCTACAAGAGAAAAGGCTAGGGAGAGTCAGGAAATATGTTGGCAGGCGATGGAAGAGATGGATGAAAGAGAAGCAAGTGGCACCAGAAATATATATCTTGGCCCCCATTTAACCTCTCAGGTTTAGCAGATGTAATATTTTTATATTTTTTCCTAATTATATATTTCTTTGAACACCCCTACTGATCTAATTTAGCATTAGGTTTATTTCCTCCCACCTAGGGGATTAAGGAAGGCATACTGCACTCAACACATAATAATGAGAGATGTTTAATTATTTAAAATAAACCAAATTAAAGTTACTCTAGAGGAAGATGTGTTGAACATTTAAGCAGTTAAGCCCCATAAAGTGATATCAATGGAGAAAATGCCTTAATGATAATAAATTCTACTTAATTGTACAATGATACACTGAGTTTAATCAAAATCGTTGGAGCCGTTTTTAAGAAAATTGTAAAAATGTGTAAAACCGTTGATATAAAGTGACACTTCCGGTTAGTCGATTCTAACAGAAAATTGTCTGTCACATCCAAGGCATGCGCCTATAGGAAATACGTAATGTTAGTTTCATACGAATTTTCAGTTTTTAGCTAGACTTACCCCATACACGCACAGACACACCATTTTGCGGGGACATGGTTATTTAGACTAAGGAGAGCTCTGCACGAGTATTTTCGTTGAAAACTCAGGTTCATAAATTTTCACGAGCGTAATACTTTTCCTTAATGTATATTATATACATAAGTATGTGAAGGTAAGCGAAAGTCTTAATTGTTTTTCAAAAACAGTAAAACATAAACAGAGAAACACTTTTCAGTCTTCAGACCCCAGAGTTCCCTTCTTTTTTTTTTTCTCATTTTTGAATGCTTCTTATTTCCATAAGTCCCTTTTTTGACCTATTCTATTTCATATGAAGAAGACTCACAGTCTTAATTTGTAACAGTTTTTTTTTATAAAAATTGAATTGGTCGATACTGAGCATGCATTGGTTCTGGAGCAACAGATCAGCAGCTGATAAATTTTGAAAATCATTTTCATTTTGAATTTTAATGACATAATATTTTTTTTAATGATTTGATATTTTCCTCTTCCCCTAGTCATAAATATACTTCTAAGAGGATCGTATATGATGGTTATTTTTAGTAAATCTACACATAACTGACTCCCCAAACTCTGTATTATATTGCGTGACGAAACTGTTCAATGAGTAAGCAGAAACCCATAAATGATGATACTTCCCAGAATGGACGTAAATATACGAGTTCAATCGATATAGTTGGCTTTATATAATTCAGGAAGCTATGGACAGCGGTCGGGAGAACTTTCTGGGCAAGTTATGTTACCTCGAGGGAAGGTCCGTCTTCAAACCTTCTTATTGAGTCCTCCAGCCCAACCCAACTCAACTTCTTCTGAACTCTCTAAAAGTACAAGAATACCATCAGGAATATTTTTCTTGGCAGTTTATCATGATTTTTCACACTATAAATCGAGAATGCAACCTAAGCATTGGAAGCATCTGAAAAAATCAATTCTGATATTTATGTTGCTCCAGAACTAATGTATAGCCCCTCCCTACCGACCAAATCAATTTTCATTAAAAAAAAGAGCTACAAATGAAGTTTTCAACTAGCAATAATCGCACCTCAGTAGACTTCATTTCTTACGATATTGCCTCTGCCCAAGGTTGTATAGACGCATGTTCATATTGAGTTGTTACTTTCATTAGCTTAGTTCCTTTTCGTTTAGTTTATATACATTTACTTTCAGTATTATTATTTTTCTGTATTATTTATTTTTATTTATTGTGAATGGTGTGTGAATGTACTCTTTGAACACTATTATAAATTTCCTTAATTTAGGCAGATTGTAATATCTTCCAATGAATAAGATTATTATTACAAATGAAGACTGGGAGTCTTCTTCATATGAAATATAATGGGTTAAAAAAGGGACTTGTAAGAAAAAAAAGCTTTCAAAAAAGAGAAAAGAAAAAGGAAGTCTAAGGCCTGAAGACTGAAAAGTGTTTATCTGTTTATGTTTTACTATTTTTGAATTTTAAGAAACAATTCAAAACTCCTCAGGTGGGAGGATGATAGGTAGTCAATCAAAAGTGATTCTTATTTTATTACTATTTAAATGATTCCAATAATCAATCAATCAATCTTTATTTGTTTTGAGGGAAGAAACCTATACAAATGGAGTTTATCACAAAAGAACAAACATTATTACCGTCAATACCCTTCCTACCTTTAAATCCCGCCTGTTCAATCATTTCTTATCCATCTTATCCAGTCTCCATGAAATTATAAATATATGCTATTGTAAATAAGTATATAAATTATTAGAACGTTTTTCATTACTTTTACTTAGTTTTCATATTTTTATTATTAACTTATTTAAGTTAGAAATTAACCTAAAATTTTTTATTATGACTATTTCATTACTCAGCATTTTTTTATGTATATCTGAGGCAACTTAGCCCACATTTCTGTCCTTCTGTATTATTCTAAAGGGACTCGTCCCAGAATAAATAAAATATTATTATTATTATTATTATCCTTATAGAAATACAAATTCCTTTTTATCCTACATAACAGACATTCCTATACTCTTAAGCATAAATTAAAAATCCTATTCAGTACAGGTCAGACAGTTAAAATAGTTTCAATTATCAAATAAATATAAAATCTAAAATTGTCAAAAATATACATAAATAAATACACATAAAACAATAATTACACAGTTTTTTTAAACATATTAATATTAAACTATGTTTTAAAATTAAATTAAAAGCATTTAAATGATTTCACATTGTTAAAAATATTCATATGTGTATAGTTTTTACTATTGTAAAAAAAGTCTCAAATTCTAAAACCTCATTGTAAAGTCTGTGTTGAAATGAAAGTTAGTTTATTTCAATTTCAGAGTACTCAACTTTATTTTATTTGAACTTAGGGATAAAATATAAAGATTAGTAATATATTGAACACTAACATGAAAAGCAACTATCTATAAAAAAGATGATATATTACAATTCTCATAATACGAAAGTTGTTTTTGTGCAACTAAATCGTTGATCGCTACACTGTGCGTAGGTTTGAAGAGACAGGATATTCTTCCTGTTTAGTTCCTCTAGTTTAGTTATACGTCCACGCCTCTTAACAAACTTCTATTAAAAAAGATGACAACAATGATAGGGATACTGCTAAAGAATAAAAAGGTAATTATATCCATTTTCTCAAACAAAACACGGTAAGTGCACTGTACAATTTAATCATGTTATGTTTACTAGTGAGAATTGTGCTCATGAAAATTCTTTATCTGAATAACTGTTTAATTTAAAGTTATTATGATTAGAATATTTGTATTTTAATACTTTTATAACCCATTTAAAAATTTATTTCAAGTTTGGCGCTACTATATAATTATATTTGTATTTTTTCTTAAATGAATAATTTGTAATCATTAATATGAATTATTAACCATTATGCAAAAAACAAATATAAATTACAGAAATTAAAAAAATAAATGATGAATCTTTCATTTTTAGAAAATCCCTAGTTAACACCATCCATGTCAAGATTGACCCAGCCAACAATGACTGGCAAAGACGTTTTTTTAATCCATTTTTGTTGAAATAATTATACAAATAAAATTATTCTTCAAAGAACAATCTTGGTTGCTTCCTGAGAAAAAAGTATTCCGGTGATATAATAAAAGTAACAGATTTTGTATTAGAAAATAAGCAAAAAGTTAAAAAATTACAGAGCTATGCATCTTTGAACAATTCTACTTTGTTATAAAGTTGGGATAACTTACAAAACTTTGCCGTACCCATTTTTGTTAATTTTTTCGCCATGGTTACAAATGTGAGACCAATGCGACTCTTAAAATGTATACAATTATAAAAATTAAATGTATATAAACTAAAATATACTAAACTAAACAAAAATTAACTTATCTAACAGAATAAATACTTAGATACATACATGCTTTTATACAATATTCACACTATTTATTCACCCAAGATCTTCGAGCCAAGCCTTTCCCCACACTCATAGAGAAAAATAGAGAACTCTGGGAGATTCCAGCGTCTTTCACTCAGCCGCATCATTGGTATTACCAATCGAGGCTGAGCAGAGACACAATTAGAACAGTGAAATGCAAATGTATGTTAGTTATACCAATTTTTCACATGTCAAGTATTAGTAACTAATTTTCCTTAATTTTTATTTTTAAAAATCGATTTTTTTTACCAGTATTGATAGTATTGGTCTTGAAATATTTAGGCGGTCTTAAAGTCTTACAAAGTGTAGGACTAAGATCGATTTTGAACATTATTGAGTGTTATCAATGTACAACTGATTTTATCTGATGGTTTTCATTTTAAACCTTACCAACCATGCTCATGCATATTATTGAATAATATTATTATTTAACATAATCAAGACAAAAATTGAATTTTCATGCATCTAGAAAAAAAATGTTGGAAAGCCATTAATTAATATGTAGATAATTATGTAATTCATAATCCCATTTATAATTACTATTAACTAATTAACGGCTTTATCCTTCCTACCGTCGGCTTTATCCTTCCTACCGTCGTAAATATTTCCTGGCATCCTTCCTATTTCAAGACATCCAATCCCACCGCCCCTCATACATCTCCGAGCTCCTTCAATTCAAATCCCCTGTTCGTTCCCGCCATACTCGTTCCCGGTCTTCTACATAAGAGCCCACATAATACATATGGGCCCACCGAACCGCTGCTTTAGACAAATCTTTCATTATCCGATGCTCATCCCTTTGGAACTCCATTCCCTCTCACATTAGTCAATCCAATAACCTTCCTACCTTTAAATCCCGCCTGTTCAATTATTTCTAATCCATCCAGTCCCCATGAAATTGTAAATAGACACTAATGTAAATATGTATATAAATTATTAGCTCGTTCTTCATGATTTTTACTTCATCCTTTTTTTTTTCTATTATTAACTGATTAAAATTAGAAAGTTACTTATAATTTTTCATTTTTTACCATGACTGTTTAATTACTATCTATTTTTTTTATGGATCTCTAATGGTCCTCAGCCTATATTTATGTCTTTCTTTATTATTATACAGGGACTCGTCCGGGAATAAATAAAGTATTATTATTATTAATGAAAAAATGATTCCAACTGTTGTAAGTCGAATCCAAATCTGGGTCTACCAAAAAATACAATTATTTTTGCTTGTCATAATGAAAAACTGGAAAACAGTTAGGTGTTATCACTACACTGATTCGACATATGATATTAGATATTTTGTATTTATTTAAAAATATATATATATATATATATATATATATATATATATATATATATATATATATTTATCTCATTTAAACCTAAATTTATTACATATAATCTAATAAATGCTTAATAACAAATAATCTACAGAAAACTACTTCAAAAAAAGAATGAATATAAACCTCTACAAATATAAATAATATTACAATACCTTTTAGGTCTTCTTGAATATGAATGCATGTAATAAATACGAACATATATGAATAATTCTTACTTGAAAATTGATTCTATAAGCATTTGGAATAAAAAATCAACAAAAAAATGAGGATTTTCTTTTTAAATTTTACACACACACACCCACAACATATACCTCATATACAATGGCTCATTATGTATTTTCCAACATAGAAGTAGACAATTTTTGAACTAACTTATTTAAAACATATTATTATTAGCCAAAAAAATGTTCTTATTCTGTTATTGATTGATAATGTCTCATACTCTTTAATGTATCAAGTGAAATGTTCGACATACCTCTGGACCATTAAATAACAATTGGTTTCGTTAACATACAAAAAAAATTATTTTGAGACGCATAAAATGTTAATGCTCTCAAAGCTTACTTTCACAACAAACATGATTGCTTTGAGGATACAGATGTCTGACTTCAAAATATATTTCACTAATTAAAAGAAATTGAGTAAGTCCAGTGTAGAAAAATCGGAAAAGTAAAAATAGAAAAATATAGCATGGAAACTTTTGACGTGGTATTTGTACTTTCTCCGAACCCTACGTTCAATGATGTTTCGCTATATATAATATGTTTTGATCTATGTACAATATGTTTCGCAGAACTCCAAAGACAACTTGGATTATTTCAAAGATCAAAGAGAGTCACGGCGTGTTTTAAGGTTCTACATAATAGAATGAGTAGAAAAGATCATCTTGCTTTGAGACAAATATTCCAACAATAGAAAATAAGTGAGAGAAAAAGAAATGAAATGTCAATATTTTGAAGGAGTGATAAGGAGTGTGTTACGAGAGTTGATTAGAGAAGATTGTCCAGTGAGGGAAGAGTCCTTTATGGCAATGAAGGAAGAATGAACACCTAGGAAGACGCAACGATTGACATAATATACTTATGATATATATCTTATGATCGGATTATATATCTTATAATATACATAATATATATCTTATGATCGGAAATAGGTTTTTTTTTCAATATGGAGATAAACTTTGATTATTTTATAAAATGCTAAAATCCGTCTGTTTGTCATCGGAATCGTAAGATAATTTGATCACATCATAACTAAATGTTAGCTCATTTTGCGTTCCAGCCCGCAGTACAAACCACTTTTTATTAAATTATATCCATCCGTCTACATCTTCGTAAATGGCTTCATCTTGTAAACTTCATATTTTTTAACTACTAAAATTGTAAGAAATAGCGTTTTCTCTTAATTAATTAATTCAATGAGGTACTACTAACTCCCGAATTGTAAAATAATTTGGCCGAAAAAAAATTAGGTCTATAAAAATATTGGGTCTTTAGACCTATATAATCTTGTTATTTTGGCACGTTCTAGGCAGAGGTCACACAAAACAGTCTAATATTTTTTACTATCGCCTTTTTTCTAGATTTTGGAATCAAATTATTTTACGATTCAAGTAGAAAGCAAATGAGTGTTAGACAATGTTAATTGACCTTCAGATTGAAAGTACTCCATTTCCGAAAATTTTCGTAAATACCAAAATTTCTAGGTTACGATGAGACGAAGCCATTCACGAAGTATTTTATCATATAGTAATATGATAAGAAATGGTCACTACTGTGGACTATAATAGTCATTCAGAAATTAATTGAATTAAAATACCTTTTGGGACTTTATGTAATAATGTAATAAATGCCGGTTCTGGAACCCGCTACTCCTCTTTAATTAGATGTAAGTAGATGCTTCTGTAGTATTATATTTCTTTTTATATTACGGGTTTCTCTTTTATTTAAGGAAAACTATATTTTGTAGGATGAATGCACCAGTTATGGACATGGCGCCCAGTGATGGACAGGTTGAACTTTAGATGTAAATAATAAACTTCCTTGTTTATTTAAAGGTTTCATTACCGTTGTAGAATAATGTCCTCTGTTGACAAGTGTGGGATCAAAGTTCTGAAAAGAAAATTTTGAAATGGTTATCATTGTTGTTTCTATAGTGCTCTTGAGATTAGTTTGTTTCATACCTTCTGGTTGTGCCAAAGAGGAGTTTTCTTTTGTTTAAATAGCCCGCGTTACGGCGATTGGTGGGGGGCAGATCTAAAAGATAAAGATAACACTTAAGCTCTGAGAGGAGCTGGTTGTATCTGCCCATTCCACCGGCGCCCACTGGCCAAACTATACCATCTCCAGTACGGGAAGCCACCTAAGGAGAGCTCTCCACGTAAAACATGTAGGCTGGCATATAGACGGTAAGCAGTTTTTTTTGCACAATAATTAACCTACCAATCCCTTAAGATACAGTCCACTGCTTAGAAACTAGAACGTTACCGTAAAATTTAGAATGTTGCTATATTGAGACTCATGCGAGTTATTTTGCCATAATTGTGAAAGTTGCCTAAACACCTTCCAACGAACAATCTTGCTCAGAGTAAGTTGAATGTTTATGTCACGTTATCTTTATATATAAATAAAGATTTTGGATGTATACTTATTACTGATACCGACCCACTGTCCATTACGAGAGCAATTCTATTTCGGAGTGTCAGTCACTAGTACCAAAAGATGTTGTTTTTTAATGAGATTATTTATGCATGTTTTTTTTTTCAATTTTAAAGTGTTTAGTAGAAAAAGGAAACCCTAAAGATTCTAAATATCCTACGGATAAATTAATAACTCTAATAATTATGATGGCACAAGCCAAGAAGTTCCTTAGCTATGTCCATCACTGGTGCTCTTGCCCTACTTGCATGTTTATGTCACTTGCATGTTAGTTTTATACATGTACATATCACATCCATTTGAAATATAGCCGGTAATAATGTATTCTTGGATAAAATCTTATGCGGCGTCACCCCGGTACGATAGAATATATATTTGTTAAATTAGAACCTGAGACCTATCTGTTGTATTTTTTTTATGATTCTTTCAAGATGAACTGGTTATTATATTTTCCAATTAAAGCAAATGATTTATAGAAGCTATTCTGTTCGTGCCCGGAAAAAGGGGAATAGGATCGGGAGCTAAATGGGAATCGATATATCGAGTAGGGGTGGGGAATCGACTAAGCGACACTCCATCATCGGTTTAGGAGATGAGGGAAAAAATTCGAAAGGGCTTTGGAGTAGTACGGGATAAAGCTCTCTAGATGAAAATGCTTTTCCGAAAAAAAAAGGAGAGAATGGCGTGGATTTTTACAGTTTTTACTGTTTTAATAGAATCAAATAATTACATTAATTGCCCGAAGCTATAAAGAGTGTTATACTTTTCGGTTACCTTGTTGGTATTTAATCAATTGTTGAGGAAACGACTGGACTTATTTTTAAGTGTGATGCCTAAAGTTATGCTCTAATATAATTTAGGTTGTGCTCTAATATATATTTTGTTACGCTCTAATAAATATTAATTTGATATAATTTGAAACCCAAAAGATAAACACATCATCTTATTAATTTATTTGATTGATGTCTACAACATTTTTTGGCTAATTGGTTGAATCAAAATTTAAATTAGATGACTCAAGGTGATGTGTCAACTGAGATCCCTGTGAATCTTTTAAAAACATTTTACCTCAAAACAAGGAGAAATTTTAGCATTATATTCAGTTTTGTTTGTTTTATATCTTGTCATGCATAAAAGTTAGTGATTAATATAAATTACCAATAATTAAAAATTAAAAACATTCAAATAAAAAATAATTTAATTTAAAAAAAAAAATTATATCAGCAACAATCAAATTTCTGAGACGGACACTGTAATATAATTTAACCTTTGGCTAATATTCCACAGTATGAAGGACCAGGACCACACGTCAAAAAAATATAACACAGTTGCAGAAAATTACGTTCTGAAATACATGAATACATAAAATGCCAAATTTAATAATTCATTCAAAAGTTATTGCATATTAGGATTATGGGAAAAAACATTCTTGCGAGTTGACTATTAGTCTGTTAGCACATGTTGATTCTGATGTATGATGGTTTATGAATGAAAACGTGTAGTGAGGTTAAATGTCTTTGGGAACTGATGGGAACAACATTATTCTAGACTTGTTCTTAATGAATTATACAATTATTTAATTGATTTAACTTTTAACAAGTGAGTTAAAAGTTAAGCAAACCATTAGAATTAAAATATTTTAACATAATCATGTCTGTATATTATCGGATAAATAGAAAAATAAATATTCATGATGCTTATAAGAAATCGAACACGAAATGAGAACAAACTTTGTTAACTCAGCATATGACAGATTTGTATAAATTAATTAAAATATTGACCTAATGATAATAGGAAGATGTGGGAATGCCTTATTTTTATTTTGGTTTGTTTTTTAATTTACTATAATTTATAGATAGAAATATCTGCAGATTCTAGGACTTGCAACCACAGTTGACCTAAAAACTCTGACCTTCCAATTTGACCCACTTCTTAATCCTTTCTCTAAAGGTGTGTAATTTACAGCAAATGTAAAGGTAATATAGTTTAGTTGGTGATGAAAATTGTTGATAGGATTGAAGAGCCTATGATGTCTACCTAATTATAGTTTATTAATTTTTATAATGAATACAATTTTCATTATACCTACGACTCGAATATTGAATATTTAAGTAAATACTTTTGTAATGGCTTTATAAAATATCTATTTCATGTTTTTAACAAATACTAATAAATACATTTATTTGTTAGGTAGTATGTTTTAAAGATTTAATATAAATATCTTAAATTAGTAATATATTCCTGGATACAAAAATAAACACCCTAACCACATTTTATTTTAGTTTTTCATCTAGAGTCACTGGCTGCAATCTTCGCCAAATACATATAAAATTTAATATCTCATGCAGCGCTCACTACTCGCACTATTTAATTAAATATTTTTGAGCATAAAAAAAAAAATGAAACAATGAAATCACACGAGTGAGAAAAATGTTTAGATAAACGTGATGCGGAAGAAGCGAGATGGTGAATATTGGATTATTTGAATTCTCTACAAATAAACAGAGTATTCAAAAAGTTCTCTGAAAATAAGTTACTATTACACTTTTCACCTACCTAATAAATTGATGTGAAATAATTCGGTTGTGAAAGATTTAAGGAACTTTCCTTAGAAGTTTAATTTTTGCGAAAATTCAATATGATGGTACTAATATTTTATTGTTTTTTTTTTTAAAGAAACAGCCCGTGACAGGCAGAGATGGAGCAGGCTTGTTAACATGGCAAAAGATCTAAATGGTCTGTGATGTCTACAGAAAAAAAAAAAAATTGTTATGGGTGTCTTTTCAACGAAACTATACCTCCACTTTACCAACTGTTAAAGATTTACTTTTTGCTAATATACCCATGTTTGGCTCAGTAAGCCTATTTGTGAAAATAATGAATATATTTAAAGAATCATGTTTCCATAAGGTGCGCCGATGTGGCCATTATGGGAAAACGTTATCAGAGTTGATGGTAGAAATAGAAATAGAAAAATAACTTTATTCTGGGACACAGTCACTTGAGAATAACAAAATAGAACAAAATTAAAATATTACATCTGGCCAAAATAAAATCAATCGAAAAAAAGAAATAATGTAAAAAATATATAAGGTACATTTTCAAACGAACCAAAATGACTAATAAATTCTAACATCTAAACGAATCGTCTTTGTATCTCATCCAGAACCTAGATCGAGTCGACTTTATACTAGAAATATATCGTAAAAATTCCCATTAGTAAGTTTTTGAAAACTCTTTTTTATATGGAATTCATAATCTGCTACACCAATTAATTTGCTGTAATGTTTTCAAATTAAATTATTTAATATAACAAACACATATAACTGAAATATGGTTGAACTAAAAGCTGATTAATCGTAGTCGGGTTGTTAAAATTGTATTTATGGAATTTCTGAAATAAAATATTTGTCAAATATGTGTTTTAATTATTTTGTCATATATTCTCTAAATAATTCAAGTGAACCATTTATTAAATCATTCTTTTAAATTCACAGCTAATTACAAACTATAAAGAAATATCAGGTGGGAAAAATCCCTAACGATTCGTCTGCCGAATGCAGCGCTAAAAAATGTCTAAAAATTTTGATAAAATTTACATAAATTAATAAGTCATAATTAATAAGTCTACTATTTAAAGTATCCCTTTTATGTCGTAAATCATCTCGAACAAAAGGATGTAAATTGTCGTGAAGAAATCATTATTCACACAAACAGCAACGCATTATTTCGAATGATTATATTTTATCTGATAAAAAAAAACGCTTGAATCTTTATTAACTGCGCAATAAAAAATTTATGCTTAAAATTAGTTTTTGAAAGGTCCATTTTTCTTCTATTATCTGCTGATGATACTAACAAAAAATTGGAGAATATTAGGTCATTTAAAAATTAATGTAAACTATGATTTTTTGTGCACCACACTTGAATTTAGATGCATTTACTTATTGCCGTATTATATTACGAAATGGTAACTGGCCGATGTAAATATACCATGAGAATTATTAACAGAAGCCGACTAGTTTATTAAGGCTATTGATTAGGCAAAACACATTGGTAGATTGTATGAATAATTGACGTCTATGAATATTTAAACTTGGTGTAACTATCGGGTGGCCTCCATAATTCCACCTGTGGGACGGAATGTTCTTGCCTGGAGCCCTAATGTGAAGTGGAACGTTTACACATCTTGTTAAGGAAACACAACAAATTCCTATTTAATTTAATTTGAATTTGCTGATAAGACAAGCAGCACTGCTGCCATCTCTTGACTGGCCAGGGAAGCAACAAAGACTGAACAGACATACAGATGACTGGTACTTTCATGTCCATTTATGATTGGAGCATAGCTGCCCAGCAAGAAAATTATATCTTATAGCCTTCAAAGAAGAGATGGATTAGAAACTCAAGCGGTTTAGCAGAGAGAGGAAGAGGAATGCAGAATGGAAGAATACAGCAAGTACATTAATTCATTTACAGCCACCACCCACCTAATTCATAGTTAAAATAGTTGCAATAGTCATACTAAATTTATTAACTCATTAATTGTAATTGATCCGGCTTAATAAATCAAATTACAATATAAACATAGTAACAAATATAGCAATCTTTCCCACCCAATAGCTTAATTATATATTAACCAGAGATTTCATATACAGTCCACAGCAGTAAAATAAATGTACCAGCTTCAAAAGCAGAATTATTATGCCAATATCCCTGACAGCCGTGGAAGGGATTGCTATAATTAATTAAACACGTCTACTACACAAAGTTTAAATATTCATAGAATTCAATTACTTGTTTCTATTTCAATCATTAATTTATATTTTTTGTTAACGTTTTGAAATTAAATTATTTCAATACGAATTTGTGCGATCCTGCTTAAATAAATGTCCTTCAATTTAATCGAAAAATAGTTATTTATTTTTTATCAGTCAGATTTTAAATCTTTTATAAAATAATTTGTCAACATCTGTCGCTAAAAATAGCTCCTAACAAACACCAGATCTCAGAGAATAAAATATCAATCCAGCCATTTGTTCAGAAAATCGTTAGACGCCTACAATCAGTCAGCTAAAATGCATAACACTACCATCACTGAAGTAGAGATAAAAGTTACTAATTCTGATAGTTAGGTACAGATGTTTATTTTTCTTCCTTCTTTAAAAAATATATCCTAAAATATACAATTAAAATTATTTTTTTTTCAAAAAAATTGAACGAAAGTAATATCAGTATACCACAATAGTGGCACTACTATATTGCAAGAAATAGCTACATTTTGGAATCGTTTTCCACTGTCGTAAATCTTCTGCAGCAGAGTTCCTCGTAAATCTTGAATGAAATTAGGGCTAGACGATAACTTAAGGCTAGGCAAATTTTCAATATAGTCGTAATTCTTGCGAAGCTGAAATACATCAAGGGTCCAACTGTTGACAATTGTTTTGTTGCAGATAAACAAACATTACTGGTCTGGTCAGTAATAATGCACCCTTGCCCAATTTTCAGTTTCTTTTCGTAAAAAAAATGTATTACACCTTTACCGATAAAGTATTTAATTAATACTATTGATACAAATATAAAGAACTTATATTAAAACTAAACAGAAATGAATATTGTTTAGCTCAAGTTTGCTGGGAAATTTCTGAGGGTGGAAAAACCATAAATGGATTTTCCAATTGTTTTGTTTCTTTGTGTACAATTAATATAAGAATCTATGTATTTTCGGACGATACAAGGGGACGGAGTGGTCGAGCGATCTAATGCGTATGCAAAGCACCATGTTGCCCGGCAACCTGGTAAAGTTATAAGATAAAAATAATCACGAGTTTACGTCCCGGTGCTGAGAGAAGGGGACTTTTAAATCCCCGCCCTGAACCCTGGAACGGAAAAAAACGCCTACAAGGCGAGTGAGACTAGGACAGAAAAAAAAGAAGGAAAAAGTCTGGACCTTACCACAGTGATCTGTCACGTAAAATACTACAATATAACACAACAATCTGTCGTGGGACCATAATTAGGAATTCAATATTTTATTAACTCTTGTTTTTATAAATAATAATACTTTTACACACACATACACATACACGCACGCAAGCACGCAAAATACAAACTGAGCCTATCAGTTAACAGAATGACTAATTCCAATTTCAACATTTTTCAGGAAAACACTTATAAAATATTTCTCTTTGAAAATTTTTACCTTATTCTATAGCAAAAGTTTTGCAGAAATATTAAAATATAACAGTTTAATAAAATATACATTCTGCTTTTATGAACATTTATTCAATGCTGAATGGTTATAAAATCAAATTTGAAAAGATAAAGACTGTAATTTTATGGAGTTAGTCACGTTGTCAACTTAAAACTGAAATTTTCGTTTACTAAATGAAAAATCTTCATGTCCTCATATTGTCTCCTGATTCCATTACGATTCCAGTTTATGATTGTAATGGTATTAATATTATTGGATATTGTGAAAGACCTATTGAATTATTTGATCTTTTGGAAAAATGAAAGAAACCACTAGTTTTAATTTTGTTACATTGTTCAGTCATTATTTGGCAACATATTTTTATTTCTTTAATTGCTGATTTATTGTATAACGAGATACTGAAAAAGAATATTTGTATTAGGACTAAATAAATAATAAAATAAGTTGAAATCGTTTTAATAAGCGTTTGACACACTTGACCATAACATCCTCTTTACTAAATTGCACAAACTTCCTCTATCCAATAGCGCCCTGCGCTGGTTCAAATCCTTCCTTTCAAATCGGTCCCAGTATGTAGTCGTCCCAGGTCAACCTCCATCTAAGATCCTTCCCCTCTCTTGTGGTGTACCTCAAGGTTCCTCTCTCACTCCTACTCTGTTTGCTATTTACATCAATGACCTTCCCTTCCTAATCCGTCACTCCCATTACCATATATATGCAGATGATATCCAAATATACCTGTCCTTTCCACCCTCCGACCTATTATCTGCCACAGAAAAACTTCAAAAAGACTTAGATGGAATTTGTGAATGGGCAAGAGCTAACAAGTTGAAGTTGAATGCAAATAAGACCGATGCAATCTTAATACGCTCCAGTCACCTTCTTAAAAATGTTCCTAATATTCCAACTCTGTTCCTACACAATAATCCCATCAAATTTTACCCCACCGTCAAAAATCTTGGAATAAACATTGATCAAACGCTTTTGTGGAAAAATCATACATCCAATATTTCCCGCCGTACCATTTTCACCCTAAAACATCTAAATTATTCCCGTCACCTATTTTCTTTTGAAACCCGTAGGCTCCTAGTCACTTACTTAATTTTTCCCCACTTTGACTATTGCTGTACGGTATATGGGGTGCCTTTCTGGGGATCTTGAGGCGAAACTAAAACGTTTGATAAATTGCTTTGTACGATTCATCTTCGGGACCCAAGGGACGCCTCTGTTTCCCATTTTTATACGGAGTTAAAGTGGCTTAATCCTTCCTACCTACGTAAGTATTTCCTGGCATCCTTCCTCTTTCGAGTCATCCAATCCCATCGTCCCTCATACATCTCTGAGCTCCTTCAATTCGAATCCTCTGCCCACCGAACCGCTGCTGTCGACAGATCGTTCATTATCCGATCCTCATCTCTATGGAACTCCATCCCTTCCCACATCCGTCAATCCAATACCCCTCCTACCTTTAAATCCCGCCTGTTCAATCATTTCTTATCCATCCAGTCCCCATAAAATTGTAAATAGATACTACTGTAAATATATATATATATGTATATATATATATATATATATATATATATATATATATATATAAACCATTATTTCGTTCTTCATTATTTTTACTCCAATTTTTTACTATCAACTGATCAAAATTTGAAAGCAACTTATGAGTATATATGTATATATATATATATATATATATATATATATATATATACATATATATATATATATATATATATATATATATATATATATATATTTTTTTTTTTTTATTTACCGAGAATTCAATTACTCTGTATTTTAATTTATGTATCTCTGAGGCTCCTTAGCCAACATTTCTGTCTTCCTGTATTATTCTAAAGGGACTCGTCCCAGAATAAATAAATTATTATTATCATTATTAATACATATTAGACCGGTTATTTTTAAAAGGAATCTATTTTTTGTTTTATTGGGAGAAGTGGTTTGTCTTTTGATGGTGAATTATTGATTAGATAGTAGGAGATAAAATTGAAATTAATTCATAAAATTTATTTTAAAAAAAAGGAGAAGATATAAGATAAATAATCTACTTAATTTATCATTTTAACATTTAGAATTAAATGTTAAATGTGCTTCGGACGGAAATAACTTGAATGTTTTGTTGTGTTAGGGAAATATCAGTAAGGGATAGGATTTACCTTGAGGCCTTGAAAATGCTTTTAGAGGCCACATTAAGGATTTCAAAGACCGCCTCTGAGCGGGTTCTAGTCCCTTCAGTAGTCAATAGTTTCTCTCCTCTCCCCTCACATTCACTGCCCTTTCGCAGCCTTTGTGCTCGTGCCTTAGCTTAGTAAGTAGCTCTGTGTAAGCAACGCATAATTAATTAGTACCCTAAATTATATTGAGCTACAACTAATTTACAAAATACAATTATAAAATAAATAGTTCGATGGATCTACTAAATAGATTAAGATTAAAGAATAAATAAATTGAAAATAATAACAGTTATGTCTACTATTAACATCCGCCTAAGGATTCGTAAGTATAGCTTCTTCTTATCTTAACATACAATTTTTTTATCAACGAAATTATCAGAAACGAAGCATTTTCTCTTTAAATTAACTAATTTATTACTAAGTACCAAAAACTCAAAAACACCCATTTGCTTTCCACTTGAACAGTAAGATAGTTTGATCAGAAAATTGAGAAGAAAAATGTAGCCGCTTGGCCTATTATTTTAACACGTTGGAGGAGGAGATCACGCAAAACGGCATAATATATTTGTAGGCCATCTTTTTTCCCTATTTCATAATGAAATTTTCTTATTATTTAAGTGGAAAAGAAATAAATGTTCGTGCGTTTTTAGTACCTAGTTAAATTTATATACTTTTCCGATCCTCAAATTGTAAACACCTAAATTCCGGGACTTTCCTTAAATAAAAAAAATTATTGGTTTCCATAAGATGAAGCTATTCACCAAGTTTTTGATAGATGTTAATCAATTTTTAAAAAGTTATCTGTACCATGGAGTTTTATTATTAATTAAAAATTAATACATTCTGCCAAATTGGAGGGCATTGATATCAGGGCTAGATTAATCATTCGCATATTATGTACATACTAATAATAACTAAAATAGAGATAATAAAATAAATAAAATAAAATAAGAAAATTAATTTACATATGAACCAAAATAATTAAATAATAGATAGAAACTAAAAGAAATTAGAATAGATAAAACTCATTCACATCTATATACGATATTTACATTCACCCAGAGGGATCTAGTCATGCTTTGTGCCCTAAATAGGGAAGCCAAAGCAGGACTCCTAGAGATCCCAATGATTCTCCATTAGTATTGCAAGCCAGAAAAGACAGTGGGCGGGGTGGCCGAATGGGTTAAAACGTGTGCACTGCACCGCCGTTGCCCGGCAACCTGACATATGAATCAAAGATATAAAAATAGTCATGAGCTCGCGTCCCGGTGCCGGGGGAGTCTTTTAAATCCCCGCTCACACCCCCTGGCCCGGGAAAATCCCGTATAGCCTTAACGGCGAGGAAGGGAATGACCTCTCCTCCCCCCCCCCAAAAAAAAGCCAGAAGAGAGTGATGGAGGGCACTAGAGCAAAAGACGCCCAGGACATGAGTGGAGAATCTAGCCATTGCCATTAATCCAATATATAAATATTTACGAAAGGTCACGAGGCCATTTCCGTTTTAAACTCCGGGGAGCATACGGGGAGTAAGTAATTAGCGGAACGTTGGCGTTTTTTTTTTTCTTTGCCTCCATTGTTCTGTCACGTGTTGTGGTTGCTACTCATTTATATTTGTGCCGAAAGGCCTAACGCGTGTGCACTGAACCGCCGTTGACCGGCAACCTGATACATGAGAAGTTCGTGTCCCCGTGCCCGGAGCAGTTTTTAAACCCCCGCCCACACTCCCTGGCCCGGGAAAACCCACGTATAGCCTTAAAGGCGAGGAAGGAGAGAACAAAACAAAAAAAAAAAAACTCATTTATATTAATAAAGTATAATGATTTAAGGTTAATAATTATCTTACAAGTACCTGCCTATCACCTTGTGTGAACGTGGAGTAAATATAACTAATTTGATTTTTATTAATGGATTACTAAAATACTATGTAAAATCTCTTTCAAACAAATATTTTTTACACATTTTATTAATTGTTAATTCGAAAATAATTGTGCACATAAAAACATAAAGTATTTTTCAAAATAATTGTGCATTATGATGATATTTAGCTATGGATTTGAAAAATTGGGCATTTTTTAGGAAAAGGGGAGAAGGAGGAATGAACGATATAACAGAATGGTGCACATCCACCCTTAGGTAAGACACCGCATAGGACAAGTTTCTAAACAGTCCATTAATTTCTTCAGCACAAAATTCATTGGTGGAATCATTATCACCGATGGACAGTGATTCCACGATCTACCGATTCCAACGGAAGGCTTTGTCTTTTGGAAGGTTCAAAATCAAAACAATATTAAATACTAAAAAGCAGAATTGATTCACTATCCTACTTTATTGGTTTCTTTTGCACCCAAAGTTTCAGCTCTTCTAGCCATTTTCAAGTATATAATCCATTTAAAATTAACATCACAACCTAACTATATATTATATAGAAGATATGTAGGAATCAGGCCTTTGTAGTCTCGATACATAAAATAATTTATGGTAAAAATATGCAAATTTTCGCCACTTCTGGCATCAACATGGATACAATCAGATATTAAAATATTATGCCAATTTTCATTTGCTTATAGCTTATTCCGTGTGTACTAAACTAGGTGTGCAAGACCGAGTACCCCTATACGCAAATAAAAATTGACATAATGTTTTAATATCTAATTGTATTCCTAATGATGGCAGAAGTAGCAAAAATTTAGATTATTTCACATCAAATTATTTTATTCATTGAGACTATAAAGGCCTAATTCCTACACATAATTATCAACAGTCTCTTTCCCATTATCATCATTTGCATATATGTACATATTAATTATTTTTATATTATGCTATGTATTTTCATTTCGAATACTTATGTATTATAAATTGTTTATAGAAAATTCTGAAAGATAAAAGTAAAAATAAGTGATATATATTTACTAACCTTATTTTCTAAAATAAAGATAAAATCTTTTGGGATAATTTGCCCTTGGTTTTGTCTAACAATGAACCTAACCTCATAAGATTATGTTTACTCGAGCATTTTCAATAGTCAATTTAATCTTTAATTATTTTATGTTTATTTTATGAAATACGACTTTTAAATATATAATGTATTATAAAAATAATTAATATATAAATGTAATTAGGCAGTGATGTTTTTTTATAATAGGATCCTTTTCTTGGAATTGGCTTAAAGGCCTGAAATGTTCGCAGTAAAGAAAAATAAAGAAGTAGGGCAAAGGATCAAATATATTTTTATTACAAACAAAGAAGATTAAAGTCCTAACCAACAATATTTAAAATATATATAATAATGAAAAAAAGGGAATACCTACCTACTCAATAGTTAAATTTCAAAGCGAAATTAAATACAGATTAAGATACATTCAATGAATCTACAGTAAAGTTACTAAAAATAAATAAAGTAAATTGATTTATTATGAATTTGAACTTATAATGAGGTTATATCCAGCGGTTCTATAAACCCCATAAACCAATGGAACCTCTGAGCCATTAATAACTCAAACGATGAATAAAGGAATGCTCACTGACCATCGAAGATTAAGTGATCACATGACTAAGTTTAGGACCGTCCTGATGGAATCCTGAAGCCATCGACGAGCTCAGCGATGATTTTAGAAACTTGCCTATTATTTCTGAATAGCCAATCCGGGATTATCAAAGATAGCGCTGAAGATGGTAATTATCGGTATACTATCAATGTCTTTAGATCGAGGTTTAAGCACACTGTATCACTTTGGGATAGTTTTAGTAAGACGAAAATTGTAAGATTGATTTAAATTAATTACAGTAATTTAAATTTAATTGAATAATCATGGAGAATATTTATTCTCAGGTCATGATAGGACTAATAACAATCTTCCAGAACTTCCATAACTCTGCACTTTCAACTATTCAGATTATTTTATTAGGAAATATTGTGTTCTTCAGCTTTTTGAGAGTAGGAAATGCACTACCCAGTTTTATTTTACGTGTTGGTTTTGTTACGAGTTTCTAGGCTGTAATGAGTATGTAGTGAGTTGAAATGTGAAATTTTGTATTTTGAGAAATAATTTAACTTATATGTTGTTTGACAGGAAGAATAAAACAAAATACATCGTATACGATATACAGTATTATAATACTATTTGTTTTTTTTTCTTGTTGTATATTTATACTGTTCGTTTCATAGGAGAGGAGGAGACAAACGAAATACATTACCTTTTTTTTTTTTTTTTTGTTCTTCCCTACCTCGCCTTTTAGACTATATGGGATTTTCCCAGGCCGGGGGGTGAGGGCATGGAATTTAAAATCCCCTCCGGCACCAGGACACGATCTCGTACTTTTTAAATGTTCTCAAATCTGTAATCAAGTTGCCAGGCAATTCGCGGTGCTGTGCACACGCTTTAGCCCACTCGGCCACCCCGCCCCTCGAAATACATTACCTGCTTAACCTTAGATTTATAAATGGCTGGCTACATTGAGGCTGGTGGATATTTTCTTTATCTCTTCTAATCCATCCTCATTATTCTCTCTTTGGACTTAAGAGCTTGATTCTCAACTCCATGAGACTTAATTAGAGCCGATATTATACACAAGATTCAGCTGAACCATCTATATATATATAACTGATTTTCCCTGTATATCTTTATAAATGGTACAAGGAGTACTATTTCTACTCCACAGGTGGCGTAACCACTTTATTGTTTTAATTGAATATGAGGTACTTTAAATGAATGCATTTTTAATGAGTTAAGGGTAGTTCCTTGATTAATTACTTATTTTAATGTTACCAGTCACCCTCAATAATAATTCTCATTTTATACAATATGGCTCTGTTGACTCAATTAGCGCAAAAAAGTGTTGTTTATTCATTACGTGGACTCTCCTTATATGATTTTTCCAAAAAATCGTCTTGATATAAGTTGGTATTTAGAGAGATATTAATTAAAAGGAGACCACAAATGGATTTGGAATCCAGGACTAGTCCAATTAAACTCCTATTAGGTCTCTACTAATTGCTTTCCCGTCTTGTCTCCAGTATCTGCTCTGTTGGGTAGTCTTGGGCTTACTCCTGCGTGACAAATTGCGTGTTGTGGCAACTTGGGCCCGCACCAAAGTTGAAGCAGTTCGCTAAAGGCTACATGGACCCTGAGGTTGAGGTTTCTAATGCATAAACATCACATATAGGTAATGTTTAATAATGCAAGCTTACATTATTTCAATTCATAAATCTCAAAAAGTACTCAATTTCAAATAGTCTTTTTGTAAGTCTTGAAATAACAACGTAAAATTGTGATTTTCTTACGTCTTATTTCCCTCTGACTTTCAAATACTGAGATTTCAATTTTTCTAGATGATATTTATTTTTTTCAGGTGGTATTAATATAAATATTTAAGTCAATCTCCGTTTATTGGTAAGTAACTTAAATCAAATTGATTAGTAATTTTTCACTTTCAGTTAACTTTATATTAAATATATAGTAAGGAAAAGTATTGCGACCGTTTTCTGAGATTTCATCGCAAATACACATTTTGAGGTCTCCTGATTCAATAGAGTATGTGTTTATGTGAAAAGTCTATTTCATAAACGGATATTACGTATTGAAGGTTTGTGTGACAGCAACTTTTTTCTTAAAATTGACTGACTGTAAGTGCCACTTTATATCAATGGTGATACAGATTTCTATTTTCTCAAACACTCCTCTAACGATAATCAATATGTCCTCCTCTAAAGTAACTTTAATTTAGTTTATTTTAAATAATTAACTATTTCTTATTGTTAAAAGTTATGTAAAAAGGCTAAATATAATTTTCAAAAGAATTTAATAATTGATTAAAAGAGAAAAAAAAAGAAAAATGCTTATCCAAGTCGAAAATGAATCTTTTTAAATACTAGTCAGAAGGTTTACATTTAATATCGGAAAGCGCAGAATTTTGGGAGAAAAAACAATATCTAACATAGAAAGTCGTAGAAAATAATGGAGCGAGATGAAAAATTAAAAATAATAATTTTTAAAAACTAATATTATTAAACAGAAATCACATGCTTTCAAGGAAATTAAATGAAATTTACAAACTAAATGTAATCTTTTAAGTTTTTTTTCCACGGAATCATGGCAATGGCATTGTTAAAAGAACTATAACATTGTACTTGTGTGAAATAAGAAGTGAAATATGAAAATTTTTCAGGGATATGTTTATAAACGTAAATATATTTACTGTTGTATAATAACTCTAGATCTAATATTATATTTAAACTATCTATTTATTCCAAAAAAAATCATCATCTAACCTTTTACAAAATTATATTAATAAATAATTTGATGAATTTTCCCTTTGTGATATACACTTACAATTAATGTGACAACTTTTAACCTGTCTATGACAGACAATACAAATCTCATAATTTCATTGTATTAAACTTTGCAATGTAAAATAACAGCTGAATAACTAATAGTCATACAATCCATAATCAACCGGTGATATAATAAATAGACCTTTTGTTATTTTAATGGTATTTATGATTTGTGAACTGTTTTTTAGCTTTAGCTCGATTAAAAAAGCAATTTAAACATTTTATAACAGCCCAACATGGCCAGAAAATAATTTCTATTCAAAGTTGAGCGGTAAGTGAAAGTTTTGTGTTGATCCCACCAGTTTTTTTTTTTCTATTAACACATAAAATGTAGAAAAACCGTTACCATTAGTATCTCGTCTTAAACCAACGACTTCCTGTTCTACAGTTTCCTTTAACAATACTCCACTTATCCCTGTTGAGCAAATCCGATACCTAGGACTCCACCTGGACAAACGACTAACTTGGAATCCTCATACTAGACTGAAACGACAAGAAACCGCTCGACGTTTCCGATTACTTCAGCACTTACTAGACAAACGCTCTAAATTTCCCATTAATTACAAAAGACTCATATACTTGACTATAATAAGACCTATTTGGACTTACGGAGTTGAGCTATGGAGCTCCACTAAACTATCGAATTCCTCTCGCATCCAATCCTTATAATCCAAAATCCTTCGTAAAATCCTCAATGCTCCTTACTTTGTCACTAATAAAATTATCCATAAAGATCTTAATGTTCCTTATGTTTCAGATCCGGCCCAATCCAGATACCTATCCTTCCATAATAAACTTCAGAATCATCCCAACCCTCTCGTTTCTAACCTTGCTTCCTCTTCAATTCCTGATAACCTTCCGAGGAGTATGAAAAGAAGATGGCCCCATGATCTCCTAATGTAGCCATATCATTAGAGTGCTATCATTGGGTAGTTACTCAGCAAGTGTATTCATGTCATTACATCAATTATGTCCAAATTTACTTGATGTATTTATGTAATACAGTTGTAAATGTCATAAAGAAATTTTAAAAAAACCACTAGTATCAATTTATTTTGTTTTAAATAAAAACTTTCTTTATTGCTATTTAATCAGTTAATTTTATAATATCTGTATTTTATTTGTTATATGTAGCCAAATAAATGTCGAGAATGGTATATTTTTATTATTAATTTTATGAAATTAATAAAGTTTATGGTCACTCATACCTGTTAATGATGGAATATATTAAAATATAACTAAAAAAAAATATCTTAAATAATGGATTGGAATTTTCAAGTATAGATGACTTATTTAATTGTAAATCATTAATAATACGAATTTAACGATTAGTAATAAATTATGATAGCATTAATTAAACACTTAGTTGTGCTATTATTTACATATTTTACATTGACAATTTATACTAAAGTTATTAAATTCATTTGAAACTTTTCGTTCTACGTTCTACGTTCTACGTTATTGTTTATAAATTGTAATGATATATGATCACTGCCTAAAAAGTATAAAATATATGGAAGCGTCCAGCAGAAGCTGGAAAGGAAAGAGCTTTAAAAGTTACGAGTGGCCTTGCTTAGATTTATGTAGTCTTATATAGGTTGCTATCTTTTTTTTTCGTAACTCAACTCCAGTACTTAAAAAAAATATATATATAGCAAGAATATTGATTTAAAAGTAGAAAACATTTCGATGCTATGTTTTAATATTTACCTAGTTCTGCCATAAATAAAGTTGAACTTTGTTTACATCCTTGGTGTTATTGAGATAATCCTTACCTATATCACTTGGTTTTCTTTACATGTCAGGATAATAATCCCAATTAGTTTGTATTTTACTTTTGATCACTTAACACGGAGTGGTGTGATAAAGAACATTGAATAACTGTGACCGTCTTAAACATAGTTGGAAAATGTAGATCACAGATTTGGGTATCAGTTGTATGTTCGTGTACTGCACTATAAATAGATATAATGAGATCACATCTGTATGTGTCAGACCTCTACCGGGCCATCCCCGTACTTTGAGAACGGCAAATGCAGTGAGAGCAGTGGCTGCTCGAATCAGAAGTAATTCCCATTCGAAAACAACAAATCATTTCGCGGGAAATGAGAATCTCTGTCACATCAATCTCTCGCATATTAAAAATTGACCGTATGATAGGTGCATTTAGAATAATGACAGTATAAAGGATATTTACTCCCTTAAAAAGAATTAGAGTGGATAGATGCAAAGTGCTCCTTGGCATTTACACCAATGTTCTTCATCGAAAAGTTTTGTTTAGCGAGAGAAAATTTTTACATTTGAAGACAAATTTAATCGCCGAAATGATCTTGTGTACGCACACAGCTCTAAAGAAGCCCAGGAAGTCATTGGAAGAGTGGAAAGAGGTCATCACCCTTCCTCAGTAATGGTTTGATGATTAGTTGTGATAGCACCACAAAGGTACATTTTTGTGAAAAAGGAGTTAAAACATCTATCAGGACGATATTTTGGAACCTTTCATAAAGCCTCGAAATAATACTCTGCTTACTGGAAGTCATTGGGTTTTCCAGCAGGATTCCACTTCAGCTCACAAGGCCAGGTCAACTCTGAAAAGAACATTCCAGAGTTCATCTCTGCCTCGGATCGGCACTCAGGAAGCCCTAATCTCAACCCACTAGATTATTGGCTTTGGTCCGCCCTGGAGAGGCTGGTATGCCACAGTGCACACCCTAACTTGGAAAGCCTCAAACAATCTCTGGTCCGAGCGATTTTCTCAAAAAGTTCTGCGTTCTGCTATTGATGACTGGCCACGGAGATTAAATGCCTGTGTCAAAGCGAAAGGGGAACATTTTGTGTAATTTCTTTTTTTTTCTTATTCTCTATAGATATACATTTTATTTTGTAATAAAGGTTCTAAAAAAAATTCTTAACCATATATAAACCTTAGTTTGAAATTTTGTATAACCAAGGAGTTTATAACGATTTTAAAATTTTGAGGATACAAATAAGTTAGTAGATGGTATCAATCACCGTGTTCCTCAAGTTTGACGATTTTTCGACCCAAGAATGTTGTTCATTATCAGAGCTGAACATTAAACGGAATAGAAAGTTGCATTAAAAAAATAAATATTTATACCATTTTTCTGGTTTACTGTATTTACTGAGTGCATTTGTTTAAATGTATATTTTAACAAAATATTGAACCTAAATATGAGATATAAATATAACAATACGCTTAGAAAATATTTTTGAGTAATAAATAAATATAAAAAATAACTATATATTGAATAATAGTTAAATAATTAAATAATTAGTGCAAATAAAACAATTAAATAGATACGAGTGTTCAAAAAACTACAAAGCTAAGAGTAACGGAAGTGATTTTCTTGAACTAAAAAAAAAATTATAAAGAAAAATAAAGGTATACTGTTAAATTAATTTTAATAAAATGTGTGGAACAACAAATGAAATCAAAAGCTTAAAATAAAATTTAACAAATATAAGCAGTAACAATTAATAGGTTTGCTGGCAAGACAATCCATCTCTATATTTTTTCTTATCTTTACGTTTATCTAAATCATTTTAAATCAATCTGATGTATTTTTAGTCCTGATAATTACCTATATAATACGCATGGGTTGAAACTTCAACAAATCTAGTAAAAATAACTATAGACTGAGTGTCTAGTATATCCTAACTATATGTCACCGTTAAAAAGAAGTAAATTTATAGTTTTACTCAACTTTTATTTTTCTATATACATGTTTATCTCTCGGTCTGTCTGAATACAATAGTTTATTTAATTTGTCAATGGAAATTAAATAATTCGTAAAAATTCATGGTTTAATAATCTTACTGAATTCCGTCAACTACTGATGCGGCTATAAAACCACTCCTTCGATTTGGTCCGAATTTGGAGAAATGTTAACGACTGATAACCAATCGCTCAAGGATGTATCAATTACATCAAATTCATTCCAGTACTTTCAAAAAATACTTTCGCCTTCAAATCTGTAGGCGTACTTTCTTTTTTACACGCTATAGTTTGAAAACATTCGTTCGATTTTACCCAAAGATGTAGAAAATGTTGACGATTATATACAAATTGCTTCGTATCAATTTCATAACACTCCATTTTATAATTACAATTAATATTAATAACTCAATAAAAGTATATTGGATGTGAAATGTGTAAGTCATTGTCCATGCTTATAAGTTGATATTATTGTTTTATGATGTTATAAAATTTTAGATTGTATTAAAAAAATTAATTCATAATCTATTATTTGATCAATTCAATGATTTTGAGTGTTTATATTAAAAAAAAAAAAGAAGTATATATGTATTTGTAAATTTCAACTAATTTTTGGTCTGACTTAAAAAATATATATATAATTTGTGATTGTGTTTGGTACTTTTGATGTTCAACTAGCTCATTGTGGTCTCGATTTTCTCCTTAAACACTAAATTAGTGCATAGTTCATTCCCTTTTCTATATTTTACCTTAAATCAGTTTTGGAAAATTTTAATTCTTGACACCGAACTAACAAAACAAAACCAGGATTCTGTCAATGGGTTTTTGTTTTATTCATTTTAATAGTTAAAACATGGCTATTAAGTACTTATGAATGTTCAGTATGGATATACATACTTTACTGTGATTATTCATAACTACGCAATTAACAATCATGGGACTCTTCCACATTTTCGTACTTACTGACAATGTAAATATATTTTCAAAAACGTGTTCTTTCGAAGATTTTATTCTCAATCGAAAAAATATAAACCTTGAAATATTATACTTTATTGTTTAATATAATGAGGATGCAATACTGACTTTACTTGGCTGTCGTTTTGTAAATAAATCTGTAAATGTTTTCGTGTTTACTGTACTGTTAAGTGTTGCAAAGAATCAATACTATCAAAGGCGAAGAGTTTAACACTTTGTTGTTGATTGATAGTCACTAATTGAGAATTAGGAGGCAAACAGTGGCCAGGGCCCGGAAGGGCTATTCTAAATTATATAACCCTTTGTGCTTTGACGGGGCATTCCCTCTTTGCCTCTACTCAGAGCTTCGGCCCTTTGCCCGAATCAGGAGGTTATTGAAAGGCCCTTACAGATTAATTATGTTTCAAGTATCGGGCGGATCCAGTTTACAACAATACCTTTTCTCGAAAATTTCCAACTAAACATGGAATATCAGATGCTTATATTTTTAGTTCGTATCATCATTGATGATCTATAACAGAGCTTAATAGCTAATTTTCAATATTAGCTTCTTTTAAAATACCTTTAATTTTTATTTTCTTAAACAATTAACCATTTAACATTGATCTCTAATATAAAATATAGTTAAATATAAAATATAAGAGAATTTGATGATTAACTAAAGAAAACATATGAGATCGTAATGGAGAATAGTTGTAATTCAGAGACGGAAAGAATGCGAACTCACTTGAGTTCTCCCAAAAGATTTGAACACGCTTCCATGCGTAATATGAGCTAAAAATAATAAGGACTCGGACAAAATTATGTAAATATACAAATGCGTTTTTAATAAATGCTATTGTTGGTGTTAACACCGCATATGCTCATATCTTTATTTTTGCTCATTGTTGTTTTTTCTCACCATCCCTTTTTTAATGTTGATTTATCTGTTTCCTTTGTAACAGTTTGAGAGATAACTGTCCCGGAAATGAATATTATTGGTATATTGAGCATTTTACGATGTATCATCGCGTTTGTGTATACGCTCGTATATATATATATATATATATATATATATATATATATATATATATATATATATATATATATATATATATAGAGAGAGAGAGAGAGAGAGAGAGAGAGAGAATAGAATAGAATGGAAAATAGAACTTTATTCTGGGACTAAGTCCCCTTAGAATAACAAAGATGAATTAATACAAAATAAAATACAAATCTGGCCAAAAACTAACTTATAAAAATTCTAACATTATATACATTATATATACATATATATATATATATATATATATATATATATATATATATATATATATATATATATATATATATGTATATATATATGTATATATATATACATATATACATATATATATATATATAAATGAACATACAATCTTCTCAAAATTACTTATTATTATGATGAAAAAAAAAAGAAAAGAAATTACATATCTCTGCACAATTTATATATATATATATATATATATATATATATATATATATATATATATATATATATATATATAATATATATATATATATATATATATATATATATATATATATGGATTGCTGTGGTGATGGATTGCTTAAAAAAACTTTAGACCGTTTTATTTCTGAAAAAAAATCCGGTGTGGTGCATTGGTGCACAATTTCTACTTACCACTATCTTCTTAGCAGAAATAAGTATTTTTAGGCAAACTAGAAGTAAAAATAAAAATTATAAATGGTATATTGATTTATATTTCATTGTGGATATTTTTATTTGTATAAGTACCCTTATATATATACAAATTTTAATATTTATATCGCTGTAAACTATACGATTAAATATTAAATAATATCAACTGTTGTTGCTAGGGGTATCTCAGAATGAAAATATAAACCTTTCCCAGGTGAGTTTCCTCAAAGGTGGGGAAAATACGAGCAAAATTAAATGATGGGAAAGAAGGGGAGAAAAATAAATGAGATCTGTAAAAGAAGATCAAAACATGAACATGAAAATATTATATAACATAAATACTCGATAAATCGATAATAAATCGATGGAAAATGAAAAAAAAATCCCCCTTTTGAATGTTCTCAATATTTATTATATTGAAATAAAAAAAAAGAAGAAAAATATGTATATAAGATTTAAAACAAAAAGATAATACTCAGAGAAAATAAAAACAAATTAAACATTAGGAATAAAATATAAATAAAATCGACTTCTAAAACTATAGATAAAACCAAGAGAAAAAAATAACTGTTCAAAAAGAATAAAACTAATTTATGGAGGCAACAAAAATAAATGAATGTTCAAATGTCTCTTGGTGATGGTGAGAATAAAAAAAATATGATTCAAGTTGGAGGTTCTGCTTCCAACGAGGTTACCTTGTACAGCTAATAACAACAGCAGTGTGGGAATCGATATGTATATAGATCTAAATCGATGACTCAGCTGGGTTCTTCAAAATGGCGCTAGACTGGTGCAGGTGAGATGAGACGATACGAGCCTGGAGCTGGTGAAAATGGTGGGGGTAGACGTCCTCTAAATGGATCCAATACAAACGAAGGATAGCTCCAGACTGACTGTCCGGCAGTATTATCACATTATTTTGATGTCTTAATCCCTAAGACTGGTTATTACTGCTGGCCGGAGCGTATACACAAACGCGATGATACATCGTAAAATGCTCAATATACCAATAATATTCATTTCCGGGACAGTTATCTCTCAAACTGTTACAAAGGAAACAGATAAATCAACATTAAAAAAGGGATGGTGAGAAAAAACAACATGTTTTACATGGTGATTTCATGTTTTACCAAATGTTGAAATAAAGTTAATCGAGGATAAAACACCTACTACGATTCATTTTAGTACAGTTTATTTTTTAATTAAATATCAAATAATTAAAAATTAAATCAATATCATGAATTGTCTCAAGTAAATACTACAACACTTATAAAAGCCCTTTCTTGAAAAAGGAAAAATCAAGATAGTGCAAACAATTAAGAAGTTGTAATTAAGTGAAAGTGAACTTAGGAAGATTAAAATGGGAGACTGCGGGGCTTATGATAAAATATTCTTAAGGTGTAGCACGGATTACAGCTTCCATCTTCTCTTTAACTTTTAAGTCTAGAAATTTTCTCCTCAACAGGATCATGGATGAAGACCAGTAGGTTCAACTAGTAGGGTCAAAATTAAGATAATTTACAGCAGGAATCATATAATTATCTAGCCACATTTGCGTATTGATTAAGCAGATTTTATTTTTTTTTCAATTTATATGAAATTTATAAAAAAAACAAAAACTGTACCACTACAACCCATGAAGGGTCTTGGGTAAAGTACTATTAAAGGAAAATAATATTTCTTAGTCAACGGTTGTACAAGGTGCACTTGACTGAGATCACACTCAACCACCAGATTTTCTCCCCTATTTAATTGAGGGTATGAACTTTATAGAGGCTGGGTGTGCCCTAGGAGGGTCTCAAGGTCCCAGGGTCGCGCCACGGCTATTGAAACAGAATAAATATTTTTTCTGCTATGAGCGGTGATTTGAACCTGGGACCTTCAGCATTGGAAGATCAGTGAACTATCCCACTATCCCTACCACTGAACTATCCCACTATATGTGTATATATATATATATATATATATATATATATATATATATATATATATATATATATATATAATTATACTCTTATAGATAATATATATATAACAAAAAAAAGAACGATAATCTTAAATAAGCAACTGAAAGTTTCACAATGAGGAAAGTTGTTGTAGAGTTTTGTTTTTCCCAACAATCGACGCAGGCTGAGGCTCTCATGAAATTAGGTTTCTAGTTTCATCTTTCCAATTTGGGCTACCTTTAAAGATCCAATAATCTTTAAAGAGAAAATCATAAATTCTATCGCTGGATAATTTTAAGCAATAAAATATATTATTTTATATTTAAACAGTTATATTTAATGATTTCTAACTATAAATAGTTTATAATTAAACTTGATATATAATATTTTTATAAATGATAGTACAAATAAACAATATTTAAATGATACTACGACCCCATACAGCTTCCATGTCTCGATTTGGTATTCTAAATAAAATTAATATATATATATATATATATATACATATTACAGTTATTAACTGCTGATTTTACCTAACAGGTGTTACTGTGGTCCTTAACACCCTCCAGCAATTTTACGGAAACTACCGGAAGTAATAACTAGAATTTAAAGCTTTACAATAAAATGCTTACATTACTTGTATACAAAAAAAAAAAAAAAAAAAAAAAAAAAAAAAAAAAAAAAAAAAAAAAAAAAAAAAGAAATCGACAAAAAGAAAACAAATTATTTTTTTTTAATTGGTATACTAGAACACACACACACACAAAAAATACATCTTACCACTCACTTATAACTTAAAAATACACAAAATCATTAACTTATATTCAAGGTAAATAACAAAAAAAATCAATTAATAAAAATAAAACGAACAATATAAATTAATGAAACTATATGTAAATAAATTTTAGTCCACAGATATGTGCATGTTCCAATTTACAATGAGTTACCTTCTGGAAACTTTAATGTCCGATATGAACGTTCTCCGCTTTCTGGGTTGCTTAACAATCTGCATCGCCACTAAGTTATATTACTACTATCCTATATAAATAATATTACTACTATCCTAATTACTACTACCCTAAATGGACCCTCGCCGTGTATCGTAGTTTAAGCCCTACTTTCTCTACCAGGTCTCAACCAATTATTCCACTGTATTCACGAGGCTTCCTTTCGACGATATCAATCTTCAACTTGTCCCCTACGGTGGCCCATCTACTCAGTCATGGCCTATAACCACCCCTAACCTCCTATTCGACTTTACACGGACCATTCAAAGTAATTAGCTTGCATTCACATCTCTGTACCTGAAGTATCCTTCCGCCTTCACATAATCTCTCTATCGCTCGACGATACATTATTTTGTTAGAACCACCAGTTTCAGATATAATAAGCTCCGATTGATCCGACATAGCTTTCAACGCGGCTTCGTCAGCTGAATCCATGAAATTTTCAGACTACTTGGCTTCTATCCGTGGCATTATCCGATAACCTCCCTTAAGAAAGTGATTCAACTCTCCCATTTCCCCGTCAAACCTCTCTAGATCTGAAATTGCCGTCTTTAATATTAACCATTTGAGGGCATTTGCATGGGGTGCAGCCCGAATTTGGTATGGTAGTGGCGGAAAAAACCCTGTATAGGTGAACTGTAACATGTCTTCTACCATGCGTCTTGGAAATGAAAAACAAAATTGAAAAAAAAAAGAGAGAGGAAAATAATAAAAATAAATCCTGTAAAAATATAAATTATTCCGGATTTCGGCACTGCTTATGTTCACGTTAAGGAATATAAATAAAAAAAGAGAGAGGGAGCTGAAATAATACGCACGACTGTAGTATACAGACTGGTCTACTCTTCTCGTTCTTCAATATATATATATATATATATATATATATATATATATATATATATATATATATATATATATATTCATATATTCATCTAACAGCTGATTTTACCTATCAGCTAATATTAAACAACAGCTGTTACTCTGGTCCTTAACTTGGATCATTCTTGAAACTTCAGAAAATCCAGAAAGCAGCATTGCAGGAAACCGCATTGTTAGAAACAAAATTTAAAATTAAATATTCAATAAATTGTAAACTTAACCTCGGTTCCGATGAATCTGTCCAACATAATGTTGTAGAGTCAAAAACGATAAAAAAATGATAGTTATGTGTTCATGACAAGAACTTTTGAGAAAAAGAAATATTAATTAAAAAAAATAAAATAAACCAACTTGTGCAGTTCTAAGGAAGAACCCTTTTTACGAATTTCTTGAGACTTATTTGCAAAATATTCATCGAGATGCGTTTTTATTTCGTTTATGTACTGGATAGATATATTATAATAGTTATTCTAGCAAGTACAGTATAATTTATTTTAGATTTTTTATAGGTAATTACATATTTTTACATATTAGGGTGTCCCATAAGTGTCTTCCTTTTTATTTATTTGCTGTCTAAGGTTGTTTTACTGAGTTATTTATGGACAATTCTACTCTTTTATCATATTCCATCTTTCAGGAAGCCTCTTACACCCTTTATTCTGTTTTTCTGTCCAGGCCAACGCAACATGTGACATTGGATCTAAGATAGAAACTCCTAGTTGCACTGGGATTCATCTTCCGTACTCCCCAGATCATTCTCCATCTGATTATTACTTGTTTCTTTCGCTAAAAAATCCTTTCCGTGATAAATTTCACTGATCCGAAAACGATATAAAAACACATCTCCATGAACGTTTTGCAAATACGTTTCAGGAAATTCAGAAAAAGTGTGCTTCCTTAAAGCTGCTCAAGTAATTTTATTTTTTATAAATAATATAAAATATAATTATTTTTTATTTTTTTCGATTAATATTTCTTCATCTAGAAAGTTCTTGTCATCCACACATAATTATTATTTTTTATTGTTTTTCACTCGTCGCCTTTATGCTGGATACAATCACCCGAATAGTGTACAATTTATTGAATATTTAATTTGAAAATATTTAATTCGTTTCCTTGCAATGCCACTTTCTGTATTTCCTGAAGTTTCTAGCTTGATCCAAGTATCTGCAATGATATCAGATTCTCTTCTGAAATCAGACCTTTTCTGGATACCATAATGGGTACTACTATTACTTCCTCCAACCGACACAAACGCCTTAATTTCTCGCATACCTCAGGACACTTCTAATTATCATTATTAATAATATGTTTTTTTTTCATTATTATTTCTATTGATGTATTTCTTTTATCTGTATAGACGGTATGCATCTAAACATTAATATTTATTGCCCTTCAGCGTTACAAAATATATTGTTTCTCAAATAAAAGGTATTATTCAGTCAGCCGCATGTTTGGAGAGTATTACTATATTTAGTCTACAAATAAAATATAAATAAAAAACAAATACAAAGAAAATATTCTGTATTGAAAATATTCTATCACATGGACATGAAATTCAGTTAATTTATAGTAGGAAAGTGCTCCACGTGTCGGAGCTGAAATTCTAATTAGATTTACCGCGCAGGTTCTCTTCTCATATATGAATAGGTGGAATAGTTCGGCCCATTGGTTTTCTTACAGTTTCTTTTCATGGTTTATAATTTAATTAAAAAGTTATTATTTTCCACAAAAACATTGTCAACAATTTTGTAGATTTACTGGTTCCTAAAACGATGTGGATGAAATAAAACATTGCTTCATATACATTGCTTCATATTTCTTTTTCCTTATCTTTGTGTAAAGTATTTAAAATATGCTCGCTATTACGATTGGTTGCCTTTGTGCTACTTACATTTCCACAACTATTACAAGAAAAAAAAAAAGCATCGCCAACAGTGCAAAATAATTCATTGAAACATATGTTTTAGGTGTATAAACACATACTTGAAAGATTGATGTTGGGTATTTTTGACATTATAATGCTTATGCATACATACACTCACACACACACACACACACACACACACACACACACATTAGGAAATCACTTTACTACGGAACAAAACCACCTCAGAATAACATCTAACAGAAATAAGAGATTAAATCTGGTCCAAGGTAAGAACTAAAAATTAATAATTAAATATTAAAGTCAGCATGTTATTTAAAAAATGAATAGAACTATGAACAAAACACTTAAAACTATATACAATGGTAAAATAGTATAAATATACACTTATAAGGAAAAAATAAATATATATATATATATATTGCGGTGAAACTGTTATAACCCAAATTCTAAAATTTATAGAAAAAAAAAGATTCCAAAATTAAAAATTCAGAACGCAAACCAAGTATTATAGCACTATGAACACAGAAAACGTCTTCCAAGTAAGTCCAGTATTTTTAGCCGTTTTCATCGGCTAAACAATATCTATATTTTAAAGTCAATAATTTTTCGTAGGAGAATAAAATCTCCAGGAGAAGCCATTTTTTGGAATTACAGTAATTCCTTAACATTCGCTGGTTTGATATCTACCAATTTCGTTCATCAGCGAATACTAAAATGCGGAAGAATTCTACATTTGCAAAGAGCTACTTATTGCAAATTGCTACTGTTAGTGCAAAAAGCCGTATGTAAATATTGAATGTTTTACAGGACAGATTAAAAAATAATTATTTATCTATGATTTATTAGTGTTATTTCATATTCTATTTTCCACGACGATGACGAGTCTTGGCCAGCGCACTCAGTTTTGCATTTGAGCAAGAGTCTTGCAGTTACCCATTAGTCTATTACTATAATTTTTAAGATGGAGGAAATCTAACGAAGTCTGAATGAAAAATTAAATAGGCTACATGCAAAAGTATATTGGCTATACCAATTCTTTACATTACTTACCAACTATTATGCTATAATTTTTATTCACAAAAACGATTTCTTTTTACTACTCTTGGTGTTGGTCTTTCAACTGCCAAGTGGTCTTGGTCATGGTCTTGCAAAGTACAAGACCAAGACCGATTTTGGGCAACTATATCACTACAGACTGCCTATATCAGTAACGTACTCCGAAGTGTCACGTTTAGCAACGATAGAATAAAAATGAAAAATTGTTACATACGACGTTTTAAACTAACAATAGCGATATATGCTTGTAGGTATGTTTTTACTAATTAAATGGATGGAACGAAAAATCCTTAGGAAAAATCAACTTCTTGTTTGTTCGAAGTTAACGAAACCAATATTTTTCCTCAGTCAGAACGAAACTAATTTAAGCTGAAATATAAAAATATAATTGAAATTCACACAACTTTGATGATTAAGGATAAAATTGATAATACGGCGAGCTGGTTGAATTTTAATAGAAACAAACAAAATCACTAATAAGATTTTTTATTTACTGAAAATTACATGAAGTCTAAGTGAATTCCGTAAGTGTCATGCCATTAACGTTTGGAATCGTCCAAACAATACAGTATAAATTAACTTTTTAAATAAAACATAAAATGTTATAACCTTATAAAAATATTGTGTTAACCTAATCTCTATTTCATGTGATCAATACCTTCCACGTTTCACAGCCATTATATTGTTAACAGTTATTTATATTAATTTTTATTATTGAATGGAATTGAAACTAGACAATTTCTGAACTATTCTTCGAACTTCTTCCAATATATATATATAGTGCGATTGGCAATATCAAACTATACATTTTTTAGACTATTTGGTAATAAATAAAATTTCAAATAGCTACGTACATATTTGAAATTTTATTTATTACCAATAATAAAAAAATTTATTGTTTGGTATTGCCAATCGCACACGATTTTTTTCGATTTATGTAAACAGGGTGTTTTTATTCTACTGTTGCATAAAAATGTTTTAAATGGGTATAAGTTTTTTTCATAAAACTTAGTTGTAGTATTAATAACATCTAATAAAAAAAATCATATAGAATTAGTTGGCCCTGTTAAATAATTAATTATTGATCAAACGGTAATATAATATGGCAATAGTAAATTTAAAAAAAAAATAAGAAGTAATTACTTTCACTTACCTATTTATGAAATATATAGTAAAGGAAAGTATTGCCATCGTGAAAATGTTTGAATCTCAGTTTTCCATGGAAATACATGTTTTGACGTCCCCTGACGTCCCAAGGCTCGCAAAATGGTCTGTGTGTGTGTTTCTAACTCAAAAACGTAAAGTAGTACGAAATTGATATTAAGTATTTAATGTTTGTATATAGGTCAGATGTGACAGCAACTGTTTCGTTAAAATCGACTAACCGGAAGTGCCACTTTATATCAACGCTAAAACACATTTTTAAAATTTTGTCAAAAACGGTTCTAACTATTTTTATTAAACTTGGGATATCATTGTACAATTAAGTGGTCTTTAATATCAAACAGGTCTTATCCCCGTTGATGTCACTTTACAGAGATTAAATGCCCAATGCGTCTTCCTCAAAATTACCTTTAATACGGTTTATTTAAAAAAAAAAAAAATCATCTCATGTAATTCAAAGTTACAAAAAAATGCTAAATACAACTTTTGAAAGCATTTGATAATTGAATATAGGAGAAAAAAAAATGCTTATCCAGGTCGAAAATGAATCTCCGGAAAAACCTCTGGACTAGGTATACGTATAATATACCGTTGGAAAGTAAAGATTTTTAGGAAAAATAATACCTAATACAGAAAGTTGTAGTATTTAAAGAAAATGGCGAAATCATTATAAATAATAATGTTAGAAAACTAACATTATTTAACGTAAACCGTATGTTCCCAAAGAAATTAAATAAAATTTTCTTATTATTTGTAAACTTTTAAATGTTTTTTCTAAGATTGAAAAAAAAGTATCTAAAATCCTCCTAATCAAGCCAATGTCATTGTATTAAATACTATTTCATTGCACTTGTGTGAAAGAAGATGTGAAATATAAAAATATTTTTTGGATATGTTTGTAACCTTAAATACATTTATTTTAGTTTAATAACTCTAGATATGATATTATATTTTAATAATTAGGTACCTATCTGCCGTTTATTTAAAAGAAATCATCATGTTACCTTTTAGAAAATTAAATTATTTAATACTTTGGTGAATTTTCCCTTTGTGAAACCCCAACATTATTCACTTACAATTAGGGTGACAACTTTTGACCTATCTATGGCAAGGCAATGTAAATCTCGTAATTTTGTTTTAGCAAACTTTACAATGGAAAATAACAGGTTAATAACTAATAGTCCTACGATCTATAATCATGTATAGGTCAAATATTCAGATATACTTCCATATCTCTGTGGGTGTATATGAGCCTTTCGGTTGACAGAATGACTAACTGCGGTTTCAACATTCTTTATTAATAATTTTAGTGATGTTTCTAGTGGTAAAATTTATACCTTTATTCACAGTTATATATTTCAACACTGCAGTCGGCTACTCCGAAATCAACTTACTAACTGTCCGTATAGATACCTCTTTCAACTAGAAATATCACTAAAATGGCATTACTAAAAAATGTACAAAATTGGAGTTAGTCAATCTGTCAACTGAAAGGCTCAGTTACTGAAGTTGTATGGTTTATAAAAGTAGACTGAGTGACTCGATTTTTATTGCCTACCGTCGATATTATAAATATACTTTTTGTAATTATAATGGTCGTAATGTTTTTTTATCTGTAAGCTTTAGTTCCGTTTAAAATGCACTTCAAACATTTTATAATAGCCCAGCATTGCCAGAAAATAATTTCTGTTGCAAGTAGAGCGGAAAGTGAAAGTTGTGTGTTGCGCGCTAGATTGTTGACACTAGATTCTTTTTTTTTAAATTGTGGCATGGATATTGTTGCCCGAAAATCATCTTGGTATTATATAAGCACTTTCGTAAGACTGAGACTGATCTACTATTCTTGATCTCAAGAACAAAACTGATCCTATAAGATTTAAGCAAAGACAAGACTGACCAACGAACGATATTCATGGGTCTCGCAGTCAAAATGAGACTTAGATTCTTCTAAGAATTTTATTTTTAATATCGATATTGATTTTCGCTCCCTAATATTGTTTCCGAAACCCCGATTCCTTTTGTCTAACAATAAAGTTATTTGCGGCATCGTTAAAAGTTGTTGATGGGGTTATTATATTTTGAGAATGGTGCCTAAACATTTTGATTTTGCATCAAGTCAAAACAATGTTATTTTTTGTTTTAAAATCACGAATTTGAGCTTAACTCTACAAATAGTAGCCAAAATTAGGCAAGTGCCAGAACCAAGCAAGATAAACCAGACAACAACGATTTTTTTTTTTTTTTAATAAAAATTAAGACTAAGTAGTTAATGAGACAATTTCAAAGTATTGTCTAGTTAATTTTATTAATTTGGTTGGCCTTTACTATGTCTACGTTAATATGAGCTCAAAATGTTACTATTCTGTGCCGCAATACCTAGACCAAGACTAAGTGTGTTGATACACGTCCAAAACTGACTAAGTTTAGTCTTGATCTTCCACTTGGGCAACACAAGTCATGGCTGAATCCAATTTTCTAGACCACCTGATAACGTGCCACTGGTGTTCTCTAGGTTTTGGTGGAGCAGAGAGGCCGAAATAGTTATAAGTAGCGGAAAGTACAGGATGTACTATGGTACGTTTATATAGCAATATTACTGCATATAGCCAGTAAATCATTCAGTTATTCCTCTTCTCGCCAAGTTCTTTGCCATTTAATTCGTCCGGGGTCTATGGGACTCTCGTAACTGTTATGCTTTATATAAGAAGGGATAGAGGGTTGGCTCCTAGCTAAACCTTTATTCCAGGAGGACTTGCGCCATTGATTTCGGAATGCATCCCATATAGAGTTGTCTAAACTACGGCTTAAGAGCGTTCCCTGCCCTTTAGCTGTAGCCAATCTAACTATGTCTTAGAATACTGCCGTTGGCTCTTATTTGAGCTCATCTACCACCAACTCTTGAAAGTAAGTCCTGCTGACAACTTTTACCAGCCCCGACAGAAGGCCTGAGACTCCTAACTCTAGTCAGTTCACTGTCCCGAACCTCCGCAGGGATTCTACACCCCACCTCATATGGGCTTTCTCAGCATAAATGGGCCCGCCAATCGAAGGTTAGGATGGAATCGAGGTGGAAAGGCTATAAAAGATGCTTCACACCTCCTTGAGCCCACAGTTGGAACCATAAGTTTGTATATATATTTGCTATGATTATTTAGAAAGTATTATCATGTTTACTCTACTTTATCAGAAATCTGAAATATCTGCACTCCAGAAAAAAAAAACTTCAAGAGAATGAACGGGGGCAATTTCATTAATTTAAATTTTTCATAAAATCCAGCACGTATCTAACAGGACTGCTTTTTGGGATTATTTTAAATATGTTATGTCGTGTGAAAGTCTTAGGTACCTTCAATTATACTTTACAATACTAGACCGTTTGAAGTTATTATTACGATAGTAATTTTCCCTTTTTCCTGAATGGTATAGGTGCCATTTTTATCTCGAAGGCTAGTTTCAAGTATTTTTCGCCTCTGGTGATTACAAAGTTTGAATCACTGGGTACTGCTATTTATAAATATGATAATATAATTTTAATTTGTTTTTTGTATTAGAAAAATATCCGAGAGGTTGTGCAAAATTTAAAGTCGTTTATTATTTCGTCACCCCAATAAACGTTGAAAATGCGGTTTTCTGTACGTTTTTCTGGGTTATAGCGATAGTAGGATATTTCATTGCCTTAAAGCTATTCATATAATTTAGTGATACTACATTATTATGCCTCATCAAGTATTCTGGCCCAACCAAAACTCGTGCCTCTTTAAACAAAGGCCGCGTTTTTTTGTTATAAAATTTTCTTTAAATAAACATTTTCAATTTGGCCTCTTGGCAACAACTTGGTCTTAAATTATTATAGAAAGTCCTTTAGACCCGCCACAGAATTGTCTTATCTGTAACCATTATACTGAGAAATCAATATCGATCTCAGGTTCCTGTAATCGATGGTGAATTCACCTATGTAATCCTTTCTCCTTCCAAATGTCTTATAATCACCGTGATTTCTGATTTTTGGCTGAAATGGATTGCTAAAACTAAGAGGATCATAACCTTCAGCCTATTTTATCATCATTGTGATTATTGCAGACGAATTTTGTTATAATATCATAATTATTTTATATACCTCATTAATTTATTATACTTGTTCCTGTGTTTAAAAATATATGGTATAAATGTATACACGAGGTTCTAACAACAACTGCCATAAAACATTAATTTAAAAAAGGTTTCAGCATTTCATGAGTGAAATCCATCTTGAACTTCCTTCGAGGAAATTTCTTGAATATTCTCACTACCATTAGTATCCTAGATCAATGGGGGGACGGTAAGCAGGACCCTTGACATATCTATAATCGACTTCACTTATTATTCATAGCCTAGAGTCATTTTCCTGTAGTACCTCAAAGAGATGTATTCATTCATAAGAAAATTTGTTATTCAAATCAAATAATGTTCGAGTACTGATTCGAAACGATCATGAAGTCAAAAAGAGAAAAACAATTATTAAAATAATTTTTAGAACATTAAATTTGAGCTTGAGTTTATTTAATAATAATTAATACAAAACTGTTCAAAAAGATTGCAAAATTCATTGGTCGGTGTCAATAATAATACGTAAGATTTACAAAAACTTGCATTTTTTTTACAATCCCTAATATAACTAAGAAAACATTTATATTAATAATACGAATGGCAATGAGTATAAGATTGCTTATATAAGTAATTAAAATTCTGTTTAAAAAATTTGAAAAGTTTTTTTTTTTTTAAGTTTATCTATTTATTGAATAATAATACAATCAGCCACTGGAGGGCTATAAGTATTAGGGCTAAGAGTTCTCATTCAAACAATATATACAAATAATAGAGAAATAAATATAAATATAAAAAGTAAATAAATAATACTGATGAAGACAGAAAATAAAAGAAAAAAAAAATAAACAATAACATAAAAAGAAACTTATAAACACAATCATACCTATATACAATATATACATTCGCCCAAGAATCTCCGAGCCAGGCTTTTTCCCCCACATGTGGAAGGCAAAGCAAGACTCCAGGAGATTCCAGTGCCACTTTTCCAGCCGCATCACTGGTATTAGAAGCCAATGGAGACTGAAAGAGGGCACTAGAGCCACAGACGCTCGGGACATGAGTGGAGAAGCTGGCCATTGCCAGGACTCCAGAAGCATATTTACAAGAGATCTCTGGGCCACTGCCGTTTTAACCTTCGTGGAGGATTGTAGGGATGAAGGGAGCTGGATAGGGATTGAGCTAGAGGATTTGGATGATGGATAAGGTTTTGGTGAAAGTTTGAGAATCTGGTTGGGATGATGTCGAGGACAAATGGGATGTTAAGGTCATGGTGTAGGGTCTTGTTTGTGACATAATATGGGGCATTGACTATTGTTCTAAGTACTTTGGACTGGAAGGATTGGATGCGTTTGATATTCGAATGTTTAGCAGTTCCCCACAGTTCAAGTCCGTAGGTCCAGATAGGTTTCAGTATGGTCTTGTAGATTAAAAGTTTATTTTCAATCAAAAGATGGGATGTCCTACTTAGTAATCTATACAGCTGGCCATATCGTCGGTTAAGTTCTTGTCTTTTAAGTCTGGTATGTGGGTTCCAAGTTAGTCTTTTGTCAAGAAGGAAGCCAAGGTAACGGACTGTGTCTGAGTAGGGAAGTGGAATTGAATTAAAAAGGATTGACGGACAGGATCTGCGTCGCAGGGTAAAAGTGATATGTTTGCATTTTGATTCATTGATTTTGATGCGCCAGTTGTTGCACCACTGCTCAATCAAAGAGAGGTGAGATTGTAGGTTTAAAGATGCTATTTGAGGATCTGAGTGGGAAGGTAGAATGGCAGTATCATCAGCAAATGTAGCTAGAAATGTATCGGGATTGGAAGGGATATCGGAAGTGAAGAGGATATAGAGAACTGGGCCCAAGACACTGCCTTGTGGAACACCAGCCTCAACTGGATAGTAAGTGGAGAATGCGGTGTCAAAACGGACTTGAAAGGAACGATTTGAGAGGTAGGATTTGAGGACTAGGTATAAGGATTGGGGTAAATGGGTTTTGAGCTTGAAAAGCAAGCCATCGTGTCACACCCGGTCGAAAGCTTGTGCTACGTCCAGAAAGGCACCAGTGCAATAATGCTTGTTTTCAAGTGCAGAAGATATATGGTCCACAACACGAAGGCCTTGTTGGACAGTGGAATGTCTTGAGCGGAATCCAAACTGATGAGAAGGGATGTTGTGGGATTCGATTATGGGTAGGATGCGTTTGAGAAGGATTTTCTCAAAGATTTTTGAGAGGATCGGGAGTAAGCTTATCGGTCTATAGGATGATGTGTTATTAACAGGTTTACCTGGTTTTGGAAACAGGATGATTATGGAATGTTTCCACACCAAAGGAAAGTTGGTTGTGCGAAGGATGCAGTTGTATAGATAGGTAAGGAATATGATTGCTTTTTTGGGAAGTTGTCTGAGGATTTGTGAAGTGAGGAGATCATATCCAGGGGATTTTCGGGGTTTTAATTTGTTTATAAGGAATTTGACCTCAGAGGGGTTAACAGGTTTTGGAGGTAGAGAGAGAGGAATTGGTGAAGAGAGGAATTCTTGAACTTCAGCAGTGTGGCTGGGATGGAGTTCGGGGTGAGGGGTGAATGTGTAGGATAAATGTTTAGCAAACTCCTCTGCTCTATTCGCATCTGACGAAGCCCAGGAACCATCATCACGGCGAAGTGGATGGGAAATGGACTGGAATTTAAGGATTTTTTTGGTTACGTTCCAGAGGGAGTTATCGCTAGCGGATAATGAGGAGAGGTAGGAATTGTAGGATTGGGTTTTAAAAGTTTCCAGTTTCTTTTTTACCTGTTTGGAATAATAATTATACGATTTCCGGTCATCAGGATGCCTAGTTCTTTGCCAAAGGGTCCTAGAGCAACGTTTGCTATGGATTAGGTCCAATAGATCTTGAGGTAAAGGATTTATGTTATGGTATTTTTTGGGACGATCAGGTGAGGATGCAGTCCAAGCTGCTTGCTGGATCAGGGTAGTGAAGGAATGCACTGCATCGTCGAGGTCTTCAGGTGTTTTTAAGGAAACTCTGAGGTCAATATTATCTTCCAGTATTTGACGGAAAAGGTTCCAGTTAACTGGCCCCCTGATAAATGAAGGTGGGGATGATTTGGGAATGGGAGATGTAGAAACGGTTAGGACTAGAGGACTATGGTCTGAGGAAAGATCATCAAACCTTGAAATAGAACAGTGTAGTGATCCTAGACCTTTGTGGAGGAAAAAGTCTAGAAGGTCGGGATTGCGGTTGGGATCTGTTGGCCAGTATGTGGGTGTATTAGGTGAAAGGATGTTGCTGCGATGGGAATTAAGTGCAGATAGCAATGTTCGGCCTCGGGAATTTGTGGATCTGGCTCCCCATTGCTGGTGTTTTGCATTTAGATCTGCACCTAGGAGGAAGTGGTGTCCTAAGGAATTCAGGAAGGAAATTATTTGGGGTTCGGAAATGGGTGTTTTAGCTGGGGAATATGCCGCAACTAGTGTTATTGGGTAAAGGGGTGTTTGGATTATTACGGCTGTGGATTGTAGGAAATTATGGCTTGGTAAGGGAAACAAATGATGGGAAACGGATCGATGGATAATTATGGCAGTGCCACCATGTGCTGTTCCATCAGGATGATCGGTTCGATAAATATTGTAGCCGGGCACGTTGATTTGTCGTTTGTTGGTTAGTCGAGTTTCAGTTATTAGTGCTATGTCGATATTCTTGTCATGTAATAAGATTGTCAGTTCGTTGATGTGGTTCCGAATACCATTCGCATTCCAGAGGAGAATGGAGAGGAATTTGGTTGAGGACATTTATGGATTTCTTGGCAGTGGAATGAGGTTGGATATAACATTGGTAAGTAGCGAAATAAGGGGGGTAATGAGAGATCTAAATTCGGAAAGGAAAGATGTCAATAGGCTTGTGAGGTCAGTGGAATTGGAAGGAGGAGGAATGAATGTGTGAGTATTTAACCTACGTTCAGGGATGGAGGGATATGGGTCTTGAGGTTGATATGTGAATTCTTGAGGTTTAGATTCTTGTGGCAGGGCCTGAGATTGAGTGTTTACAGTGTCTCCTTTGAACATCTGAGCATAGGACACTCTTCCGTTCACTGTTCTATAGGGTTGTCTTGGTGGCCTGGATGTCCCTTCTTCTCTAGGCGTTGCGTACATTCGTGTTTTCAAATCTTTGTAAGTTTGACAACCCTTGTAGTTGGATGGGTGTCCTTGGTGGCATAAAGCGCATACTGCAGGTGAAGTTCTAGACTTCCTACAGGAATGTGATGACAATACCGTTTCGTATGGCCATAAGCCTGGCAGTTATGGCATTGAACGATGTCGCGCTTGCTGTAGGGCTTTTCTACAACAACGCTTGTATAATAAAGGCGTGTGACCTTGTAGATGTTTTCGACATCAGGTGTTCGGTCAAGGTCAACGAAGAATAGTGGAAGAGGTATTTTATTTTTTATTCCAGGCTGTTCTCTATCCTCCTTAAATATGTTCACTATCTGGCGAACATGGAATCCCATACCCGTGAGCTCTTCTTTTATAGCATATGTTGGCGTAGATGGCTGCAGTCTTCTGATAACGACCCTGAGCGCCCTCTCTTGACGCAGTTGATACGTGTGGTAATCAGCCTTGGTGTCAGATAAATATTTTATGATTTTTCTATAGGTTTCTGGAGTGTCGGGCATTAACTTAGTGTCATTGGTGCGGCTTTGGCATAAATATTTTCCTGAACCTACCAGATTATTCAATTGATTACACATCAATTGAAAATTTTTAATATTTCTAACAAATATTGGTAGGGGTTTGGGTTCTCTGGGGATGGATGCTGCTTCCATTTGTTCGTTGTTTATATTTGAAAGCACTTCAAATGGATTCGAAGTGAAAAACGGCGATTCTTCACCCATAGCTTGAGTTGTCTCATAATTGTTGGGTTGTTGTGAGGAGCCAGGTTGGGGTTCCACTTCTTCTATGGAGCTCCCTGGTGTGGCTGGTGGAGTGTTTCTTTTCGAATGCCTTGTCTTTTTTTTAATGGGAGAACTAATTGTAGTATCCAGGCTCCTGGACCTAGTGTTTTTGCCCTTACTCGACATTAGCATGTGATAATATCGCATTTCATATTTATTTTTAAAAGAAAAATTGATAAAAGTGAAGAGAGGAAAAAAAAAAAATTTTATTGAACACGAAAATATAGACGCGCTCTTGGAGAGCACAGATCTGCCTCCGACGGAGGGATCTAGCCCACTGGTATTAACGACTGTTGCAGCTTATGGCTGGCCGTTATCTAACTAACCTAAGGTCTATTTACACTGTTCACTCTTGTGTTGTAAATAAGTGATTACTCACCTTATTTTTTTTGTCCAGTATAAACGTAATTGTTAATGTAACTGATAACACTAATTGTTCACATTAAACTTGTATACTGCCACTGATAAATGAGATTTTTATAAGAGACGACCTGACGTATGTTTAACTAGGGCTAACGCATGCGCAGAACTGAATTTGAAAAGTTAGAAATGATAAATTCTCTTGCTAACTTTGGCCTGCTACCTACTTGCTTACTACCTATCTGTTCCAAAGTTTTTGAAAGCTTACTGAACAAAAGACTTGTTGATATACTAACAAACACCCAAATAATACCTGACCATCAATTTGGATTTAGGGCACATCACTCAACTGTAAACCAACTACATAGAGTAACGGACTACATATCTACAGCACTAGAGCAGAAAGTATATGCAACTGGCGTATTTCTGGATGTTGCTCAAGCGTTTGACAGAGTTTGGCACCAGGGTCTTCTCTTTAAACTCAAGACAATACTCCCACCTACATATTATCTAATTCTACAATCCTTCCTTTCCGATAGATTTTTCTCTGTCCGACACAGGTCAGAACTATCTTCCATCAGGTCTATCTCAGCAGGAGTACCTCAAGGTTCAGTACTCGCTCCACTACTCTATATCACATACACCCATGACATACCTTGTGGTCCCAACATTTTAACAGCGACATATGCAGACGACACAGCAATTTTAGCAAGACACAAAAATCCAACATACGCCTCACAGACCCTACAACAGTATTTACCAAGATTACATGACTGGTTCTAAAATTTGGAAAATCCGACTAAATCAAGACAAATCACAGCACATCACATTTACGCTTCGACATGAAACATGCCCTCCAGTTTTCCTTGACGATACACAGATTCCACAGACAGACACCGTTCACTACCTTGGTCTGACATTTGACAGAAAAATGACGTGGGGCCCACATATAATCAAAAAACGAAAAACTTTAAATCAAAGATTAAGAATTATGAGTTCACTTCTTTCAAAAAATTCAAAACTAAAACTTAGACAGAAATTGAACACATACAATTACTTACTAAAACCTATTTGGACTTACTGCTAAAAAGACTCACTTGAACAAACTTCAAATCTTTCAAGCAAAAACATTCAGAACAATTACAAAAGCACCTTGGTACGTTAGCAACATAACCTTACATACTGACCACCATATGCCGACTGTTAACGAACACATACGTATTCATTACAAACGATTCCATGACAACTTACAAGGACATACTAATACACTTATAAATGACATGGCCACTACGAATATGCCAGGTAACGTCTGTAGAAGACTGAAGAGGAGCTGGATGAGGGACCTCCTCGCCTAATGTAGATATCAAGCCGAGTGAGGTGCCGCTGGGCACTAATCCTCCTCATGCCTTTCATGACCATTCTATTAATCAATCGATCTCGCATTCACTGGTTGTCATTAGCATTATGACAGGTGTGAATAAAACATTAAAGCTAAAAAAAAAAAAAAAAAAAAAAAAAAAAAAAAAAAAAAAAAAAAAAAAAAAAAAAAAAAAAAACTTTGGCCCAAACACATGAACGATCTTTTTGACACAACAAGGAATGAAACCTAACCAAAAAATGTTCCATAATTCCGAAGGGCTATGAGAATTCAGCTCAATAGACGTAAAATTACTTTTTTAGCTGCATATAAATTAATAGTTCAAACTAATTTTTAGCTTAATCTGACCTATATTAACCTAACCCTCACATCTTCTGTACTACTGATCCCAACTTAATTTACTGAACAAGGAATTAATCTGTAACACTATACTGAGATCAATTGTGATATACGCTACAGAACTTTGCTATTATGAAAAAAAAATTAAAAACACACACACAAACAAGATATATATAATAAAATAAAAAATCTACGAAAAATTGTTAAATCTTAAAGATCAGCATATGTTTTACACTTTTATTATGTTTTATAATATGAGTTCTAGTATAACTACGGTTGCAATAATCACATGTTCCTTTATAGTTGGTAGTGCAATAGCTGCATACATCTGGTACCAGAAGAAATACACCAATGATGACTCCGCAAAAGACAAAATGACATCATCAGAGATTTCCAACACAGATTTAAACGAATTTCCAGTATGCATTGATTGGGATGAAGATTTAAAAAAAAACAGTTCACAAGAAAATCTTAGAAGTGTTAGAGAAATCGTTGATTTTTTTAACGAAGAAATATATTATGATTGCACGTAACTTTTATTTATCTTTTTTTTTTAATCAAAGGTCAGTAAGATAAAATTCAGCTAATAAGGGAATTTCTATCCCGATTTCATGTAACACAAATTAATAAGAATCATGTCGGTAAATTAAGAGCCGAAAGATCACATATAAGAAATAGGAGACGGTAAATGAAACAAGTGCGGTAAATCATTGGTTATAATTATCGATACCGACTGAATCAAATAATTAAATCTTATTTTAAAATCCTGACAAATGACCCATCTTTGACAATTTTGTATTGCGTTAATCTATTGCCAATCGCTTATTCTAGTAACCGATTAAGTGTTTTTTTAAATTTAATAAAAATGTGTGCTTCAAAACAGATATTTGACATATGATGCTGAGAGTTAATATACAATTTATTAATCATGTGGTATTTTACACGTTGTATTTCAAACTTGTTGTCACACAATAAAAGCTAGCAATAAATAAAAATACAAAAAAGTGGAATTATATTTAATATTTTGTCAAAAATACTATTTCATGGCCAACGGTTATGCGGTCTATAACCGGAGGTGGTTTCAACGAGATCACGCTCAACCAACAGGTTGTGTTACCTTATGTGATAAATGACCTGCGATAATTTCGGATCAACCATTTTTCCTTTCCGACCTTTTTGTTCAGAGCAATTAAAGCAAAAACCATAATTATGCTTAATCCATTCAACTAAACCCCAACCGCTCTTACGGGAGGAATTCAACCCACGGATCGATTACTATATAACTTCTCGACCGGAAAATTGAAAATTTGAGAGGAATTTAACAGATTAAAGAGCGGCAGCTAGGAAAGAAGCTATTTTCTCTTTTTAAGTATCATGAAGGGTGATTAATTATTTTCGAGGAACCCACAAAGAAGAGCCTTCTCTTGTTCCCTTGAAAATTATAGATAAAAAATATCTCTTAAAGCCTAATATTAATATATTTTAATATAAAAAGAATTATTATTTTATTTGTTGACTTTTTTGACTGAAATTATGATATAGTTGAGATGAAATCAATTTTTGTGAGAAACGAAAAAAAAAATGGACGGTTGTGTTACATTATTGATGAAAATCATTATATTTAATCTAATATTGTTTAAAAATATGTATAATTTAGAAAATCCGTTTACATTAATATTGATATCAAATATGCTAAAAAAATCTTTATTATTATTATTTAAAAAAATATTTCCGGAGAAAAATTAAAAAGAGATCCAAATATCAACTGTGGTCTGTAGAAAGGGCGATTTCATCCAATAATTCACTACTTTCAAGATTATGACAAGATTTTTTAATAAAGCGATGGTGTTTTGGTTCTCTATGACGAAAACTTCAAAAAGAATTTTCAAATATAAAACATGCGTCGTTGTTTAATTACATCGGTGGATTTTATGCCATGAATATAAGGAAGGGTAGTTTAGAATATGGGTGTATGAACCTTGTGATCGACAGCGGTTTCATTCTTAAAGGGCAACAGTAATTACAATAGCAACGGATTGAGTGCCAAATCATTGAACAATCGGTCTAGTACTCTAGGAGAAAGCAGTGGCTGGGCTCTCTCAGTTGTGCACCTAAAAGGATCTCTTAGGGTTTTGAAGCAACAACGTCATTCTTTTTACACATTACGTCTTACAGTTGGAAGATCTTTCTGTCGCTTGTTGTTGCCTAGTTCTGTTATTTTAGACCACCAAAACAATTATGTCGTCCATCATTGTATCACTAGTATTCCTAGTATCCCATAAAATATAAATTTAATATAAAACATAGAGTTCATTTAGGAGAGACCTTTGGACATATCCTCTCGAATCGAGAGTGTCAATGTTTCTCTCAATCTTGTAAAAACGACGTCTGTTCTTCAAATACCTCGATGTAGTTATTAGGTTGTGGAGTGCGTCATTTGCCAGTCAGTGCTGCAGTAAACGCCTTCAACAAACGCTTTATAAATCGGATGGTACGTGAAAGAGTAACATCTTTTAACCACATATCATGAAGGAAGTTTGTTGAATTGGAAAATAAATTTTTTTGTTGAATAAATATTAAAGGATAGATTGATTTTCCTATTGGAGAATATATAAAAAAAACAACAACTTTTCTTTAAACCTTAAAAAAAAGTAATATAAGTTTTTAATTACTTGTTTGCAAAGACATTTAATTATTATCATTATTATTATTTCTTTATGACCATTGTCTGTAAAATAAGCTAACACTATTAGTTCGTGGTACATACCCTTTTTTATCGAATTACTAACATCCGCCTGAAACTTCGTAGTTTCATCCCATCGTAATATGATTTGATCACGAATTCGATAAAAAAGTTGGTCTACAAAAATACTGGGCCGTTTTTCATATATAATCTCGTTATTTTGAAATTTTAGGAGTGTAGATCAAGCCAAACGGCTCAATATTTTTGAGAGCCACTTTTTTTTCTCGGTTTCGTGATCTAGTTATCTTACGATCCAAGTAGAAAGAAGGGTATTTACAAGTTTTTAGTGCCTTATTTAATAAACAAAATAGTGTACATAGGTGTGAATATGTTTTATTTATTTTGTTATCATTTGGCTTTAATGTGTTATTTTACTTATCTTATATATTACTTCAACTTTATATATATATATATATATATATATATATATATATTTTTATTTTTTTATTTTTCTTGTTACTTGGTTATTTTTTATATATTTTCCTTTCTTATGTACATGTTTTGTGAATGAATACTATAGCCCTAGTAACAATACCCTTTAGCGTGGCAGACTGTATTAGTACTCAATAAAATAAAAAGAATAAATGGACAAAGTTTGTCCACCTCCAGATTGAAAACTCCTCAATCCCAAGAGTTTTCGTAAATAAAATAGTTCAAGGTTACGATGAGATGAAACTATTTACGAAGTTTCAGGCGGATGTTAATAATTCCATAAAAAGGGCTAAGTGAACATTAACATTATATAAAGTTCCATAAAAAAATATAAAACTTTGATAACAAAAAATATAAAATATATTTATAAAATAATATAAAATATAAAACTCCATAAAACAAAAAATATTGAATTTAACTGGGGCCATGTAGCATAATGAGCAATGCTATGTTTCTATGTTCCGAACCTCGGATTCAAGACAATCCGTAAACAATATGGTAAATGAAAATTAAATAAGGATTGTGGAGAGTAACAATTAGATTCTATACAAGCATCGATGTTTCGTTACTTTGAAATAGTATTATCATTTATGTTAAATATATGTGTATACATGGACAAAAATAAACAACTCGTATTCCGATATTGCACTCAGCTCACCGTGAATTCAGCAGAAAATTATATCATCCCGAATTAACATATTCAGCGACAGACTAAAATTATAGAAGCACAAGCAAACATGTAGCTGACGAACATCAAACAAGTTAGAATGTTGTACCAACTGATTGTTGGAATAGATTGAATTTCAGGTGCCGTGGTGCGATTTAATGAGCTTCTCACGCGTTCTGCTTAACAGCCAACTCGCCGTGGAGAATAATTTAAAATCAGAAGTGAAACCTTCTTCCTTCGTATAAAACATATAAATATCCTCGTGAAAAACATATTTGATAACCTTATATGTGTAAACTGTAATTCATCATCAACAAATGATGGACCTCTTATGGACCATATTTGATGTCCCAAATAAAATTAAGTGAATTAAAAAAGAATCTAATGTCAGTATTTCTTCAGATCATATTTTTTAAGGTTATTAGATAATGAGATTCTATTGTTGCTAGAAATTAGCTCAATTGTTTTTAAAAAAGTCAATTAATTATTTTTAAATAAAAATTGGTATGTACCAAAGATTCTGATGTTAGAATTAAAAATAAATTGGGTCAGTCTAGTACAGAAAAATTCTATTATTCCCCGCACAAAATATTTCTGGTAAACCTAGACTGGATAAAGAAATTTTAGGTAACCCTCACTTGGGTGGGTAACCATACCTGGTTCTCAGATGGTAGACCAATAAGATAAAGCTTGCCAGCATTCCACTTATGTAAGGTGTAACCCAGGCTCACAAAGATCAACAAAAGTCCCACCGCTCTTCGAAATTATTTGAAAACAGAAATAGAGAAACAATTAAAATGTAAATATTTTGGAGAAGGGAGAAGGAGGCTGTCAGACGAGTTCTTTGGATAAGAGTGTCGAGTATGAAAATTTGTTCGAGAAAAAAATAATTTGCTCAGAAAGGCATGTCCACAGGCACCAGGGAGGAAGTAGCAGACGATTCCATCATATTCTTACCATAAATAATGCTATAAAATGTTTTCATGTTATTATATTTTTCGCAAATGAATTCACTGTATCAATTAACGGTAAGTCCTACCCGATTTCATATTATTTACAATCCTCTTTCAAGTTATTCCCTCTTTTACATCTACCTTACAGATCGTTCTATGCAGTCGCGTCTTCTTTCTATACTTTTTATTTCTTAGGTAAAATTTTATTGACCATCTCCCATCCTCATTACATGGTCATACCATTGAAGCCTTCTTCTTTCATTATTGTATAAAATATTTTTTGTTTTCATACATTTTTTCTCGTACTCTAATAATCTACTTGATGCATGCTGTAGCATTCAGATGTTATAACTTGATATTAGAAAATCCATCCCTAGAGGTAATCTTTTTTTGGCGTATATTGCTGTTTTATTGTCCAGAATTTTGAGCTTTATACAATTTTCTATGATCAGGGATGTGATCGAAGAAATTAAAATACTGTTTTTATTAATTGTAAAATAATTTATTATTAAGACTTTTATTACTATCTAATAAATATTAATAAGATCACTGTGAAGCTGAAATTTAAAAAAAAATACTAAAATTGGGGGAAAACAATAGATATAACATATCCAGAAGCCCGGTACATTTCATTTTCTTCTTTCAATACATTTTTAAATTATTGAAGGTAAGTCACTATTAAATTATACCTAGAAGTAAATTCGGAGAAGCTCTGATTCTAATTGTATATCCACTGACATTTTATTTACATGTATACATTGTTCAAAACATTAAATGAAGACTGTTATTTTTCTAACAATACAAATTTACAAAGTTGATTAAATGGTTCATTTTTTAACTGATATGACATCAAAGATTTATCAGTTGTTGTTTCGTGGATACGAATAGCACACAGTAACAGACCCGCCACCTGTTACATGATCTCGGCAATAAAGAAATAAAGAAAATAAGAGGGCAAGAATAGCTTTGAGAAGACATGCTGGACATAGATCCAGATAGGGCTAACGAGACTGTCCGACGGGTCTTTTGTCCGAGTGACAGCCAGTGCTTTAGCAGCCATTAGAGAAGTTTTCATCTATCATTGAACCCTCATTTATAACTCAGGAGCTAATATAAAGAAAATTGTACTTAAACTGGTCTATCCAATCTCAATTGTAATACCAAGTATGCTAACTTGAATTAACTCCCTTTAATTTCATTAAATATTCATATTATACTAAAATATATGTTAAAACATTTACAGAGCAAGTCGTGAGAAACTGACCCAACTCTAGGAGTGGATTGCTAACAGAAAAATAATTATTAAAAGCTCATATGTTCTAATCCGATTTTCATTTGTTTAAATTTTATTGGCTGATTACAAATAAATAAAATTTCACAAATAATGAATCCTTTATATACCGAGTGTTCCGTAAGTAGAGGGACATTTTTATATAGCCCTGGAGCCAGGGCCCAAAAATCGACCTGATCGCAGGCGAAGGTTTGATTGTAAATTATGAAAGTGTATGTTAAAAAGTAAAAAAAAACCTTGTCTGCCGTTCCGCAGCCGCTGCTTTCAAAAATGGCGGCTGATTTAAAGAATATTAGGCCAATAATTTAAGGAGCGAAACGGGAAATGCATTGCGAAAAATGTGATAAAAGTTTCTATTTTTTTAACTTGTATATATGGGTTCAGACATGTAAAAAACACAATTTCTAACGCAGGCCAGCAAAGGAAAACTTTTTACAGCCAAAAAAGTCGCAAACAATTTTTTTTTCTCGATATTTTTAGGTTTTTTCATCTATAACTCCTAAACAATGCATCAAAGCGAAAAATATGTTCGTTAATGAATTAAAGAGCGTTACATTTTGCGTCAAACGAGTACATATACTTTAAAATTTGGTTTCGCGGTAAGGTATTAAACCACGGTTAACCAACTCCGAGTTTTGGGACAAATTGCTATAAATGGCCCTATAACTATAACAATAATTGGCCCTGTAACTTGGAAATGAGTTCCCTCAGAGGAAAAACCCATAGAATCAAAGTTGTAGAGCATCAAATTTCGCGTATATTCAGTATCAACTAATTTAATGTAGGTCACTTGCTGCGAACAAAATCGCTAATCTCCCGATGGCTAGAAATTGGTAATGAAGGTAAACGTGATTTTCAATATTTCAATAGTATGGGTGTCTATTCTACTGAGTTAGTTTTGTTTAAAGTCTGTTACATGCAGTATAAGCCTCTTTTCCACCTCTCAATAGCAAAAGATTTTGGTAAACGATGTGCCGAAATATACCGAATTTTATTAAGGAATGACGAATCCAGATTCGAGATATATAATTGGCCAACAATAAAAATGTCAGTACCCAGTATACGCAAAATTCGATGCTCTACAACTTTGATTCTATGGGTTTTTCCTCTTAGGGAACTCATTTCCAAGTTACAGGGCCATTTATAGTAATTTGTCCCCGTTTTTGGCAAATTTGGGAAAACTCGGAGTTGGTTGACCGTGGTTTAATACCTTACCGCGAAACTAAATTTTAAAGTATATGTACTCGTTTGACGCAAAATTTAACGCTCTTTAATTCATTAACGGACTTATTTTTCGCTTTGATGCATTGTTTAGGAGTTATAGATGAAAAACCCAAAAAATGTCGAACAAATCTGACATTTTTGGCTGTAAAAAGTTTTCCCTTGCTGGCCTGCGTTAGCAACTTTGTTTTTTACATGTCTAAACCCATGTATACAAGTTAAAAAAAATAGAAACTTTTTTCGTTAGGAGGGACGTTTCGTTCCTCAAATTATTGGCCTAATATTCTTTAAATCAGCCGCCATTTTTGAAAGCAGCGGCTGCGGAACGGCAGACAAGGTTGTTTTTACTCAGAATAACATACACTTTCGTAATTTACAATCAAACCTTCGCCTGCGATCGGGTCGATTTTTGGGCCCTGGCTCCAGGGCTATTAGGAGTGATAGCAGGCCTCAAAGGTTACAAAACATTTCACATAAACAACGGCTAATTTTCAGCTGAAAAGTAGAAAATCCAAGTATTGTCTTTTTTTAAGCGAAATATTTTTTTAAATAGGGAGCAATAAGCAAAGAAATATCTAATTGAAGTGACTACAAATTGCTTCACTGTAAATTAAACAAAATTTATTTTTATGAAGATAGATTTTGTCATTGCTAAACAATTTAAAGAGAACTGTTGATGGGCTAAACTAAGCTAAGTTCTATTTTTTAAAAAATTCATATTGCTAAGTATTGAACATAGCAAATAAGGTTTTAAAATTATTGAGGTGTAGAAAACAAAGGTGAAAGAAACCGACTTTTGACAAAAAAAACGGCGTCAAGGGTAAGGAGCAGGTAAATTAAGGACAAGGGACTCCAGGGAATTCCTCTACTCATAGTAAAAACTAGTAATGGGCTAAGTAACTGGCTGCTTTTAGGGTGTGTTATTGTGGAGTAATAGGATGAAGTTAAGAACCAATGGAAACCATCCTTGCCCCACCCTGAATATTTGTATATAATACGCCGAGAAGCAAGAAAAGAGAAAAGTCTTATGATGATATCCGGCCATGAGGATGGTTCTTAAGTTGATGTCCGGCCTTGAGGATGTGTCTTATGTTTTCTTTGTACGTTGTGGATACATTGGGTGTGAATCTCGATTTTTTTCAGAATTAACTTCCCCTAAATTAACATGTCCTCAAACCTAATTAAATGAGCATTTTTTTCTAAATGTGAGTATCTGTAGTATAGTAGGATGATATCAAAAAAAAAAAGAATCGAGCATAATATTTGTTTTTTTGACAACAGAACTGAACTCAGTTTAGTCGCACAAAAGTCCTTTTTAAATGGTTTCAACAACGACTAAGTCTATTTGATTTTGAAATAAATTTTATCTAGTTTACAGTAAAGCAATTGTTAGTGACTTAAATCGAATATTTGTTTAGTTATCACGTCCGATTCAGCAAAAAGCTAGCTTTGCTTAAAAAATAAGATACATTTTTTGCTTTTCTGCTGAAAATTGGTTTATTATTTATATGATATTTATATGACTTATATTTATAATTTTTTTTACAGGAACCTATGCTTTGTTGCAGTTCTTCCAATGATATATTGATATCCAAGAGTGGATGAGTTACGGAGAATATGTATGTTTCATGTATCGTTTTTTGGCCGGATAGATTCGTGTAATATTGAAACCAATCGTTTAGACTTATAATCTCCTCATGAATCTCCAGGACCTGATAATATAACTTATGAAGTTGTTAAATGTCTCAACCCCTCTTGGAAGCACTTCATATTACATTTATTTAATAACGTATTGAATTCTGAACAAATTCCAGGAATGTGGGCAGAATCTAACTTGCGTCTTCTGTATAAGAAAGGTGATAAAAAGGATCCGAACAACTACAGAGGCATATCCTTACTTAATACTCTAGCAAAGTTATTCACTAGCATTCTAAGGAACAGAATCATGAAATGGGCTGAATTAGAAAAATTAATACCGGAGGAACAGGCTGGTTTTAGAACGGGCAGGGGATGCATTGATCACATATTCACATTGATGTCAGTTGTCAACATTAATTTGAGGTCAAAGGGCAGCTATGTTTACGCAGTGTTTGTCGACCTTAGGAAGGCCTTCGACTCCATCAACCAAAATTTGTTGTGGGAAAGGCTCTTTTCTCTTGGAATGGGGGGGAAACTAATTAGGCTTCTCAAGGAACTATATGACGCTTCATCGATGCGGATAAAGTTGAAACACGAGCTGTCAAAAGAGATTGGTATCAGTCTGGGTCTGCTTCAGGGGGACAGTCTTAGTCCTGCATTGTTTATCCTGTTTGTGTCGGATATAGTTGAGTACTTCCGTGACCTAGGAGCTGTTGGTATTAGTATAGACCACAACCATGAAGTAGTTGTGCTTCTGTTAGCGGATGATATTGTGCTCCTCAGTAATTCATGGCATGGTGCACAAAGAAACATCAATATACTGGGCGAATACTGTAAAAGCAAATCTTTGACCCTAAATCCATCTATGTCTAAGGTGTTGGTGTTCCATAAATCTCCAAGGATGAAGAAACTTAAGACTTTGGCTTGGCGAGACATAAGTTTGGAGTATACCAGAAACTACACATATCTGGATGTGACCTTTTCTTCTTCTGGAAAATTTGAGATCCGCGGAGCATTTCTTACATAGATCATCTGTTGCAGCGACCAAAGTGATGGCAATCCTAAGAAATGGAAAAAGCGACTCTTGGGAGACAAAAACCAGCCTCTTTGACTCGATGGTCTCGTCAACACTGCTCTATGCTGCAGAGATCTGGGTGACGAGATACCTGGAGGTTTTGGATTTATCAAATCATTGCTCCATTGGCCAAGAAATACACCGAACTATGTGGCTCGCCTTAAAGTGGGAGATCTCCATTAAGTGTTGAAGTGTTGAAAAAAGTGATCAACTATTGGACAAACCTAAGCTTAATGAGTGACGAAAGACTACCTAGACAATGCTTTAATAGGCTTAGAGCTCTAGACTCATCCATTGGAAAACCTGATCCAACTTATAACTGGGTTACCCAAGTAAAGATGATTGTGGCGGAACTTGGATGCCAGGGGCTGTTTTCTTGTGTTTTCTCTCAAGGTGTGATGAGGTTCAAAGATGAAATCATGGAAAAAATAAGAAACCATCACGCATCCAAGGACATCGACAGAGTGTTAAACTCTAAATCAAACCCAAGATATAGAAAAATCTGCTCCTTTAATGTTACCAGAGCAGAGGATTATCTTCAGGGCTCTGAATTTAAACTAATTAAGAGCCGTTAGTCGTCTCAGAATAGGAAATAAAGATTTTATGAAAATATACTTAAAAGATGCTACTTTGACTATTGCATACTCCCCGCCTAAAATACCTATCTCAGAATCCCAATTAACTTCCTTCCTTAACTCCTTAGGACACCACTTCCTTCTAGGTGCAGACTTAAATGCTAAACACCAGCAATGGGGAGCCAGAACCACAAATTCCAGAGGACGAACATTGCTATCTGCACTTAATTCCCATCACAGCAACATCCTCTCACCCAATTCTCCCACATACTGGCCAACAGATCCTAACCGCAATCCCGATCTCCTAGATTTTTTCATCCACAAAGGTCTAGGGTCCCTTAATTATAGCATTTCAAGACTTGATGATCTTTCCTCAGACCATAGTCCCCTAATCCTAACGGTCTCCACATCACCAATTCCCAAACCTCCTCCACCTTCATTTATCAGGGGGCCAGTTAATTGGAACCTCTTCCGTCAAATACTGGATCATAATATTGACCTCAGAGTTTCCTTAAAAACACCTGCAGACCTAGATGAAGCAGTATATTCCATGACTACCTTGATCCAACAAGCAGTTTGGACTGCATCTTCACCTGATCCTTCTAAAAAATACAGCAAAATAAATCCTCTACCAAGACCTACTGGACCTTATTAATAGGAAACGATGCTCTAGGACCATCTGGCAAAGAACCAGGCATCCTGATGATCGGAAATCATATAACTATTATTCCAAGCAGGTAAAACAAAAACTGGCTACGTTTAGATCCCAATCCTATAATTCCTATCTTTCCTCACTATCTGCAAGTGATAACTCCCTCTGGAATGTAACAAAAAAAAATCCTTAAATTCCAATCCATTTCCCACCCCCTCCGCCGTGATGATGGTTCCTGGGCTTCGTCAGATGAGAATAGAGCAGAAGAGTTTGCTAAACATCTATCGTACACATTCACTCCTCATCCTGAACTCCATCCCTCCCATACTGCTGAAGTTAAAGAATTCCTCTCTTCATCGATTCCTCTCTCCTTACCTCCTACAGCCGTCAACCCCTCTGAGGTCAAATTCCTTTTAAAGAACCTAAAACCTCGCAAATCTCCAGGACACGATCTCCTTACTTCCCAGATCCTCAGACAACTTGCCAAAAAAGCAATTATATTCCTTACATATCTATTCAACTGTATCCTCCGCACAACCCAATTTCTCCTGGTGTGGAAACACTCCATAATTATCCTCTTCCCTAAACCAAGTAAACCTGTTAATTATACATCATCCTATAGACCGATAAGCTTACTTCCGATCCTTTCCAAAATCTTTAAGAAAATCCTTCTCAAACGCATCCTACCCATATTCGAATCCCACAATATCCCTTCCCATCAGTTTGGATTCCGCTCAAGACACTCCACTGTCCAACAAGGCCTTCGCGTTGTGGACCACATATCCTCTGCACTTGAAAACAAGCAATATTGCACTGGTGCCTTTCTGGACGTAGCTCAAGCTTTCGACCGGGTGTGGCACGATGGCTTGCTTTTCAAGCTCAAAACCCATTTACCTCAACCCTTGTACCTAGTCCTCAAATCTTACCTTTCAAATCGCTCCTTTCAAGTCCGCTGCGGCACTGAACTCTCCAAACATTATCCAATTGAGGCTGGTGTTCCACAAGGCAGTGTCTTGGGCCCAGTTCTCTATATCCTTTTCACCGCTGACATCCCTTCAAGTCCTGATACCTTCCTAGCAACATTTGCTGATGATACTGCCATCCTATCCTCCCACTCGGATCCTCTAATAGCGTCCCAGAACCTGCAAAGACACCTTTCCTTCATTGAGCAGTGGTGCAACAACTGGCGCATCAAAATTAATGAATCAAAATGCAAGTATGTAACTTTCACTCTTCGACGCAGATCCTGTCCGCCAATCCTTTTTAATTCAATTCCTCTTCCCTACTCAGACACAGTCCGATACCTTGGCTTCCTTCTGGACAAAAGACTGACTTGGAACCCACATACGAGACTTAAAAGACAAGAGCTTAACCGACGATTTGGTCAGCTATATAGACTACTAAACAGAAGATCTCATCTCTCAACAGAAAACAAATTATTAATCTACAAGACCATACTGAAACCTATCTGGACCTACGGACTTGAACTGTGGGGGACAACTAAATCATCGAATATCAAACGCATCCAATCCTTCCAGTCCAAAGTCCTTCGAACAATAGTCAATGCTCCATATTATGTCACGAACAAGACCCTACACCATGACCTTAACATCCCATATGTCCATGACATCATCCCATCCAGATTCTCCAACTTTCACCAGAACCTCATTCATCATCCCAATCCTCTAGCGCAATCCCTATCCAGCTCCGAGCATCCATACCATCCCCCTCGAAGGTTGAAACGGCAGTGGCCTCGAGATCTTTTGTAAATATGCCTTTGGAGTCCTGGCAATGGCCAGCTTCTCCACTCATGTCCTGAGCGTCTGTGGCTGTATTGCCCTCTTTCAGTCTCCACTGGCTTCTAATACTAGTGATGCGACTGGAAAAGTGGCACTGGGATCTTCCGGAGTCTTGCTTTGCCTTCCGCGTGTGGAGGTAAAAGCCTGGCTCGGAGATTCTTGAGCAAATGTATATATTGTATATAGTTATGATTGTGTTTAGAAGTTTTTATTTTATTTTATTTTTTTTTTTATTATTTTTTTTTATTTATTTACCTTCTTCATCAGTATTATTTATTTACTTCTTATATTTATTTCTTTATTATTTGTATATATTGTATGAATGAGAACTGTTAGCCCTAATGCTTATAGCCCTCCAGCAGTGGCTGATTGTATTATTATTCAATAAATAGATTTAAAAAAAAAAAAAAAAAAAAAAAAAAAAAAAAAAAAAAAAAAAAAAAAAACTTTGACTATTAAATCCAGTGAGGTGTGTGGTGCATGCAACTGCCTTGTAACTGACCCGGTAACTCATTTTCTAATCCAATGTATCAAGTTCAACGAGCCGAGAAATAAGTACTTAAAGGCATTTATCACTGAATCCAGAGAAGATGCTAGTGTGGAGGAGATACTGAAAATAGACACTATGAAAAAAATAAACCAACTGTATCATTTCATACAGGGCTGTTCATTGAACTGTTAAGTGGTTAACTTAATCATATAACATATATTAATTTTTATTTATATTGTCATTTGTCTTATATCTCTCGAATATTTAAAAAAAAAAAAAGTTTTACTAATTGTTATATATATATATATATATATATATATATATATATATATATATATATATATATATATATATATATATATATATATATATATATATATATATCGTTTACTAATCTGTTATTATATTAGTCATACTTAATGCTGTAGACAGTGTTAATGTTATGTTTGAATGCAGTACTAGACTCAAGATCTAACATTGTTAAATATACCATTACATTTATTTGTACAGGAATTTCCTTAGATAAATAAAATAAACTATCTATCTATCTATCTATCTATATTTATAAGTTTTCTGTAGCTCATCTTCAAAAGCTTATATGAAAATTTCCTTCTACTTACTGGACACCCTGTTTATGTTGTTATTTCGGTTATCGGAGAATTATTTTAATATACCCCACCGTGAAACTACCACTATTGACTTCTGAACATTTTTAACTTCATCTTCAAAGTGTCAATTATATTTATAATTCATACAAGATGAATGACGTCTGCAGCACTTTAAATTCGTCTAATTAGTACATTCGTAGCGTCTACTTTTACTTTTACTTTTGATACGTTCAGATTCATTTGATACTTTTAACCATGGCCAGTCAGTTCTGGAGATATAGGAGGCCAAGTGATGACTATCTAATAGTTATCAGCAGGAGCTTTAGCACTCCCATTTCGCAAACCATTAAAAAAAATAATAATAAAAATGCATATTTCCTATGTGAATAATGAAAATCTTTTAGCAAAATGAAATCTCTGTGATGATCTCTGGCACTTTAATTAACATATGTTCTAATCTGATTGTAACCAGTGTTGCCATTTGTACGAAGATTCTCGTATTTGTACGAGGTTATACCTGGTACATAATGTTTGCTGACGTATGCTAAGTTATATTTTTATGAATGAAGTTTAGATTTGTTTTGCAATTCTTTTTACTGAATTATTATTTATATTAATATGTAATACTGAACTTTTGTTGCTTTATAGACAAATAAATTTCTTTAATTAGAGATGATTATTATTTCGTTTATAAAACCATGATTATATATATATATATATATATATATATATATGTTTTTTTAATTTTCTAGCAAAAAAAAAATTTAAAAAAAAATTGATACCTTAATTTAAAAAAATGTTTTAGATTTTTATCGAGTATAAAATAAAATATAAGAAATCCATTGTTTCAATATATCCATATTGTTTCCATATAACAAATCTATATATCCATTGGTTCAATCATAAAACTACAATTTTACATAATCCCTTTATCAATAGTTCTAAGTAAGCAAAAAAAAAATAAATATATATATATATATATATATATATATATATATAATATATATATATATATATATATATATATATATATATATATATATATATATATATATTTATTTTCATTATGTCGTAATAGATGAAGTCATAATAATATGTTTTCCATTTATTTTTTAAATTGATAGACATATTATATCCTTTAAAAAGTTTATTTTACTGTTTTAATTTTCTTAGAAAGCTTTCCAATAGTTCCAAAAATGTATGCACTTTTTTATATATTTAATTCCGTGCCTTAAATTAAACTCGTTTTACGTCTTAACCCATTAACTTAAACAAAAATATTTTAAAATGACTTTAAAATATATAGACAGAGGTAAAAAGTAAAGTTCTGATCTAAAACAAAACAATAACACTGAGCCTACAATAGTACGAATTTTTAATGAGCAAGCGTACGAGGATGTACGAGGCTGAAATACGAGGATTTGCTACAGAGCGCGCGGCAACACTGATTGTAACTTGTTTACAGTCTATTGCAAATAAAATCATAATGCTAATATGTGTATGAAATGTTGTTTATTTGTGAAATTAATTTTAGATATAATTGGCCAATTCAATTTAAAGGGATGAAAATTGGATAAAAACATACTATTTTATTTTTATTATCTTCCTTTGTGCATCCCAATGCTAGAGTTTGGCCATTTCCTCTTGACCCAGCCAGTTTTTGTTTATATAAAATTAAAATAGTTACCGTTACTGGATGGCTTGGTGAGCGGAAGGGTTGAGGCAGTGCTGTTCCTGCCGCCCTCAGGCACCGCCCCCTCGGCCTCCGGAGGCAAGAGCTTGGGGACGTAGTGGGGGTGGCCCCGCCGGTGCTGGTGGATGCTGTTGAGTATGATGTTGCTAGAGGTCCTCGAGAGGGCGATCCTCTGGCGAACTGCCTCCTGGTAGATCCTGCAAGAGACCCAACGTTATCTTAAAGGATAAAACAAAAAGATAAAGGAAGAAATATCCAATCGCATAGATTTAATTAAAAAAAATATAATATGCATGAAATCAACAGCTTATAAGAAGCCCAACAAATTATGAAACTATAACTTCTGTACGTAATGTTTTGTTTCATTGCAATACTAATGATCAATTTTGCACAAGGGTTTTGTAGGACTTGTCAGTTTTTTATTGTTTCTATACTTTGAACAGAAGCTTAACTTTCTTTATTGAATATTGATACATTCTGCCACATTGAAGGGCATTAATATTAAGGCTACATGATTCATTCACACAATATGTACATACAATTAATATCAATAATAAAGGAAAAGAAATATTAAAAAATAAAATAAAATAAGTAAATTGGTATGCCTTTGTACAAAAAAAAAAAAAAAAAAAAGAAATAATAGATAAAAGCTAGATGAAATTAAAGTAAATAAATCACATTCACACCTATGTACAATATTTACATTCACCCAGAGGACTCTGAGTCATGCCTTATTCCCCGACGTGGAAGCCAAGGCAGGACTCCAGGAGATCCCAGTGCTTCTCTCTCAGCCGCGTCACTGTTATTTGAAACCAGTGGAAACTGATGGAGGGCACTATAGCAACAGACGCTCATGTCTTGAGTGGAGAATCTGGCCATTGCCAGTACTCCAATATACACATATTACAAAAGGTCGCGGGGCCACTGCCGTTTTAACCTCCGGGGAGGATTGTAGTGATGGCTGGAGCTAGATAGGGATTGTGCTACAGGATTTGGATGATGAGTGAGTTTCTGGTGAAATTTGGAAAATTTTTCTGGGATTAGGTCAATAACAAATGCGATATGAAGGTCATTATGAAGGGTTTTGTTGGATACATAGAAGGGAGCATCGAGTATTGTTCGGAGGATTTTAGACTGGAAGGATTGAATGCGTTTGATGTTAGAAAGTTTTGCTGTCCCCCAACGTTCTATTCCGTAGGTCCAAATAGGTTTCAGGATTGTCTTGTAGATTAGTAGTTTGTTGTTGACATTTAACCAAAATAGGTCTATTTTCCTGTAATCGACACTGAACCGTATTATTTATTTTATTGTATTAGTTTATTTAAATTATCCCTATCTACATTTAAAACCCTCCTATTCCAATTTCTATCCCAAAAACAGTCAGACAGCACCCGCTAACCTTTTATGTAAATTTATATATTATTCAAAATTATTCACATAATGGAATATTTACATATAATTCATGACTTAAATAATTACTATCAGATTCGTCTCCTTTTTTTTTCTTTCTTCAGAAACACAGAGTTTATTGCTAGGAAGAATGTAATGCATTTTTAATTTATTTTTTTTTAAATTGCATACTTATGTAGTATACCACTGTGTATACCAAGTATATACCACTGTACACAGTTTTAAGTGTATCGGCATTGTTCCTAGTGTTTTGAATATAGATTTTTTTTATATTTTGTACATAGTATATTTAACTAATATTTTCTTTACTTTTTTTTATTCTTACCTTTCATGTTTGTTTTTAGTTAGGCCAGATATAATACTTTAATTATGTACTTTTTTGTTATTTTAAATGGACTTCCTCCCAGACTAAAATTATTTTTCTATTCTATTCTATTCTAAATTTATTGACAAAAGTGTTACCATCAAAAATCTTTTATACCAGCATACCCCAATGAGAACTCTTACATTAGGTAGCTGCCCCTTTTCGGTATGCATCTCACGTAAAATCGACATTAGTGAAACATATTTATTAGTATAAACAATATAATATTATCTAGATAGAATATTTAACACAAACGTTTAAGTAATATTTCAATTAATAAGGGATTAGCTCGCACCTGAGGAAAATATATTTCCAGTCTAATAATTAAAGAGTAATACACAGCTATTCCAAAACATATTATAATCCATTATAGTACTCGCTCATGAATTTTTTCTTTCGAAATTTTTTAGTCTTCCACCACATACATATCCAAAAATATTAGCAAGAGACTTACTTAATCTGATGGAACTGCATGGATTAAATTTCAACTTAAATCGATCTAACTGTAATGATGTTAAACTATAGAGAGATTATTTATATTTACTAAAAATTCAAATTCAGAAAAACATATATAATCAATGTGTAATTAAAGTTCAGAATTCTAAAACTTTCACTTTTTACCCTCATTTAACTTCAGTAAATTATATTGATGACAAAAGCTCATTGAAGGTGATCAGATTGGTAATTAAGATTAGAGCTGATGTTTTGAACTTACATTATAAAAACTTCAAGCAAACAAATAATAATTGTAGCCTTTGTAATACAAACGATACAGAAGATCTCTATCACTTTCTGGCTGCTTGTCCGCTACTATCTGAATTTAGAATTAAATAGTTAAAATCTAGAAATTTATCTCGGGATCAAGTAATAGATTTAACAATTGGATAGCATTCGTAAATTACTGCCAGTCTGCTTTCAACTATAGAATGATTCTCTCCAAAAAGGTAACAATTAATAAATTGGAGAATTTCGGTACCACTCTTTTTGTAATTAAAATATTTATATAACTTTTACATTTTAAATATAATTGTTCTTATTGTCGTATTAATTAGTTGTATATAAATGAATTGAAATATAATTTCGTTATAAAACACGTCGAACGTGTCGCACGTCTGATTTTTGGTTTTAAATCTGAAAATATAATTTTGTATTGCTTTATAATTTATATTATGTAATTTCGATAAATAAAAATACTTTTTCTTCTCTTCTACTCACTCAGGACCTACAGCCAAGTAACAAAAGTTTATGTGCACTCACGACCTTAAAAAATAGAAGGCTATAATTCTTATTGGTTCAGTTTATAACCAATAAAATAAGTAATAACGTTAAGTACTTTAATTCATAAGTTCCAAGAAATTATGAATTAGTTTTTTTTTCATATAAAAAACAACAATAACAGTGCAACATAACAAAAAACAATGAAAACTAGGGTAACAAAAGTTTCTGGATATTTTCTTTAGATGACAATTACGAATTTGATATCGATATTAGAAAAAATAAACTAATATTTTTTGGGATCGCTCTTAGCTTTTATTATCTTCCTGAGCCAATCTGACATAGAAGAAGCCAGTTCTAAAATCACAGAAGTCGGTATCTAGGACCATTCTTAGAGGACACGCTTCTTAAGTTCTTCCTTGTAGCTCATTGAACTCTTCGTGATTATCTACCAATTTTGGGCAATTGTAAAGACACCAAGTTCAGGCCATTAGAATAGTGTGTTTAGCTGATAGAAATGAAACTAACACTTCAGCCTTAAGCCGTTAACATTAAGCATTAATTTGTTTTAAAATTATTACAGTACATTGCAGCATTCATATTTCCATCAATTAAAGAAAATTGTCCAACACTGGCAAACGCCATGTACACCGGCTCCACCTATGAGCCTCCCTTGTTGTGGGGTTTTACCGTAGGCTGCATATATATTTTTAGAGGTTCTAATGGAAAGATCTTATCTTTAGTGACAAAACTAAAATTGAACAAGATGGTTCACATAAGCAAAGAAAAATCTGGAGGAAAAAATTAAGTTCTAAAAATAAAAAACAAACAACATATGATGAAACACATTAGAGCTATACACCTCCTCAACATCAAAGAGTGATGTTAAGGAGGTGTATAGCGGCTTAAAATGCCGGACTAACGGGTGTCGTTTATGGGAAACTGAATCAAAATGTATCAAGGAGTATACCTTTGCGCATATATAAAAGAAAGTAGAAGACGTCGAATGTAAAACGTAGAAGAATTCGAAAAATCGAAACAAAACCATTCTTTTTCCAACTTTTCTTTCAACATTAAGCCAAATATGACTGTTCGTTTCTGAAAGATTGGCATATCTAAGAAAATACATTTATGCAGACGCAAGCGGAATTATCGAATGACATTTAATAAATCTAGCCACCAACCCACACCGCACCTGAAAAATTCCTGTAAAGTGGATGGACGGTAGCGAGCGATATGTCCGGTAAATGGATTTGGCTACAGGTAGATAAAAACTGAATCAAAATAGATTCTTGATGTATGAAAAGTAAAACGCAAGTGGATAATTTTCATACTGAACAAATAATAACTTTTATCCTATCACACAAATACAAAGCTTCCCTACCTTTGATGTTGAGGAGGCAAATCAGACTTCAAATGGACGAAACTAGTAATAAGCCTCTTAATTTTATATATATGTACATATATTCCGCAAAACGGATATCCAACACAGTTTACCCCCAAAATATTGTAGAATTTCTTCTGAACAAACTTTAAAATTTAAATACTGACATAAAACAACACCAACAAATAAAGTTCATAATTCCCACGCATTATAATATTCTCTGGATAAACGCACATAATTTCTTATTTGATACAAAAACCAATTCCATGAAATGTGTTAGGATTATTTAGACATCAGCCGACCTATCGTTGATATGTATTTGAGTAATACTAATGGAAATGAGGGAAATGCATATGGTAAAGCAATATAATTAACATTGGTTCAATATCGGGTATGAATATAATTACTTCTGGCAGTTATAATATTGTAGATCTCTCAGTAATAAATCTAGAGGATAATTTAAATTCATAATACATTGATTGCACAATCCTATACAACATATTAATTAAGGTATTTTTACAGAAATCTAAACTTTTCTGTTTATATTATTAAGAATAAAATACCTTATCGATTATTATGATTGAACTAATACATTTATACAACACTGTATTATAAAGAAAAAAAAGAGAAATGTTTTGTGCCGTTAAAAAATAAATATAAATTAGTTACTTGTATCAGTTTTCTTATTGTTATTGCTTCCTCACTACCGAAGGTAGGGAAGCATTTTATTCGTGAGAGAATTTAAAAAAAAATTGTATGCTCTGAATCGAAAATTTCCACTCGCGTTTTACGTTTCAGACATCAAGGATCGAATTTGGTTCGGTTTCTGTCTGTCTGTTCGTAGTGAAATCGATGCAACGTGTATATCACCTGCTACCGTTTATCCGATTTTTATGAAATCTTCAGGAATTGTGCGGGTTGGTGTCTAGATGGTCCCATATAAATTTTATTAAATTCTAACCAGCACTTCCGCTTACGTTCGGGCAAACGCATTTTTGTCGATATGCCAATATTTAAAAAACAGCTGGTTTGATTTGGCTCAAAGTTTGATAAAAGGTAGGTATCTGTAAAAAAATAATATAGGGTCAATTTTATTGAATTCTGTCCATTGCTTTCTCTTATATATACGCAAATGTGTTTTCCTTTATCTTTAAAACCGCAAGTTCGATTTGGCTCAAATTTTATGGGAATTTAGGGATTAGTAAACGTAAAATGAAATTGGCATCAATTTTATCAAATTATATCTACTACTCAAAAAAATACTTCCGCTTTTAGATCAGGAAATCTGTTATTTCATGTGCCTATAGTTTAAAAACGGGACATTCAATTTGACTCAAAATTTGGAGAACAGTATAGAAATTACTTAGTATCAGTTTCATTTAATTCCATTTAATAATTAAAATTGATATAAATAATTGTTATATATATATATATAGTGACGGTGCAATATTGAAGGCACTGATCATAAATCATGGGAGTTAGGTCATTACAATATTGTCATGGGTTTATAAAATTTTAGGTTTTATCTAACAAATTAATTGATACTGTATTGTTTGGTCGATTCCAAACATCACTGGCATGACACTTACTGCCTTACTTAGATTTCGTGAAATTTTCAGTAAATTTAAAGTAATCTGAATTTGTAAAAAAAAAAAAAAGTCTTGTATTTGTGTTTATTTCTATTGTAGTTCAATCAGTTTTTGTTGGTCTCGATTTCCTCCTTAAATATTGAAGTTGTGTGAACTTCACCCATATTTTTATATTCAAGCTTAATTAGTTTTGTTCTCACTGAAGAAAGAATTGGTCTCGTTAACTCCGGACAAACAACAAGTTGAATTTTTCCTATGGATTTTTTATTCAGATCCATTACGAACTGAAAACGCACCTATTAAGTATATATCACTGCTATTAGTCTAAAAGGTCGTACGTAAAATTTTTCAACTTTTATTCTATTTATGCTAAAGGTGCCATTTTGTAGCCTGCAACTGATATAAGCAGTCTGCTACGATGTAAAATAGCAGAGGACAATAAAATATGAAATTGTACCAATAAATCATAAAGAAATAATGAGTTTTTACGCACGATCTTTTGCACTATCAGTAATGAAATGCATGTTCAGTATCCATTGGTATTTTTTTTTTTTTTTTTTGCTTCCTCACTGCCGAAGGCAGTACCTAAAGCTCTCGCACACATTGTATTCGTGCGAGAGGTTAAAAAAAGTTGTGTGCTCAGAATCGAAATTTTCCACTATCATTTCACGTTTCAGACATCAAGGATCAAATTTGGTTCGGTGTCTGCCTGTCTGCCTGTCTATCTATCGTAAGTGTAAACTTGTCTTTAAAATCAAGTAACAAAAATACATATCTTTTCCCCAACAATATATCTATCGATAATACACTCTTTTATCCTTCCATTGAAAAAACATAAAATATTTCATAATTTCTGGATGTTTAACAGATTTATCGAAAAAAATAATTGTATCAAAAATGTATCACCATCGAACTTCCAAAAATGTCTAGTTCAATTTTTATAGTTATAGTAGGAAGGATGAGCCTCACTATGTAACTTAAAAGCGCCTTCTCAATTTGATAATGTGATTTATGTATTCAAAATACAAAATAAAATACATTTAATATATTTTGTATATTGTATTTTGAATACTATAACATTTCACTGTATTTTGAATTTTCAAAAGAGAATACAGTTAGAAACAATGTATTTTATGTTTTATATCTTAAAAAATGTATTTTATTTTGTATTTTAAAATATTGTCCAAGTCTGATCTAAATGAACTCTACAGGATCTAGATGATAACCTAGAAAGTTATAAACAACAGTTTTTCCGCCTTGATTTGTCTGCTTTGGAAACCATCTGTGGTTTGAAAGCTTTCAATTTTTTCATCGATTTGTATTCAAATTGTTAGAATTTGACGATCGAAATTGGAATTGGTTATTTATATATGAAATTTCATTTAGTTTGATACCTCAAAGTCTAAACCAATGACTTTGTAAGCCGGAAAAGAGATCCATACAACCGTATTACGAAAAGTACATATTTCTAAGATAAATTTACCGGTAATAGAAACTTTAAGAAAAAATGTCAACTTTGATGTAAATCACATGATGAAGTATCTATGTAAATGGGTTTAATTGTCACTGTATTTAGTATTTTATTTTCTATAAGGTCAGTTCCCTAATTATTCATGGAAAACTTAAGCATACATCATATCAGTAATAGTCCCCTTGGTTTTAGAGTTGACAGTATTTTTTATATAAATACAAACCCCAAAAATAAAAACTGCAGTTTTAAACTAAGAAATGGCCATTTGCAGATGCATTAGTAAAAATTTCAAAATTAAAAAAAAAAAAAAATCTCAATTTTAAATAAATCTCCATGAAAGAAAGACCCATCCTTGCTTATATTAAAAAATCAATTAGTAATCCACTATTGTAGAAAATATTATTTGAGCTACATACATCACCCCTCTAAGAGTTCTAGCACCAATTATTGCACTCACTATACAGAAAACAAAGCTTATTATTTATAATTAGGTTTAAAATTATCTATTATAATTAGTAATTCAGTGTCGATTACAAGAAAATAGACCTATTTTGGTTAAATGTCAACAACAAACTACTAGTCTACAAGACAATCCTGAAACCTATCTGTACCTACGGACTAGAGCTGTGGGGGTCAGCAAAACCTTCAAACATTAAGCGCATTCAATCCTTTCAGTCTAAAGTCCTCCGAACAATAGTCCATGTTCCCTTCTATTTAACCAATAAAACCCTCCATTTCACATTAACCAATAAAAACCTTCATATCACATTTGTTATTGACCTAATCCCAGACAAATTTTCCAAATTTCACCAGAAACTCACTCACCATCCAAATCCTGTACCACAATCCCTATCTAGCTCCAGCCATCCCTACAATAATCCCCAAGGGTTAAAATGGCAGTGGCCCCGCTTCCTTTTGTAAATATGTATATATTGGAGTACTGGCAAAGGCCAGATTCTCCATTCAAGTCCTGAGCGTCTGTTGCTCTAGTGACCTCCATCAGTCTCCACTGGTTTGCAATACCAGGAAGAGAAGCACTGGGATTTCCTGGGGTCCTGCCTTGACTTCCACATGTGGGGGACAAGGCATGACTCGGAATCTCCTGGGCGAATGTAAATATTGCATATAGATGTGAATGTGTTTTATATATTTCAATTTCATTTAGTTTCTCTTTATTTATTTATTTTTTTTTACCTATGTATGTTAATTTTCTTATTTTACTTTCCACAACTCTTTTTCTTTTATCTCTATTTTTGTTATCATTTTTATGTATATATTGTGTGAATGTTTAATGCGGCCCTAATATTAATGCCCTGAAATGCGGCAGAATGTATTAATTTTCAAATAATAAAAAAAAAAATACATTTTGGTTAAATAACGGGGCTTTAATTAGAAATCTGAAAAAAAAATCATAATTTGAAACAATCGTAATGTAGTCTAGATAAATGCTAGTTTAATTTCTATCCGGTAGAAGTTCACATATATTAAGATGGTTATAATGTATGGCTTATGTTGAACCCAAAAAGCAGTCCCTGGGACGGTATAAATCCGCCAACGGCGGCCATTAAGAGACCCCTATTTGCTCTCCTTCATGCCCCGCTGCCGGTGAATGCAGTCCCTTCCATTACACCGAATTCTGAATAGGTTAAATGGAAAATTGTTAATGGAGATCCGGATCGGCATTTAAGCCATCTATATATCCCATTAACCAGATCTCATACTTAATAGTGGAGTAGATGTTAATTGCTATAGATTCATGTTTAAATAGCTTTTTACGTTCTCTAGTTTTAAAGCCATTTCCATCTGCCATACATACATATATATATACATATATAGGAGTGTGTACAAGGGTTTATTCCTATAAGACTCAATCTTAGAAGAATGGAATAGCCCAAAACCTCAATCACTAACAAATTGATTGACTCCTTTAAAACACACTAATACATATTGTAGACAATAATGGCTTGCCTACAAGTTGTTGGACTAAATTCATATTATTTAAAGATTAAAGACTTCACAAGTGTATCATTTTTGCTGTGAGGTAAAATTATCTATTTTTTCCATTTTTTTAAATTTCACAGTTAAACATTTTAATTTTATTGGAGGACAACTAAATTTCCACTGTAGTGGGAATACTCGCATATAATAATGATTCACAAGCCTAACAAGGACAAACATAGCAATTTTAGCAAGACACAAAAATCCAACATACGCCTCACAGACCCTACAATAGTATTTAACAAGATTACTTGACTGGTTCAAAATTTGGAAAATCCGACTAAATCAAGACAAATCACAGCACATCACATTTACGGTTCGACATGAAACATGCCCTCCAGTTTTCCTTGACAATACACAGATTACACAGACAGATACCGTTCACTACCTTGGTCTGAAATTTAACAGAAAAATGACGTGGGGCCCACATATAATCAAGAAACGGAAAACGCTAAATCAAAGGTTAAGAATTCTGAGTTCAAATTCAAAACTAAAACTTAGACAGAAATTGAGCACATACAATTACTTACTAAAACCTATTTGGGCTTACGCATCACAGATATTTGGAACTGCTAAAAAGTCTCACTTAAACAAACTTCAAATCTTTCAAGCAAAAACATTCAGAATAATTACAAAAGCACCTTAGTACGTTAGCAACATAACCTTATATGCTGACCTTCATATGCCGACTGTTAACGAACACATACGAACTCATTACAAACGATTCCATGACAACTTACAAGGACATCCTAATACACTAATAAATCACATGACCATTACGAATATGCCAGGTAACGTCTGTAGGAGACTGAAGAGGGACCTCCTAGGTTAATGTAGATATCACGCCGAGTGAGGTGCCGCGGGGTACTAATCCTCCTCACTCCTTTCATGTCATATTTTGTTATAAATTTCACATTCACTGGTTGTCATTACCATTATGACAGATGTGAATAAAAAAAAATAAACCAAAAAAATATTGAGTTTTTAAATATTTCAAATAAGATTATAAATAAATCTGTTGAAGATTTTCTGGTTTTATATTTTTACCGTAACTATTGAAGTCTTTTTTCCCATTTTTCTAAGGAATGAATCAATTTCACTGTGAGCCACTGAGTTACTGTACGTATGTGTGCAGTGGCTCACGGTCAAAATTAAGTGCCAGGGTATTTATAGAAATTATTGAATAAATAAATAGCGCCAATAACGCACCTCTACTCTCAAGGGTCATTAGCGTTTTAATAAGATTTTTATTATTTTACAATAATCTACTAACTTTAAAAATTCAAACAAAGTATTGATTCTTTCTTCAGTATCTTGAAGGATTTCTCTTAATGTTTTGGCTAAGCCTGTTTTTTGTCCGTAATTTTCAAATTGAGGACATTCTTCCAGTAACTGTTTTACTTTTTGTGGTATGTTATCTCATTTTTCACACGTAGGCGCTTCGAATCCTCTTAGAAGGTAGCCATGTGTAAACTGGCAGTTTCCTGTCCTTTATTAAATTATTAACCTTTACACCAGAATGACCATTTTTTTTCTTGTTCTTTCCTACGTCGCTTGCTGATGTGCATACGCGTTAGCCCATTTAGCCACACCGCGTACACCAGAATTATAGCTATTTATTTACTTATAATACGGAAAATATTTGAGAAATTATTTCTTCTAAGGATAAAGCCAATCCTATAAAGAAGGGAGAACCCAAAATGTTCTCTAATGCAATTTCAAATAAAAAAAAATTGAAGTTCAAAAAGTTTGAATTTTAAAAACATTTTATCAGTAAACGTTTAATTTCTTAGTTTGATTTAAACTTCAGTAAAAGGTTTATCATAACTTTTATAGGTTGAAATACGTTTTACAACAGTATGGATTTTTCAATTGGTATTATCAGGAAACCTAAAACCCCCAATTTTCCTCAATGTAATTTTTTTTTTTAATTTCTTTATTGAGTATTATAACAATCTGTCTGTTGGACATTGGTTATAGTGAGGTAGGATGACATTCACACCATATGTACAAAAAAATAAAATAAATAGAACAAAATAATAATCAAAAGTATATACAATAGACAATAAAATAAAATAACCTAAAAAATAAGAAAACCTCAATGTAATAAATTTGAAAAAATAAAATAATATGATTAAATGAATGATAAATATTAAATCACATTTTTCAAAAGAGCTCCAACCAATGGAATATTTTTAATAACGATTTTCAGGATATAATCAGGTGAAAAGAAAAGTTTAAACTCACAATACTTCTTCAGCGAGGATGTAGTTCAGTATTTTGTAATTATTTTAAATATGTGTTTGTAAATAAATTAAATATTTATTAAGGCAGTTTATATTTTAAACATTCTAATTTTTGAAATGTTCACCAAATAATGTTGACTCGCATTACAAATATATCTTTATTCAGGATTTAATAAAATAAGAAATGTAATAGTGTCATAATAACAACAACACGTAAAGCTATCGATTTATTTTTTGTTGAATCGATTCAGACTAGCAAAATACTGAAGTAATGTCCCCTATTCGAGCTTTAAAGTTAAATGTCTAAGGTAGGGGGATTTTTTCCCCCCGAAAATATGGTATATTGCACCACTGTGCGTCGGTTGATCCAAATTTTTCCCATATCCCTTGTATCTCGAGGAATTTTTTATGGAGAAACAAAAGTGGGTATTTGTTGTTAGCACTTCAGGAAACCCTAAATATGATTTTTAATATCAATCTATAGCGATTTGTCAGTGCAATTTATTTATTTCTTTTCCTAGACGTTTTTAATTAATATGTATTTTGTTTATTTTTGGACTACTAAAACGCATTGTAAGGTTTATTCTTGTTTTAATGCTTACGAATGCCCCTCTCTACTGCATTGCCTATAAATATTAACTAGTAAAACTGAAGTTGGAGGATTTATAATATTTATATACTTCTAATAATGAATTGATATTTCAATTTATACGAAATATTCAATTTATATAAAATGCTTTAAATAATTGAAAAATATTAAATTCACAGTACTGGGGCGGTCTTTGTAAGTGAATGAATTTATTCGAACTTCTAAACAAAAACATAATTACAATTATCAGGAAAGAATGAATAAAAGATAAGGGAACAATAGTGTTAGAACAAAGGGAGCGGTACATTCAATACCCAGAGTAGTGTAAAAGGGAACAGGGCCCTTAAGTCAAACAGGTTGGCTAACTAGCAGCAATTGATATGAATATCTCAAAGCCCCGCTGAATCCTTTACAAACACTCCGATACAAAAGAGCCCTGCTTATCCACTGACGATAGGTGCTTTCTGGCACAATTCGATTACCATACCCTTTAAAGGATCAATAAATGAGAATTTTAGTAGACATAAAATTGATTACTATTTTTTTTAAAGTAAAGGAAGAAACGTGGTAACAGAATTTCGTTACAAAAGTTATGTTATCTCTAATGTTGAATTTTAAAAGTATTAAAAGAGATTTAAAAAAATATATATAATTTCAATATAGCTTACATTTTATTTGTTTTATAGAAGAAATAACTTATCTATAAAAACATAGCTATGATTGATCAACAATAAAATACATACTTTTAAAGTTATTCGAAAATAAAATTTGAAATCCATCCTTTTACCAACCATTTTTTTTTTTTTTTTTTTTAGTATGTTATATACATATATTTATAGGAAGTCCTGTTCTTTTTCTTTTATTGGCACAACAATCGCATGAAGCTGCCCTTGGCCTGTTCAACAGCCGCCAACCATCTCTCTTTATCTTCTGTAAGGGTAACAGGAATCCTCAGTTGTCGCAGATCCTGCCTCGCAGCATCCCTTTATCGGCCCTTCGGCCTACAACGTTGGCGCACTCTACTCTCAACGTTACGGTACAATTTATGAGCCACTCTTTCCTTTCTCATCCTCATCACATGGCCAAGTCATTTAAGCCACTGTTTTACCTTTTTTCCTCCTTACTAAATTATCAATTACGTTCATAGTTTATATATATATATATATTTTTTTTTGCATTAGTACTAATAATGATAAACAGTAATACTTTTAAATAAACTGAATCAAAGTTACTTTAGAGGAAGAAATTTTGAACATCCGGCGTTTAAGCTGTGTTAAACGACCTCGATGAGGAAGATATATAGCTGATCGTAAAACTCGTTTAATTTTTCACCGATATGATAGATTCAATAAAAATAATCGAAACAGTTTTCGAGAAAATAGTGTAAAATGAATTGTACAAAGAGGCATTTTTTGTGGTATGTATACTATATCTATCATAACTAAAATATAATAGGTCCACATAGACTTGAAAACCAACATAGTAATTCATTTTGTATTAATGTCAAGCCGAAATTTTCACAAAAGCTAAAATATCTCTTCGAACAAATATTTTAATTCTCTTGGAACATTTGAACTCTCAAGCCAGTAAAAATTCACACATTAAACGATGCTTGAACGAGACTAATAAATTAACAGTCCCTGGTCTCTTTGATTCCTTAGTCATTTGTTAAATTGCGGAAACAGTTAATAAATATGCGTTTCATTTCCACACAGCTAGATTAAAAGATAACACCGGAATATTTTGGCTTTCGCATATTAAATTGTACAACTCCTTTATAATATAGCTTGGGTAAATAGATATAGCACTAGCGAAACTAATAATGAAGTATATATTTCGCTTTTGCATTCGTCATTTTCTGGCTGAAAGAAGTTTCCTGTGAGCGAAATCCCAAACCACCTCTTATTTCTGGTAAATTAATTTCCTTTTTATAAGTTGAATGTGTTTTTATTAATTTTTTTAATATTATTTTCAATAACCATTGTGATCGACCAAAAAATTCAAACACTTAATCCCTCTCAAAATATGAGGTTTTACGTTTCAGTATACATTTTTTTTCCCCAGTCAGGGGATGGGGCGACGGATCAATGTCTGAGTTGTAGCCCCCAGGCACCGAGACGCGAACTTAATTGAATTTAATTACTTACTTCAAGAATAATTTAATCTTGTTTTATTTATAAGGTCGCCGAGCAGCGCTTGTTCCAAAAGTGTCTTAAGTTTTTAGTACATCATTAAATTTAAAATTTTCTAATAACTTTCGAATATAAAAAAAAAATTTAGGTCATGAAGAAATGAACCTAATACATGCACAACGTTTCAAACGAGGGTTAATAATTTGATATTAATATTAATAATAAAAGGGAGTGTGTAACAATAGGGTTAATCTTCGTAGTGAATTCGATTTTCAGACGGGATTGGTAATTGAGCAAAAGCCATTGGTATTTCATCAACAAACTGCCGTGTTCGAATGTCCTTTTATATAGTGCATACCGATAAATTCCACACAGCTCTGTCATGATTTACAGATGGGTGATCCTCAAACACTTGTATTTACCAGTGCAGTTCTAATGGCTGTCAATATATTTCAACTTGATCTGACTTGAAAAAACTATAAGTAAAATAATTAAAAATAATTGCATTTTCCGTCAGACATTTTAAATTTATTAAAGGATTAACAGACATTCTTCTATTTAATAGTTCATTTATTAAAGGTTTTCATTACTGCCGAATCAAACAAAACAAAAAATCTTGTCATGCCCCGTTTTACGGAATAAGTTAATCATATAAATAATAAACAAATATAAATATATGTTGCTTATTAGTATCTCAAAGATTCAATCTAGATGAATAATTTAAAGATTTATGAAGTTTTTTTTTTATAATCTAAACGTGTTCGAAAAATGGGAGTATGCTGTAGGGAAGGATATTTAAGGAAATGCCATAATATAATTGGCAAATGGAGTTTTCAGAAGGGTTTTCTAAAGAATGTCAATATTCTATAATAATAAATACATTTTCATATAATATTTAGTAAGGACAACTGTATTGAACAATATACTGAAATTTAACTGATATACTTATGCTATAAAAGTCACAATAGAACATTACCATTGACGTGAGGTTAACACTGATACTGATAAAAATTCAATCAAAAATTTAAATACAATATGAAAAAAAAAGAAAATGCATTTCTAAAATAACGATTTAATTAAGCCAAAAAAATTACCGAAGTTGCGTATTGTGTCAGTACAAACTACAGTATTTTAATTTCAAATTGTTTACCATTTCTGGAACCAACATGTAGAAAAGCGCAAAAATAATTAAGTGACCCATAAAATAAATTAAACACATGCAACATTGCTGCAAAATATATTGTTTTCTGGAAAATCTCATACCAAGACTATACACTTTTAGTTTTACTGTTTGTTTGTTTGTTTCGATGTCTAGGCGCAAAACATCCAGGTCATAAACGCTCGATAAACTAAATAACACAACTTAATAGTGTTTGGATGATTGTTCCAAAAAATGAATATAAAAAAAAGGATAAAAAAAATAAAGAAATGGATTGATAGAATAAAATAAATAAATAAGGATAATAATATACATTTATAGATGATAAGATAGAATAGACAAATAAACAAACTTTTAAAAAATAGCAGTAAAGCCAATAAATGAATTGAGAATAATAAACAAATGAACTTGAAATGAACAAATGAAAAAGATATATATATATAATAAAAAAAAATAATAATAAATCTGCAAAGGATCATTAATTATAAGCTTGTCATATATGTTTTTGAAGACTTTCACTATCCAGGAACTTGATGAATTTGGTAACGATTTCTTCTTGGTTTCCCAGGGATGCTGATATATTCTGGGGTATTCCGAGATCTTTTAATCTTGCGGTGTAAAAAGGGCACTCTTCCAAAATATGTTTTATAGTTAGTGATTGGTTACACTTTTGACATCTGGGGATAAGATCTTTTGTTATGTGGTGGAGGTGAGTCAGTCTAGTATGTCCGATCCTCAGCCGCGTGAGGACAACCTCTTCTCTACGTCTGCTGCGTCTGGAGCTGGTCCACGGTTGCACCTCTTTCTTTATTGTTTTTAATTTGCTAGGTGCGCTGTTGTCCCACCGTCTTTGCCATTCTTGGAATATGGTTTCTCTCAGAGGTCGTGCAAGTTCAGATGGTATAAAAAAAACTTTACCGAGGCCTGGAAGAGTACGATCTTCTTTTGCTGCTCTATCAGCCATTTCATTTTCTTTAATTCCTATATGGCCAGGCGAACAGATAAAATGTACCGTTGTTCCCATGAAGCATTTTTATAAGACTTAAAATGCAGTGTATCCCTGGATGGTCTGGATACATGTTATTCATGGCTTTCAGAGTACTTAGGGAATCCGATACCACAACCACATTTGCAGCTGGCTTCTTCATGACGTATAGGAGACTCATTGCTACGGCGTTAATCTCTTCTGTGTAAACACTACAAAGGTGGTATATATTTTATATTTGTAGGTAGTATCAGGGGTGACAAAGGCTGAAGCAGTAGATGTATCTGATTTGGATCCGTCGGTGAATATTAAAAGATGTTCAGGTAATGTGATGATTTTTTTATGGAATTTGTCTTTATAATCTGCAGGTAATGTACTAACTTTGGTGAGTTAGGTGAGTTGGAGATTTAATTTAGGTTGTATATAGGTCCAAGGGGCTATTTCTTTTTCTATTTCATGCAATTTTTTTTTTTTTTTGGTTTATTTATAATAAGAGACATTCTTTCTGTTAATGGTAATGTGGTATTCCTTTTTCTTTAAATCTATTTGAAAATTTAGATCGAAAAACATATTTATGGGAGGGGTGTGTAGTTTTCGGGTATAATTTAGTAATATAGTTTATTGCAAGTTTCTGTCTTCTAAAGTGCCGTGGTGTAAGGCCAGATTCAACAAAGATGCTCAGGGTTGGGCTTGTTCTAAAGGCTCCAGTTGCAAGGCGTATTCCAGTGTAGTGCACGGATTCGAGCTTGGCTATAGCATTTTTCCGAGCAGCTGTAGACAAAACTACCATAATCTATTTTTGCACTGATCAGAGCTTGGTATACTTTAATCATGGTAGATCTGTCTGCTCCCCAGTTAGTTCCGCTAAGTACTTGATGTGGTGTTCCCAGGATAGACGTTTATTAAATAATAATCCCAAGAATTTGAAAGTGTTGACATATGGTCAACACTTGACATATGTTAAGATGGCTTCACCTAAAAGAAGTTCTGGCGATTGTGGAGTATTTTGTTTTCTACTATAGTGAATACATTTGGTTTTTTCAGAAGAGAAACAAAGTCCCGATGATTTAGACCAGTCACCAATACGATTCAGTGCTTCTTGGAGTTTATCTTTTACACATAGGACATCTTTCGCTCTGTATAAAATAGCAAGATCGTCGACAAAGAGCATTACTTTGATTCCGCGTGAAAGATTTTTTCCCAAGTCACTAACCGCCAGTGCGAAAATTTTTGTACTTAAAAAGCATTCTTGTGGTACTCCACTCACTTGTCCACATTGTTTGGATAACAGTTTCCCTATACGGACGCGAAAGCAGCGACTTGAAAGGAATCCTTGAATGAATTTTGATAAGTTACCTCTGAATCCTAGCGAGTGTATTTTGTTTAAGGTAGCAATTATCAGTTTTATCAAAGGATTTTTTCATATTGAAGTAAACTGCAATAGCTTGCTCCTCTTGGATGAATGCATACTGTAATTCGGCTTCCATTTGAACCAGGTGGTCTACAGTTGATCTGCCTTTGATAAAACCACATTGGAAGTTTTCGATGAGATGATATTTTTCTATGATCCATGTGAGTCTCTTGTTTACCATTCGTTCCATTATTTTGCATAGACAGCTGGTTAAAAATATTGGTCGGTAGCTAAGTTGATGACGTTTATTTTGACTACCCTTCAATATTGGGACTACTATAGAGTCGTTTCAGCTGCTAGGGAAGTTACCACTAAGCCAAATATGATTGTAAAAATTTAAAAGCCCTATGTTGTATCATGGAGTAGTGTACATTATCTGGTCCTAGCGAAGAACCTTTGACAGTTTGAAGTATTGATTGAAGTTCCCACCTGATGAATCGACTGTTGTAATCTTGATATGAATTATCGTTAGAGAAGTTTAGATCTTGAGCCATATTATTTCTAGAAGTCGTTGTGTAAACTTCTGAGTAATACTCGGCAAATGTTTTTTCCAACAATTTCTGTGTTATCGCATAGTTTTTCATCGCATATCAGAGTATTTTTACAGGAACAATTGGTTCCTCTTATTTTCCTTATTTTGTTCCATACAACATTGCAGGGCGTAGACGAGTTAATGGACTCAACAAATGATTTCCATGATTCTTTTTTCTTGTCATTTATAATTCTTCTGCAAACAGCCCTTTGTTTTTTATATTCAATGTGATTAACCTGATTCATATATTTTTTTTTTAATTTCTTAAATGCATTTCTCCGAAGTTGTATGGTTTTTTTGCAATCATTATCGAACCAGGGGACAGGTATCCTTTTGTAATGGTCTTTGGTTTTAGGGATTGAGAATTCTGCTGCTGTAAGTATTTTCTCATTTATAGATTTACACCCATCATCTATATTCATACTGTTAGGGGGATTTTGAGGTGGGACAGCTAAAGACGTGAATAGTGACCAATCTGCTTTTTCTAATATCCAACGAGAGACGCTGTAATTATTGCAGTTTGCACTCCTGAATTTTAAACAAATTGGGAAATGGTCACTTCCATAAGGCTTTGGTAGAACTGTCCATTCTATATTATCAATCAGTGAGTAAGTGCACATAGAGAGATCTATGGATGAAAATGTACCAAATCTAGAACTTATGTATGTTGCTTCGCCGGAGTTTAGTAACAGAGTATCCGTTAAATCTAAGAAAGTTTCTATAATGCGACCTCTAGAATTTGTGTGTTGTGAGCCCTATAATGGGTTGTGGCCATTGAAGTCTCCAGTGTACAAAAATGGCTTTGTCAACTGCCTATGGATATGGCGAAGGTGTTCTAACTCTATAGTATTGTCTTGGGGGAGATAAATGTTGCAAATTGTGAAAGTTGTGTTTAAATGAACTGTAACAGTTATTACTTGAAGTGGGGAATCTTTTTCTACTGGGTGGAAATAAATGGTATCTTTTACGGCTATGGCTACGACTCTACACGCTCGCTCGTAATCTGGGCCACAATCTGTCCTATAGATATTGAATCCTTTAAGGCTGAATTGGTTTGAGGGCTTTAGATGTGTTTCTTGACTTTTAATACCATTGCAATTCCACTGGATTAAGGTTATTATTTAGATACGGTATAGCATAGAAAAAACATATATTAACAGATTTGGAGATGATATTTGTAATTTAATTGAGTACTAATAATCATTGAATGAAAGCAATATTTAGTTGTCGGCTATTTTATTTATAATTTGTTTTATTTGGAGATTTTTCCGGGCTCTTCCTTTTCTTTTTTGTATGGTATATCCTTGTCCATCTACACCATTTTCAGCAGATATATCATCTGGTGGTGTAGTGAGATCGGGATTGGGGGATTGGAGAGTTGTAAGGGAGGCGGAGAGGGTAGGAGAAGAGAGGAAGGAAGAGTTGGCGTGGGGACCAGAGGGGAAAGGCGAAGAGGAGGTGGGAAGATTAGAGGAGAGGGAGGGAAATCTATGATTGGAAAAAATGAAACGATTCTATAAGCAAAAAACAATACCTAGGTGGATAAATATGGATATTTGTTTTAGATCGTTTTGAAACAATTATATTGTTTCCCTTGGAACAATTATGTTGAATTGTAAATATTATATGTACATGCATATTGATTTTTGTATGTTTATATAAATGTTTCTTTAGATAAAAATATAATGTCATGTATCTTAAGCTTTTAGATTTATAAGAAATAATCACGATAGTGCTAAAAAAAACGAAAAAAAAACCTGTACCACTACAACCCATGAAGGATCTTGGATTCAGTACTTTTTAGCGAAAGTACTATTTCAAGGCCAGAGGTTGTGCAGGAAGGGGATCGGGCCAGGATCACGCTCAACCGCCAGGTTTTCACCCTTAACCAATTATTTAATTAAGAGTACCCACTTTGTAGAGATTGGGTGTGCCCTAGGAGGGTATCCATACCTAATGGTCGCCAGACCACCAATGAAACAATAAATGATTTTTCTACCATGAGTCGGGATTAGAACCTGGGACCTCGAGCATTGGAAGCTTAGTGTCCTATCGCTGAGCTACCACGCTCCCCCAGAAGACTGCTAAAAGGACAAATTTCTGTATTTGAAAAACGCTGGGCCTAAAATTACGATTTTTATAAGTCAAATCTTTATTTATTCAATGGATTCCATTATTAATATTTTTATATTAAATTACTTAATTATTCTAGAAAATTCATACAGAAAAACGATAATAATATTTTCCGGAAGTTTTAAAATTTTAATACTCGCAAAAAGATTATTCACATTAATTTGAAACTCCTAAACGAATTAGTTATTATATCATTTAACTAAAAATTATTCGGTAAATGCCACAAATATAACATTTAATATTAATTGTAGTATTTTAGTTTGTAGGATTTGAATCATCCTTTAATTTTTTATTCTTTTTCGTCGTTCGCCAGTGTGTCTAAAGTAGTGGATTGATCTAATTTTAAAAGCTCCAACAATAATCTTACTCTTTTGCTTCCCTATTCTTTGGGTTTCCTTATGAGCCATTTATATGAAAACAACACTTGAAGCTAGAGACTGCTGAATAGATCTGGACCATACCCTCGGGTAGTCCGTAAAAGGCTGACTGGGAGAAGCCTCATATATATGGTAAAACTATTGGCCGCTGGGGCTGTATCCAATTCTTGTGAGTCGATAATATTTTACCCGACCTCTTCTAATTATTTTTTTTTGTTGAATAAAAATTAAATGAGAAAAAGAAAATTGTTTTAACTCATAAATTTAAAAAAAATGTATGCTGTCAAAAAGAGAATAGCCAGTATTTATCAGCTGGTATAGATTTTGCATTACAATCGGGGTAAAATCTGCAGAAAGCTGTTTTAGAAGATGACGGATTTTAACTTCGAGTTTTGAATCCTCGAATATTGAAATATCAGAAATTTGATACTTTTTAAATTATGTTATTGGGTAATTTAACATTTTATTACAATAAGAACAATTGTTAAAGATAGAAATTGTTTCATGCACACAACACAATGAAAAATATAAATAATTAGTTACTAAGCCTGCTGTTATCATTTTGAAAGGAATTTTATTTAATAATTCTGTTATTATTTTACTCTTTGTATTACTTTCTAAGTCTTTAAATTGTTATAAAAGAATTATTTAATAAATTATTTAAAAGAATATGTTTTTTTCTTTTAATTATGATTATCACTGTTTTTCGTTAAAACTGGACTAATTTATTGCTCTTAAGATATCTTTTTTTTTTAAAGTAAAAACTTCTTTTTGCGCGTTTTGCACTTTTTTATATAGACTGAATTAGATTTATGCCTCAGATTTCACTAGTATGGTCTAATTGAAATGTTTTTGCATACGGATTAATATATCTCAGAAGTTAAAAATCGGTCCTAGATTATGAGCGAGAAAATTGTTGGGCATTTCGTTTTCTCTTTAACAGGCTATAAATATATGAGGTATTATATATTATATATGAGGTATAATATTTTATATATATTATATATGAGGTATTATTTTAATTTATATTCCATATTATTAATGTCACCTTAATGTTTTCACTTCCATCGTATGGTCTAAAGCACACAAATTTTGTTTCTCTTTTTTTATTTTATTTGTAAATTTCATATTTTTAAATGTTTCCTGGATTCTTCGATATTTTATTTGATTGGTTTGTTTTAGTGTGGATTACTACATATTTCGTAAAAAAAAAATATAAAAAATAATGTTTGTCAAAGCTATATCATTTCATAATTTGTGGTAAATGAACTTCTAATCAAAAGTGAACACGTGTATTGTTTTTTTTAATATTTATTTTAATAAACTTTACAACTGTTTACATGAAGAATACAACAAGTAAATGTGACATTGGTAACATGACATGTACAAAACGAAGAGAAACTATCCATTGGTAGAACTCAAATTAAAGTTCTATATTAGAAGGTCCCGAGGCATCTTCTTTTCAGACGCTTCGGAGGGTTATCAGGGATAGAGGAGGAAGCAAGGTTTGAAATGAGAGGGTTCGGATGGTTCTGCAGTTTGTTATGGAAGGATAGGTATCTGGATTGGGCCAAATCGGAAACATATGGAACATTAAGGTCTTTATGGATGATTTTATTTGTGATAAAGTAAGGAGCGTTGAGGATTTTATGAAGGATTTTGTATTGTAAGGATTGGAGGAATTCGATGGTTTAGTGGAGCCCCAAAGCTCAGTTCCGTAAGTCCAAATAGATCTTATTATTGTCATATATATGAGTCGTTTGTAATTGATTGAAAGCTTAGAGCGTTTGTCAAGTAAGTTCTGCAGTAGTTGAAAACGTCGGGTGGTTTCTAGTCGTTTCAGTCTGGTATTGGTGTACTTGTATTGCTAACACGTTTGTCGTATATATGAAAAAAATATCTTCTAAAATTGTAATTTGTACTGCTAAGCTGCAAGGAAGGCAGATTTATTTGTTATGTCCATAGCAAAATTTCTTTATTTTAACTATTACATAAGTTTTAGTGAACAACCCAAACACATAATCCTTTGTCTAATCACCAGAGACAGGTAATAATTAAAAATTGTACATTCATTATACCTTATACCATTTTTATACCTAGCTGTTTTCAAAATGGTGAATATAAAGTAGTGCTGTAAAGTAAATTATTAATTTTAATTTGTAATCTGGGAGATGGTCCTGGGCCAATATTTGTCTTTAAAAGAAAGATATTCGAAATTAGCAAACACTTTAAAGCGGTCCCGGCCTTTATTAAGGACCTATTATATCGACCTGTTCGAGATTTTATTTAAAACGAAAAAATGCGTTTATCCTACCAACTTATAATATGGTGTATAAAAAAAAATGACCGTTTTTCAACCAAATATTTGTATTATTATTTCTTTGCTATAAAATATAATTAATACTCAAGATATAGTCCATTGTCGTCTAGCATCATTAGCCATATGCTAGTTAATTGGTCGATCCCACACTTACTATTCTTTAGAATGGCTGACAAAGAACTCTTGGACCGCAAATTTAACTTCGCAAAATTACCAAATTTTTCTCCTTGAAAAAAACAGGCCATTTATTTAAATAAGTAGTAATCCGTTGGTGCGAGGTCTGGATTATAATGTGGATGAGGCAGGAGTTCGAACCCTGTTGTTTTGAGCTCGACGGGAATTGTGAGTATTATCTTGTTCGAATAAAATTCCTTTTCGGTTGATCAAAGCAGGATAACGCTCTCACAAATTCGTATACGATCTTTCCAATTGTTCGCAGTCAAGTTCCGACTTCATATAAAATCCATCAGGAATAAATTCGTGCTGAATAACACCATCAAAATTAAAAAAAAAAAAAAGTAAGACATGTATTTTTTTTTTAAAATAGTCCCCTTTGCGACAACCAGAAAAGCAGTTTGACTGCGATCTAGCTATTGCTTACGCAAACCAACTTTTCATCACATGTGACAATCTTCCGGTAAAATCTCACATCAGAAGAGTTTTTCAATAAATTTTTCAAATTTCTAATCCCTTAGATGGTTGATGTGGAAAACGTTCTTGAGGGACAAGTATACTGTTCTTTCTCGCCTTCCTCATGGAGAGTAGATGGCGACTAACAGTATCTTTCATCACACCACAATCTCTGGTAAGTTCACGAGTACTTGTTAACGAATTTGGCTCAACAGCTTCCTACAGAACCTTATCAATATCCATTATTGGTCGACCGGAGCACTTCTTCTTTTCCAACATCGTATCTTTACAGCTAATTTTTTCAAACCAACGGCGCACAGAGCGCTGATCAAGGACACCTTTCCCTTCGTATTTAATGAATTCAGGAGCTGCTGTGAAATTTTTTTTACAGTAATGTCTTAAAATTACTAAAATTTTGTTATATAAATATTTTATCAAAGAGTCAGTGTAGGTTAAAATTGTAATCTAAAATTCTGGCATAAAAATATTTACCTAAAATAGAACAGAATAGAAAAATAACTTTATTCAAGGACGAAGTCCCTTGCTAAGAATGCTGAACAAAAGAAAAGAATAATTCTGGCCAAAAGGATTGATGCACAAAATAAAAAATAAAAATTGAAAAAAAAAAAAGAAAAATAGCTATATACAAAACAGATAAAACTATGAAGAAAACGTTTAAACCCTGCACGAAATCCATCGAAAATGGTATAATACGAAACCAATGGTATGATACCAATTCTCTTCTAAGAACAAGGAAAAAATAATTAGATTATTCTAATAAATAAGCAAAAGGTTATACAGTTATACATAATAGGCTTCTATTTTAATAAATTATAAACGACTAGACGTTGGACAGCTCATTTAGATGGGGCATATCCATTGGAGAAGTTGGAGGCTGTACAGAGCCAGTGATCAAATGCTCAGCAGCCGTCGGCCTCTGATTGATGGATCTACTTGTCGGCTCCTATTTCAGGCTCCATCTCATGCTGTCCCTCTCGCTACGCTGCCCTTTCGAGTGTTCTTAAATTGAAAAGAAAATATTCCAAAATAAAGAAGATTCTAATTTTAATTCAAGAATGAACAAATATAGGTCCATTTAAATAAACTTTAATGTAAATAATCGTAAATTCATTATTATTTTATAGTAAAATATTTTTTCCCTCTTTAAGTATGTATCCGCACCTGTCATGGTATTGTGAATCAGCAGATGACAAAACTTTTTTTTTGATCAAGATTGCAAATCAGAAAAAAAAAAACTAAATACCAACACATACTCATGCGCCTCACTGGTTTACTGTTCAGCCAAAAAGACTACTCATAAAAACTAAAATAATTTCAATCCAAAAAAAATATGACTAATAACAGCAGCTCTCTGGTATGTTAACAACAATGCTGTACATTCGGACAATTTATTGATCTGTAGGAGAGTTTACCTTTACTTAATTAAAGAAGCAAATAAATACCAGAAAGGGGTTCTGCTGGTTAGTAGTCATCCTCGTATCTATAATGCCATTTTAAAAATTAAAAACATTTTTTTTTAACTTTTATTTTTTTATTCACACCTGTCATAATGGTAATGACAACCAGTGAATGTGATGAAAAAAAATAATGCTTGTAAAGCATTAGAGCAGCACCCAACGGCACCTATTCCTGATGTGATATCTACATTAGGCGAGGAGATCCCTCATCCAGCTCCTCTTCAGCCTCCTACGGACGTTACCTGGCATTTGCGTAGTTGCCATGCCATTGATGAGTGTGTTAGGATGTCCTCATAAGTTGCTGTGGAATCGTTTGTCATGAGTTCGTATGTGTTCTTTAACAGTCGGCATATGGAAATCAGTATGTAAGGTTATGTTGCTAACGTACCAAGGTGTTTTTGTGATTGTCCTGAACGTTTTTGCTTGAATGATTTGAAGTTTGTTTATGTGAGTCTTTTTAGCTGTTCCAAATATTTGTGATGCGTAAGTCCAAATAGGTTTTAGTAAGTAATTTTATGTGTTCAATGTCTGTTTTGATTGTATCGAAAGAAGTGAGTTCAGAATTTTGAGTCTTTGATTTAGCGTTTTTATCTTCTTTGTTATATGTAAGCCCACATCATATTTCGGTAAAATGTCAGCCCAAGGTAGTGAGCTGTGGTATCTGTGTATTGTCAAGGAAAACTGGAGGGCATGTTTCATGTCGAAGCGTAAATGTGATGTGCTGTGATTTGTCTTGATTTAGTCGGATTTTCCAAATTTTGAACCAGTCATGTAATCTTGTTAAATACTGTTGAAGGGTCTGTAAGGCTTATGTTGTAATTTGTGTGTCTTGCTAAAATTGTTGTGTCGTCTGCATATGTTGTTGTTAAAATGTTGGTACTACAAGGTGTGTCATGGGTGTATGTGATGTAGAGTAATGGAGTGAGTACTAAACCTTGGGGTACTCCTGCTGAGATATACCTGATGGAAGATAATTCTGATCCGTGTCTAACGGAGAAAAATCAGTCGGAAAGAAAGGATTGTAGAATTAGATAGTAGGTAGGTAGAAGTATTGTCTGAGTTTAAAGAGAATACCCTGGTTTCAAAAAATTGAAAATAGTTCATAAACTTATTGTGAGATCTCGGGGACTGCTGAACACATTTTAATGAGCTTCAACGTCTTTGAGTAGCTAAGGACCAAATTACTGAGAGAGACCGTTCTTTATGTTCTCACAGAGAACGATTTTCCTCTAGCTAGCCACCCTAGAAAACTACCCAAACTACATAGAACTTGTGAACGGAAGGAAAGAAGTAGCAGGTCCAGCACAGTTCAACTGCGCAAGAAGAGGAACTTCTGGAAGGCCACTGGAACCAGAAAGAGTGGAATATGAAGCACAAAGCAACACTGCTCATAATCAGAACGCCGATGGGCAGCTCTCTTCCTCACGCCTATTCCAATGTTCAACATCTCGGAACTTCAGACAGGTGTGAGTGAAAAAACGAAGTTAAAAAAAAATCACTTTTGTTTAAGCTAAACTTTGATAATTCATAAATTATTTCATTAGCTATGCACGTTATCTTCCCTTCAATTAACTCTGTTGACATTTGCCTTTGTTGACCTGAGGGCCATTTTAATGATTAATTTGCTGAGACAACAAAAGAGTTCATTAATCCTAAAACCTATGAAAGGATTTAGCAGGATCCTGAAGTAAAACAAGGGCTTCCCTCGGAAAACTTTAACATAAAATTAATTATGTCATCGGCAGACCCGGTCCTTTTTGATAGAAGAGCCTTTGGACTTATTGAAAAATATTCTATGTATTTAATTTTATTCATGATCACCTCCTTTGTTTTTTACTCAAATTTATTTAATTTTAAACAGAAATATTTTTAAGAAGTTTCGCATATAAATAAAAACAATAATATGAACAAACGCACAGTTAATGATTTCCATGATTAAATTGTTTGTAATAATCTAATAATAAATATGTAGTTAATCAACTGCATATGATTCATTATTGTAAACATTACTCCATTGGGATTCAAATTAAGGGCACTCGCTAACACAATACGTAAAGACTAATCTGTTAGGCAAGTAAGTAGCAACCGATTATGAAGGCGCTACCATCTCAATTGGATTACTTAGATCTCTGAGTACCAATGTTGTTCGATTTCTGGGAAAATAAGTTTATTTGCTTAACTACGACCGGAAACTGGCGACTAGATTATTAAATTTTATTTCGTTTTAATTATTGTTATAGTTAAAAACTCGGAGATAAAACTGGAAATTGTAAAAAGCAAATTTGTTGCAAGCTATCAGTTAAGGAAATAGTGAGAATGACAAATACGTGAGAACCCGAATCTCCTGACATCTTTAACAACTTTAATTCAAGCAGGAAACGATAGACAAAAAATATCTAGAGATGTTTTTTCTATAGAACGATAAATCATTCAAGGAGTAAAGTACTTTCAAGGTATGTCGACGTACTTCTACTCAAAACTATCTTTCTACCATGCTAATTATGTAGCAATCCGTACTAAACTTACTCTAGAACTCAGTTTAACTGCCAGGAACAGTTTAGAAATTGACGAGGATAATGATCTTAATTTTGTCCAATTTAACACGGTAAGTGAGGTAATGGAGGGAGGCCGAAGTGAGGTGCTATGGGTTACTGTTGCCTGTGTGAACGACAGTAGTGGAATTAGTGAGGGGCTGGAGGAAGCGGTGTCGCTGACAGCACAACTTTACAGCCTTCTCAGCAACTCCTTCCAACTCTTAATTGTACTCTTGTTGCGACTCGATTCAGCTTTATAATGCCTATTTGTCCCACTGTTATTAACTTAATTGTATATAAGATAGAAAAGCATGAATACTATAAAATTTGGCACATTGTACGTATCAAACTACTTTCAATTACCATCCCATCTGGAGTTATAAATATATGAGCCTGATCAACTCCAATAATAATATTTTGATTATAAATTTTAGTGGGAAAATTCAAACCTCTATTCACAGTTCTATATTTCAAGCAGTGGGATCTCCTGGGGTCCTGCCTTGGCTTCCACATTTGGGGAACAAAGCATGCCTCAGAATCCTCTGGGCGAATGTAAATATTGTATATAGATGTCAATGTGTTTTATATATTTCAAATTCATTTAGCTTTTCTCTATTCTTTTAAATTTATTTATTTATTTTTTACCTATGTATGCTAAACTCTTTTTCTTTTATCTCTATTTTAGTTATCATTTGTATGTATATATTGTGTGAATGTTTACTGTAGCCCTAATATTAATGCTCTCCAATGCGGCAGAATGTATTAATTTAAAAAAAAAAAAAAAGTTCTATATTTCAACTTCAACTTCAACTATCATCTATTCTGGAATCAACATACTCACTGTATGTATATATATCATAAATTTTATTTACATTAACTTCATTTATTTTCAATCTACTATTTCAGTTTTTGTACATATGTAATAATAATATTTATAATAACTTATTTATTTTATTTTTCTTTGTTTATTTGTATTTATTATCTCTTTCTTAGTAATTATTTGTATGTATATATTGTGTGAATCATTAATGTATCCTTAATAATAATGTCCTTTAATGTATATAGATGTCAATGTGTTTTGCATTGATGTGTTAATATTCAATATAACTTTGAGTACAAAAAAAAAAATCTGTTAAGAATATCTTTGAATCAAACGAAAGAAAATTTAGGATACATTTTCGAATTGATCATATATGGATCCTGAAATATGTAATTCAAATTAGATCACAAAACGTTTTTTCTAAATTTAACCAAGCCTTAAAAAGTGAAATGAGCCTCGTTGTGTTTATTGAAGCAAAATTAAAAGCTGATGAATAATAATGGATGTTTTAATGTTTTCAGAAGATAGTTTTTCTCCTGGTTAGACCCTGCTGTGCTGTTTGGAATTGAGGTTAAGGTAGCCTGGGAAGTAGGACTAATTTGCAGTTAATCTAAGGCATTATGGTCGGGGGTAATGGTGGAGGCTGTGTCGGGGTTGGGGAGAGGGAGGCAGTTAGCTGGGTCTTGTCAGCTTTAGGGTCTTAGTCGCTTTGACCGATGCTCTCCGGGAGTTTATCAACCTCTACTTCTTCAGTGACATCGTGAGCCACTCAATTTTACCCCATCTTCAAAGGTTAAAGATATTTTTTTCTATTTTAAAATTTTATGTTATCGAAAACAAATAAAGAATACACTTTTGTTTTCTGTGGCATTACGGACTTAGACATACGTAGATCTTTTGCCGCAATAACCAGCCTTCTCCATCTAGGCTTATATAACTACCTTAATTTGAGATTTCCTGTGATATTTCGTGATTTCAATATCTTTGAAAGATATAAAAATGCTCTTTTTGCGATATTTATTCGCTGGTCTATTTCAAGACGTTTAAAATTCATTGAGGATATTGGAGAACCAATATATTTGTATGCGTTTATTTTCGATAACATGTTTTCCTTAAGACTTTATGTTACTTTTTAAGATGGAAATAATTTTAACATCAGAACATCTGTTTAAATTTATAGTCATAAAGACATATTTGATACACAATTACAAGTTTACTTTTTGAACGTTTCCGCAAGAAAACTAGAAAATTTAATTTAAACATTTTTTTCTTCAAGTATTTATCCGCACTTGTCAAGAAGGTTTAAATAAGTAGATGTGTTGTTATTTGCTAAGAAAATGACATTTTATGTATGAGGAAGAATATTATCCTCCAGCACTTCGTTCTTGTCTTCATTTACTTCCTTAATTCAGAAAAGGAGATCTCATCTATCTCCTCTTCAGTTGTCTTCTCATGAGTATACCAGCATAAAATCGTGAGTAAAAAGTATGTATATGTTGGTAGATAGTAGGTTGTGGTAAGTAGGCATGTAATGTATTGTTGATTACATATCCTGGATTTGCTGTTATTAATTTTATTTCATATTTTTTGGTAGAACAAAGTGTAGTTCTTGTAACGATATATTTTTTATAGTGTCAACTAAGCTTAATTTACCCTATTTGTATTAGAAGAAGTCTATTAACACTTTTAATTTCTTGTTAAAAGCTCCATTTCTTTCCTTTATCCTAGAGATCAAATGTTTTGAAATGTTTTCTTGTGTAACATATTTTAATTGACCATATATTTTTCTGTATGTTGGGCCATATAGGGAACTCTTATACCCCTCCCTAATCTTAGTAATTTACTTAGAAATCTATTGTGTCTTTTTCACCCACATTTCATAATACGAATGGTATTGCCTTCATTAAATCACCAGATTATTTATCAGCCTTCTTTAAATCTTTAGTTTATTTTCTTAAGCGTGTAGACTGTATAAATGATTGGTTATATCTGATCCTTAAACAAATAGAGGTAACCATATCAAAGCTCCTGCCAAATAAGCTGCTGATGAGAAGAGAGCTCGACATCCAACTCCGAACTGTTTGCGGAACATTCAGCATGAATAGGCCAACTGAGAATTTAGCAAACAACCTTCTGATAGATGTTTGTTCGCTGTGGAGCAAGAGATGAATGTCAGGAAAGTGTTTGTTTTGTCGGCAGTTTGTATGTCTTGCTTCTATCCTTCGGGTCGTAATGGCTTATTGATAACGTTTCATTAGTAACGTTCCGAATCCGGAACAAAAGTTATTGTTATCGTAACAATGCTCCCGTAATGAAAACTTAAGGAGCTGTTTCATTCATGCTTCCTAACTTAAATAACGTTTCATTACCTGATTATTACATATTTTTGAATATGTAATAATCGATAAAGTGCAAAAACAAAAATTATAGATAGTAAATAGATTAATTTTATTTCATTGACTAGGAAATGTAATTTTCATGTTTAAGGATAGTTAGTGTTGGCGTAAATAACGCCAGAGCAACCTAGACAATCCCATTCAGCGTCGTACGAAGGGAGAGGTGGGATTGAGCTTGATTTCTAAATATAAATTGAAGTTAAATAATAATGAAAACGTAATATTGTTAATATGGAATTTCATAATCCTGTTTACTTGTATGATCGTCGGTGAAGATAAGGTTGAATAACAAATACGCAAAAAGTTAAAAGAATTTCTGATGTTGGTTCTCAAAGACAGTATTTAAGAAATGCCTTTTCGTAAATTACCCTAAATATGTTGCCTATTAATAAAAATAATTATGAATATTTCATAAGCTTTTTTTAGCGCTTGTTATAAAATATTGCGGAGAGAGGTTTGACAATATTATATTGGCATTCGTACACTCAAGAATTCACTCAGACCACACCTCCAATTCCAATCACAGTTTCCATTCGCATAGTTATTTCTGGATTTTTTTTGTTACTTTTTTTTTTTAATTTAAAGATTATTATCTCAATCTTATATATGCTCTGTAATGAAAATCTGTAAAATGATTTTTACATTCATTTCATTAATTAAAACCATTTCACGTTCATGACTGAGATCAACCGGTATTTGGAAGGCCTTAATGTTATAAATTTATTGAAAATTTGATAGAGCTTATTAAATTGTCCGCTGTAGAGAAGTGAGTATTATTAATATAAGAGAAGTTTGCTAATATTATGGACACTTCCTCCCATAATTGAGAAAGAATGATCTTCTATAAACCTAGATATTATTACTATTAGCAGCCATTATAGATGTCGCCAATTAGTTTAAACGAATTGTCATTAATAATATTACTAAATAAAATCTATATTTGTTTTCCAATTTTCTGTACGGCATCTCTTTTTTAATTGAAATAATTTATCTGCAGTCAATTATTATTACAAGTGTAATACAGGCGGAGAGGATGGCCGAGTAATGATGTAGGAAGGAAAGCAGGAATACCCCGAACTGGCTGGAAATAGACAAGGCACTAACTAGGGAGATAGAGTAGGCTATAAGGCGATCACTAACTCACTAACTAACTCACTTTGACAGTGGAACTTTAACTCAATAACCGATTGCATATAGTTTGCTAATTATCGCAGGCTTAGTTGTCAGTTCTATTTAATGTACGCACCAGAGCCTATTCGCCATTTTAAACCCTTGGATATATTGTTTAGTTAATGAGATATTGAATAATAAAATTTGGCAGTTATATATAAACCTTTCAGTAGACATCCTGACCAACTCCAATTTCAACATTTTTGATTATTAATTTTAGTGATTATTTTATTTTGTTTATAAATAATATAAATTATTTATTTTATCACGTTTATGTTTCCTTACCATTATGTGGTGAACCTTTTAATTTGTTGAATTATATATCATTAAATGTCTCCTACGTAACGATACATCCGAGCAATGTTTTTGGCAACTTCCGGCACAGAACATCTCTGTTCGTGTCACATCGTAGGAGTAAACGAAGAAGACAGTATGGCGCTGGATAGAGTACTCCTTGCAACCACATCTCTTAGAAAACCCAAAGTTTTATTTCTTCAGGTGCTGACAGAGAATTCTCAAATCCGGACGTTGCTCTCCTCCAAGAGGACGTACGTCAGGCAATCCACAGCGACGTTAAAAGGCGAAATATGACTGGGCAGCTGGATTGGATTCTGTTTAATTTATTAAGATCATTTCAAGTTGAGCGGCGACCTTTAAAAGAAATTTAAGACTCCTTAGGTCTCCAGTTTTAATAAGTGGAAATAAAAAAAAAATGATTTTCGTGACTAAAACACCATTAAAGTTCAGCCTTAATGTATATTAAGGCTGAACTTTAACTTAGATACCAGATCATGCTACGTTTTCTAAGTGTCTATATATCCCACTGGCTACCATGCAAACTAGATATGGTGAAGGTTCCCTGTACAAAACCGTTTCCACTAAATTATTTTTCATCCTCATTTTATAAAAATGCAATTTTAAATTTATGTAAACTCTCCTGCTCCATATTAACTGAACGAAGATTAAAAAGAAAATGGCCAAAAGACCTACTATATCAATAAAAACAAAATAAAGCAAATACACCAAAAAAGTATGAATACGAAAAAATTACCTAGAGGCGCTGCCGTACAGGTGAGAATTGTATGGAATATAAATAAAATAAAAAATATGAATTATTTTAAACCGTTATTTTTAGTAACACTAAATTAATTTATCTATTAAATTAAATTAAATTAATTTTCGAATTATAATTAGAAGACACATGTCTGAACATTGATAAAAGTGAGGTTAATTTTTCTTTGAAAATCTTTTTGACAAAATCTTAGAGTAAATTAACAGTGAAAACTTTTCTTTTTGTTGCATTCTGTTGTTGAAACCAATTAGCTCCAAGAAATAGGAACTCCACACCTCGGCGTAGCGGTTTCACCGCAAACGATGTCTGAGACGTCGATATCTGGCAGTTCTACAGAAAATGTGGACGCCTTAAGCTCAAACCAAACTACTGAAAATAATTGGGAACTCGTTACAGGAAGAAAACGCTCAATGGACAATAACAGAGACCCAAGAAAAGCTAAAAAGGTAAGCGAAGTTACAACAATAACCTCAAATAGCTTTGAAGTTTTAACTAACATTAGTGACGAGTCTGATGCTACCACTAAGCAACCGGTTTCTGTAAAACCGCCCCCTATCCACTTGAATGATGTACAGAACTACACCGAACTGGTCACATTTCTCCAAAATGTAGGAGGTTTGAACAGCTTTAACCTAAAATCCACATCGAGAGGAGTAACCGTATATCCTGAAAACTCTGACACATATAGACGTATAGTAGCTAACTTAAGACAGGTAGGTGCCGATTTCCATACCTATCAGTTAATAGAAGATAGAAATCCAAGAATTGTATTAAAAAACTTACACCATGCTACTCCAATTGAAACTATAAAATACGAATTAAAATGCCTAGGTTACGATGCCACAAGTATTGTGAACGTTATTTCCAGATATAAAAATCCACTTCCCATGTTCTTTATCGACATCTCTAAAGCCACATTTAATGAAAAAATTTTTGATATTAAATATTTATACTATACTAGAGTGAAAATCGAAGAACCTAGAAAGAAAAGAATGATTCCACAGTGCACCCGTTGTCAGCAGTATGGCCACACGAAGGCTTACTGCAATCACTCCCCAAAGTGCGTTAGATGTGGCCAAGGACATGATAGCACCCTCTGCCAAAAGACAAGAGAGACCGCAGCAACATGCGCGAATTGTAGCGGATCCCATCCAGCAAATTATAGAGGTTGTGCAACTCTGAAACAACTGAGAGAAGTACGAAATCTCCGTAAAAATATACAAAGTCCCCAAAAAGCACAAACTAGCGCACCCCCAGGTATAGACGAGTTTCCTTCTCTTCCGCAAAGTCAGCAAACCGCAAATTCAGGTTCTTCAAAACCAGATTCCCAATATCTAGGACCAAAACTGCGAACTTCCCCTACAGAAGTCTCAGAAAATCACCTTCACCAGCCAAAGCATTCAGAAATGAAAAAGGGCTTTACTCAGCCGCCGCCACCGACTTACAATCACCCGGCTTCAGCTCAGCTCTTCAACTTGGTAAGTGGATTGAATAACCTCATCCAGCCTCTTTTCAGCCTTCTCCAAGAACTGTCTCACGTTGCACAAGCCTTATCCTCCAGTTATGGCTACTAATCGGCTGACAGTGGGCTCCATGTCCGCTCTTCTCTGGAACGCAAATGGTATAAACCAACACAGGACCGAACTTGACATGTACCTACATGAAAAACGGACTGACATTGCTCTCATCACTGAAACACATTTGACTCCACATTCTAAATTTTACATTCCAGGCTACAAAATATATAGAACTGACCACCCTGATAAGACGGCACATGGCGGTACGGCAATACTGATTAAGCAATCACTAAAACACAACCCTTTACAATTACCCATTACACCTGACATACAATCCACAGCAATTACTCTGTATACCCAGCACCATACCATTACCTTCGCTGCAGTGTACTGCCCTCCGAGATACGTGCTAACATCTGCAATGTTTTACAATTTCTTCCAACATCTCGGTCGGTGTTTTATTGCAGGTGGTGATTATAATGCCAAACATCAGTCCTGGGGAGCACGACTCTGTACTCCTAGAGGAAGAAATCTAAAGTCTGCCATCGATCAGCTTTCATTAAACACGATCTCACCTGATACACCTACTTACTGGCCAACTTCAAGACAGAAAACACCAGATTTACTTGACTTTTTCATTACTAAAGGACTCAGGACAGTGCCGTATACTGTAACTGCAAGCTCTGATCTTTGTTCTGATCATTCTCTTCTCAGTTTGTTACTATGCGATGAGCCTCGTACTGCATCAAAAAAACCAACACTTACAGATAGGATAATCGATTGGGAAGCTTACAGCGGCTACTTAAATTCGACGCTATCAATCCCAATGTCCCTTAAGACCGAAGAGGAACTCGAAAAAGCTGTTGATAAGTTCACAATCAGCTTACAACAGGCTGTATGGTCATCATCTGTACCAAGACCCAGCAGAAATACGTCTCTTCCAATCTATCCGCAGTACATTAGAGACCTGATCAGAGCAAAGAGAAGAGCGCGCAAAGTGTGGCAGACTGGTCGACTCCCATCTGACAAACGGACTTTCAATAGACTTAACAATGAACTTAAACGTCAGATTCAGAATTTTAAAAGAACGATCTACGACAATTACCTCAAAAATCTTTCGACTGACGATGGAAGCTTATGGAGACAGACTAAGAAACTTGTAAAGCATCGTGAGGTGTCAGCACCACTCCGAAACGTAGATGGTTCCTGGGCTGTGTCAGACCTTGAAAAATCTGAGCTCTTTGCCAACCATCTTTCTTCTGTTTTCACACCACATACTGACTTCTCTAATACTGATCACGATAGACATGTACAAAACACTTTAGACATTCCTTTACAACTGTCATTACCTCCACTTTGCTTCGCTCCAACTCAAGTTGCAGAACAAATCAGACAGTTACCTAAAAAGAAAGCTCCCGGTCATGACCTGATAAATGCTCAAGTGCTCCAGAAAATGCCAAGGAAAGCTCTAGTATACCTAACATCAATTTATAACGCAATACTCAGAACGACTAAATTCCCCTTACAATGGAAATATTCATTCATAAAAATGATTCACAAACCTAACAAAAACACTGACATTCCTTCATCATACAGACCCATCAGCTTGCTCCCATTATGTTCTAAAATCTTTGAGAAACTTCTCTACAAACGACTTTTTGACATACTGACTACTGAAAACATAATACCTTAACATCAGTTTGGATTTCGTTCACACCACTCAACCATTCATCAGCTACACCGAGTGACAGACTACATTGCGACAGCACTAGAGCACAAATTATATGCAACAGGAGTATTTCTGGATGTTGCTCAAGCGTTCGATAGAGTCTGGCATCAGGGACTTCTTTTCAAACTTAAGACTATACTCCCTCCAACCTACTATCTTATTCTTCAATCTTTTCTTTCTGACAGATTTTTCTCTGTTTGCCAAGGTACAGAACTATCTACCATTAAACCAGCCCTAGCAGGGGTGCCTCAGGGGTCAGTACTCGCTCCTCTGTTGTATATTATTTACACATATGATATTCCAGATCCTCTCGATACTCTGACCGCGACTTACGCAGACGATACAACAATCTTGACAAGGCATCAAAATTCAGCATACGCCTCACAGACTTTACAATATCACCTAAACAATTTCTACGACTGGTGCAAACTCTGGAAAATTCGACTCAACCTAGACAAATCACAACATATCACTTTTACCCTTCGACGTGAAACTTGCCCCCCTATTTACCTTGACAATATCCAAATTCCTCAGACTGACAAAGTTCAATATCTTGGACTGACCTTTGACAGAAGAATGACATGGGGCCAACATATTAAAAACAAAACAAAAACTCTAAACCTAAGACTACGCCTATTGTACTCACTCCTTGCAAGAAATTCGAAATTAAAACTTAGACAGAAATTGAATACATATACTTACCTACTCAAGCCTATTTGGACCTACGCTTTACAGATATATGGGACAGCCAAAAAGACTCACATACGTAAATTACAGACTTTTCAATCTAAAACTTTCAGGACTATCACCAAAGCTCCCTGGTACGTCAGTAACATTACTCTACATAAAGACTTACAGATGCCAACAGTTAACGACCACATACGAACATACTACAAACGATTTCATAATAACTTACACGGACATACAAACTCATTGATTCGAGGCATGGCCACAACTAACATGCCCGATAACACCCGAAGGAGGCTTAAAAGAAGCTGGATGAGGGATCTCCTCCACTAACTATAAACATTACGGTCAAGACAGGAAGGACGCCGCTGGGTACTCCTCTCCCTCACGCCTATTCCAAGACCAATCTCTACATATTGACATCACACTCGCTGATTGTCGGAACTTCTGACAGGTGTGAGTTGAAGAATCAAGTTCAAAAAAAAAAAAAAAAAAATTAATTTTCGTTAACTATTGTAATTAATTAAAACTCACACATAATACTTAATTTCTAATTCAAAGGTTTTTTTTTTTTTTTAATATTTTAAGATAATTTTTGTTTCTTTCATTGTTACTATTTTATATTAGGAGAAATATTTTTAAAATTAATTAATTAACAATACACCATCTGCCTATGGATAAGGTTGAGCAGAATTGGCTGCTTATATTTGAACGCACACTTCCGCCATCTTTATTCTGTCTCAAAAGATTCATATTTTCAGTCCTAATATTTCTTATATTTAGAATTTCATGTTCGTCCCTTCTTCTGACATAGAAATCATCCTCTTCAGAATCACTTGATTTCCCAACAAAATATTAGTGTAAAATGTGATGTAAATATGAATGGTTACATTTATTTATGTTATGCGAACACTAAGAGTTGTAGAGAACTAAATTTCCAATGCATAAGATCCCAGATTCTAATCCCGCCTCATGGCAGAAAATTTATTTATTCTGTTTCATTGGCCGTGGGCCGACTCTGGGGTAGGGGGACACCCTGGGGCACACCTAACCTCTACAAAATGGGCACCCTTAATTATATAATTAATTAAGAGAAATTAATTAACCAGGGAAACCTGGCACTGGCCCGTGAGAGCGTGATTCTGGCCCGATCTTCTCCCTGCACAACCGTTGGCCTTGAAACAATACTTTCCCTAAATAGTACTGAATCCAAGAACCTTAATGGGTTGTAATGGTGCAGGGTTTTTTTTTTTTTTTTTTTTTTTATATTCAAATAAAAACACAAGAGAAAAATATGATTCAGGGAAACAAAGAAAATGAAAATAGCAATCTCACCAAGATTTTGTTTTTTTAAAATAATAATACATATATTAAAATTGCAAAAATATTTAAAGATACACGTTATTATCATAAAATCACGTCCTACTATATTATTTTTTTACATAAACAGCATACTCTTTGACAATTTTTAAAAACTAGAAATAACTGTATAGTATCATTTCAATGTATACAAATATAGGGAGCGTAAATTTTCTTTTATTTTTTAAAAATATTTTTCATATTAATTATTTTTAAATTATTCGAACTTACTTAAATTCATAATAAACATAAATTGATATTTAGCTAAAAATTACTATGATATGCTAAAATACAATATTAAAAATACTTGAAATAATAACAATAAAAAAATAAATAGAAGAGATTCTAAACTAACATTGCACATGTAACTAAAATTAAATGAAATTCTCATTTAATATAAAGAAAAGAAATTATCAGTTATCTCTTTTGGGTCCTGTGGCCCTAATTAAAAGTTTTAGTTCGTATTAAAATAACTCAATATAAATAACCTAATAATGTTCTTCATTGTTTAGCGGCAGAGAGATACTTATTTCACGATAATGTTAAAATATTGTCAAATAAATCCTTAAAACATATTATGAATAATCTGTAGCGGTCTATTCCTGCCTGCCATCAAACCTACATCTGACTATTAGTTCACCATACTGTTCTAATGTTCTAACTCACCAATTGTACCTAACAATTGCAGTTTTATTTCTTATCATTGTACTGCAAAAGAAGTTGAAGTTCTAAATTGTAAATATGTATATACACTGTGAATACTTTTTAATAATAAAGTTTAGTGGTAACAAGGTATAATGATCAAAGCTTTTAAATAACAATAACTGTAACGACTCTTCTAACCGAGTTAGTCATGGTGGAATGATTACCGCCAGTCCTCAAAAGTATATTCGAATCTCGGATTTTAATCCTTTGGGATGTCAGACCTATCCTGCAGTTTGATCAGTATATTTCCATGAAGGAGGAGAGGCATGCATATAGTACAAAATTTTTATGTTATTTATTAAACACTTACCTCGCGCGGGCTCATTGCCGCGTATGGGGAGCGTCCCACGGGTGGCGGATGTGGGGATGGTCGGTGGAAATTTCTTGGAAGTTCCTCCCGGCTAAGTCCGATGGACTCGCTGACCAACAATGAGAGGGGCCCTCCAGACTTGCTGGAGGGAGGGGACCTCCAGACTTGCTGGAGGTAGGGGCCCACCAGACTTGCTGGAGGGTGTGACGTAGGATTGAACGCCCTACTCACATATCTTTAGTTCACCAAACACCACAAAAAGTCATGGATCTCCCTAAGGTAAAACGCTCATTATCCGGAGGTAAACTAGTCCCCCGTTCGGGTCTCCGGGTGGGGACTGCTTTAGGGGATTCATGGCGCAATTTGAAATATAGGGATTTAAATATTGGTACGTGGAACGTAAGGAGTTTAAACACAGCAGGGGGGCTAAAATCGGTCGCGAATGAGGTGAATGGGTACAATTTGGATGTCGTGGCTCTGCAAGAGGTTCGCTGGCCAGGGGAGGGCTCGATGAGGGAAGGGAAGTACACTATTTGGTACCGAGGAAGCGAGAATCATTGTTTAGGTACCGGGTTTCTAATTAGGCGTAGATTACTATCCGCTTTGAGGGACGTACAATTCTTTAGTGATAGAATTTCGGTAGCTACATTTCAGGGACGTTGGTTTAAAATCGCATTAATAAACATACATTGTCCGACCGAAGACAGTGACGATGAAGTCAAAAGTGAATTTTACGATAAACTCGAATGGGTTTATGATAAACTACCACGAAACTACATGAAAATAATTGTAGGTTACGCGAACGCAAAGGTAGGAAGGGAAGAAGTTTATATTCCGACGATTGGTAAAGAAAGTTTGCACGAATATAGTAATGATAATGGGATCCGTCTGATAAACTTTGCCATCTCGAAAAACCTGATAATTAAAAGTACGACGTTTAAACATAAGGATATTCATAAATATACTTGGACATCACCGGATTCGCAAACACGAAATCAAATCGATCATGTCTTGATACAACACAGCTGGCAAAGCAGTATAATTAATGTACGGTCTTATCGCGGAGCAGAATGTGGGTCGGATCATGAATTAGTAATCGCGAAACTTCGACAAAAACTTAATATAAAAAAGAGAAAAGAAAACCGTTTCGATTTTGAGAATTTTAATTTGGAAAAATTAAAAAATCCATCAATTAGAAACCAATTCGAGCTAGAAGTTAAGAATAGGTTTGAAGCTTTAGAGCTTCCTGACGAGGATATTGACAAGTTATGGATAGAGATCAGAGATAATATTAAAGCGGTCGGTAACTCGTGTCTAGGAAAAAAGGAAAATAAGAATAACAAACCGTGGTTTGATGAAGATTGCTTAAACATGTGTGAAAAAAGAAAAGCCGCTAAATTAAAAGCTCTAAATAATCCTAGCGAAGACAATCTGGAATACTTCCGAATCTCAAAGAACGAAACGACAAAATTGCTCAAAGATAAAAAAAGGGAGTATCTTAAAAATAAAATAATTGAAATAGAAACTAACAGAATCGAAAATAACGTAAGAGACATGTACAAAGGTATAAACAGATCACGAAAATATGTAGGGCCCGTAACGTCTGGAATTAGGGATGATAATAACAATATTCTGACCGATCCGGCTGACATATTGAATAAGTTTAAGGACCACTTTGACAATATTTTAAATAAGGGAAATTATGATCTGTGTCCTCCTTCTGGGTACCAGAGTGCTGAACCGTTAATAGAAGGACCAAGTAAAGAGGAAGTTGAAGTAGCTATCGGAAAATTAAAATCATATAAAGCAGCGGGAATCGATAATATTCCTACTGAACTAATTAAGGTATGCGGAGAAGCTGGAGTTTCTAAAATACATCGGTTGGTTAAAAAGATCTGGGTGAACGAGAAATTACCTGAAGAATGGAAAGAATCTATTCTTATTCCGATTCACAAAAAGGATCCGAGGACGGATTGTAATAACTATCGACGAATTTCACTCCTTCCGGTATGTTATAAAATATTCACTTTAATCTTAACCAGTCGAATCACGGAATACGCCGAGGAAATTATCGGAGACTACCAATGCGGATTTAGACGGAATCGTTCGACTATTGATCAAATATTTTCTTTACGGCAAATATTAGAGAAAAAATTGGAGTATAACGGTATTGTTCACCAGCTGTATATAGATTTTAAAAAGGCTTACGATTCTATTGACCGCCAGAAACTGTATAATATTCTAATCGAGCAGGGGATTCCAAAAAAACTAGTAAATCTAGTCAGGATGTGCTTGACGGAGACACTCAATAAAGTTAAAATCGGTAATAATTTGTCCGAAAAATTTGAGGTTCGTTCGGGCTTAAAACAGGGGGATTCTCTTTCGCCTGTCCTGTTCAATTTGGCATTAGAATATGCCATTAGGGAGGTAATGCGAACCGAGAAAGGGTTGGATCTGGGAGGGACAACATCCGTGCTGGGCTATGCTGATGATCTGGTACTGTTAAGCGAAGACGTTGAAACTATAAAACTAAATACGACAACGTTAATGAAAGCCGGGAAAGAACTAGGACTCGAAATAAACGTGGATAAAACAAAATATATGGTTAGCTGCAAAAATGGCAATACTACTGCTGATATCGATATAGATGGTAATATGTTTGAACAGGTAGATAAATTTAGGTATCTAGGTTCTACGATAACTAGAAAAAACGAAATTGAAGAAGAGATTAAGGTTAGACTGAAGGCGGGGAATGCTTGTTATTTTTCTGTGACAAAACTACTTAGTTCGCGCCTCTTGTCCCGAAACTTAAAAATTAGAATCTATAAAACAATTATCTTACCTACAGTTCTTTATGGATGCGAAACTTGGCCGCTTACATTAAGGGATGAGCAGCGTCTTAAGGTTTTTGAAAATAAAGTATTGCGTAGAATATTCGGACCGAAAAAGGATGAGTTAACCGGAGAGTTCAGACGGTTACACAACGCCGAATTGCGTGAGATGTATCCGGGTAATATAATTGATGTAATTTCATCGCGGCGAATCAAATGGGCTTGTAAAGTTGTTGGGCTTAGTAACGAGAGAATTCCTAAAAGGTTAATATTTGCTGTGCCGAATGGTAAGCGTCCGAGGGGTAGACCGAAGAGAAGATGGGAAGATTGCATTAAAGCCGATCTGAAGGGACTGGGTTTGGACGGCGAACGGTGGAGGGAGGTGTGTAACAAGCGATTGGTGGTGTCGGCATCGAACCTTCGGGTTCGCTAAGCCTTATTATTATTATTATTATTATTACTAAACACTTACACTATCATCTATTTTATGAATTAGGTTAGGAAGAGAGAGAGGAGAAAATATGAGGAGGAATAGAATGCTAAGTTAAGAAAATGTGAAAAAAAGATATATAGATAAAGATAATACATATATAAAACTGTTTACAAAACTGTTTACTATGATTATTAGTTGATAATGCTGTATGTTAGTTTTAAGCACTGTCTAATAGTGATTGTTGCGTATGCAGTGTCTGGAGCAGTCTTTTATAAAAATGAAGTGATTCTCTCCACACTTTTTGGAACTACATTACACTGTCTTTTATATCACTATGCTCCTTTCACAATTTTTCTCCTTAGCTCTCTCCATACAAGTACTGGAAGCTCTTTCATCCGCTTGTAATCCTACATACTTAGTCTGGAGTCTCATCCCGCCTTTAGTATTTCATCCTCGCACAAAGTCTGGAGGATCATCTCTCCTTAAGTGATTTCCGTCCTGCAGTGTCATAAGGTTCATCCCTTAGCCCGCAGACTAAAAGTGACTAAGGGCGATCATCCACCTGAAACTTGAGGTCATGCTGTCTGAGTCTCATCCTTCATCCACTCACAATAAGTCATCAATAATGACTTTATTTCCACCCTACCTGCTGAGAACATTTTGCGTAACATTTTATAATAAGTTTGTCATTTTTATGTTTTCTTTGATTTTCATGTTCTTATGAACTCTGAGCTCTGAGCGTAGCTCTGTGGAACAAACGCATCTTTTTTGATATTTGCTTGGCAACTTTAATTGATAATGATCGCTGGCATAAAAGTGAAGCAATTATCGATTTCAACTGTTCCAAACAAGTGAGGTTGTTAAGTTATGAGTCCTATGAGTACATGAGTAACAGTGTCGAATGCTTTCGAGCTGTCGAAATCTATCATGACAGTGGCTTTGTTCCTGTTGAAGTTAGTTTTCACCTAATTCTGTAACCTGAGTGTCTGTGGCTGTAGCGCTCTTACTCATCCTCCGCTGGTCTTAAATACCAGTGCCTCCCTACTACGCCTACTAAGCCTCCCTTTTCCCTCCACATGAGGAGGAGACAGGATTGGTTCGGAGATCACCTGGCTAATTGTAAATAATGTATATAGGTATATTTTATCTAGGATGTTTATTTTACTTTTATTACTATTTTTACTTACTTATGTATATATATATATATATATTTTTTCTTTTGTTCTTTTTTCTTATTCTTTTGTTTTTACTTTATTTATTTATATTTTTGTATATAAGGTATGAATGTACTCTCTGAACTCTATTATAAGTGTCCTTAACTGTGACAAATTGTAATATTTCTCAATAAAGTGCTTAAAAAAAAAAAATTCTGTAACCTTACTAAGCGTTGTTTTACTTAGTTGTTTTTGAAATCACCTTTGCTCAGGAGCAATTATTTCATTTAGTGTACAAAATATCCTTAAGTAATTGAGGATTATCATCTCAAAATTTGTATCCATGTGAGGTAAAAGCCTAACAGGTCGGTAGTGATATGGGTCATTTCTAATTTTCGCTGGCTTCAAAAGCAGGAATAACCAAGCATGTTTCCCATTAGTAATGAAATACGTGAATCTTTTTTTTTTTTTGTCTTCAATTTTTCATCCGCACCTATCATGGTAGTGACAATTAGCAGATTCTTAATCTTTAAGTGAATCATAAATACTAATTATATACATTTACTAAGAGCACAATTCCTATTCTTGGCATATTTTTAACTAAACACTTTATATTTTATCCCTTCCTGGTGCTCTATTGCCCATGTGAGGTAAAAACCAAACGTGTCGGTAGTGATATGGGTCATTTCTATTTTTCCCTGGCTTCAAAAGCAGGAATAACCAAGCATGTGGAGGGAAAAGGGAGGCTTAGGAGATCCGTACGCTTCTCCCTCAGCCACTGCACTGGTATTTAAGACCAGCGGAGGATGAGTAAGAGCGCTACAGCCACAGACACTCAGGTTACAGAATTAGGTGAAAACTAACTTCAACAGAAACAAAGCCACTGTCATGATAGATTTCGACAGCTCGAAAGCATTTGACACTGTTACTCATGTACTCATAGGACAATAACTTAACAACCTCACTTGTCTGTTGTCTTGTCACTTGTCAGCAGTTGAAATCGATAATTGCTTCACTTTTATGCCAGAGATCATTATCAATTAAAGTTGCCAAGCAAATATAAAAAAAATATGCGTTTGTTCCACTGAGCTACGCTCAGAGCGACTGCATAAGAACATGAAAATAAAAGAAAACATAAAAATGACAAACTTATCATAAAATGTTACTCAAAATGTTTTCAGCAGGTAGGGTGGAAATAAATTAATATATGTTTCCTTGCGTACTTAGTTGAGGGACATTGTTATCTGTAATGTCATTGATTTTCCCTCAGCAATTCGGCGATAAGTGAGTCAAAGGCAGTGCCGTCCATAAAAAGGAACATAATCTTCTTCAGGATGATCATATTCTTCACAGATAGAGTATAGGAAATCAAAAGCTATTTTAATATGTTTTACATCAACTTGACCATTTATGTGAGATCGTGTAAAGTAATGTCTGTGATGTTACATCATGTTCTTAGTTTACCTATGTGTTTTTTTAGGCTGTTCCGTACATGGATGAATAACATATTACATATTATATAACATATTATGGAAAATACAAATACATCCAAAAACACTAAATACAACACAAATATATACAACAATTACTGAGAAAGAAATAATTAAATAAAAAAAAAAAAGCTTTTATAAATTAACTACTGGATTGTAACTACAATCCAGCGTAATAATTAAAGCATAACCTCAAAGTTATCAGTAACTGGCTTGAAAGCGTTATAGACATATTTCTGTTTACATGTAATGCCAAATTTTCATTAATGCCTTAATTACATGTAATGCCAAATGTTTATAAAATTGAGAACTGATAGTTTTGTAAATCTATTTCTTAACTTAAATTCGGCTTCTTCGTTAACATCGGAAGACATAAAGTGTCATAATCTGTATTAGTTCTTTTACTGATCACCAATTTTTTACATCATATAAATGTTTTCTCGATTTCTCGCAGATAGAGCGAAACTCTATTTTCAGTAAAAAAAAAAAAAAAAAACTGTGAAAAATTGTTTCCATGAAATTGAAATTGAACAATTTCTGTCAAGCTAGAAGTAACTATAGATAAGGTAACATTTGAAATTTGATAATATGCTTGATCGTGGTCTCAGAACTGGTTAGCTAGCATTAATTATTTGATCTAGTGTTAAGGCTGATCGAGATTGGCTCAATGAAAATTTAATTAATCTGTGATTTAATAATGGAAGTCAGTAAAATTAAAGTTAACAGCCAGCCATTAATCGTTAATTTGTGTCTTATTAATTTAATCACACTAGTTATTGGAGCCTTTCAACTGACAGAATGACTAACTCCAATTCCAAGATTTTTGAGTATTTATTATAGTAATAATTCTATTAAAAAAAATTACAAAACAGTGGATTGTAACTAAATTGTAGTTACATAGAAGTTTTTTCCAAGCTTTCGGAAGATTGAATGTATAGTATGTGATGAAATAGGAGTAGTTTGAAGGAAAGTGTTGACGTGGTTTGACGTATGGAGGTAGATAAGTGGCTCGGAAAGGAGTTAGCACAAATGACGAAGGATTTACCGAAGGAAGTGGTTTTATGGGAGGGAGTATATAGATCTATAGGTTGAAATCTGCTATTGAGAGAGTGGATAAAGGAAGATACAGTAAGGTGTTTTAGGATGTAGACAGGATTTTTGATTCTGATGACTTGGAAAAGGAAAATACCAAGAAGGAACTGCAGTCGGGAAGCAGGATAAAGCCACTTCAACATATGTGTAGCATTGGTCCAAATGAGCTTATCTAGAGAAAATGTAAGTATTTCGTTTCGGTTTCAGTTTTAATTTTGAAAAAGTAAATGTCTTGAAAGAATTGAATATACCAGCCATTGTCTAACATTTTTTGTTGTTGATATGAGAGAATGTTTGCGCAAATCATTTTGTTTTGTAAGATAATGTTGAAATGTCTTTGAGGTATATGGATGATTTCATGTCTTCTAAAGACTATTGGAAGAAAGTTCTCCAATTTATTTTGCATTATCATATTTTTATTGATACTATTATTAACATTTTACTCTAATACTCTACTACCTAATACTTTAACAATATCAGTTAAGTTAACACCATCAAGAAAAGTCCCAGGTTTTGACTTAATAGCTACCGATGGTGAAGCGAATGCCCAGAAAAAACATAAATTTAACGTTACTTTTTAATTTCAGTAGCAAGTGTCATGGCCGCAAGTGCAGTATAACTTCAATGTCGCTCTGTATTTGTTGCTTTGTAATGTGCTCAATATTCAAAGTTGTGGTGTAATACTTAATCAACAGTGAGTTAATAAACAGTTTTACACTTTTACGTTGACGTACACGCAGGTGAGGTACTATTTATTAACAATAAACAATTGATAAATTGGTGCTCATTTGGTTAGATTGAGAGGCCGTTAATTCCCTTACGTGCCTTATCATACTCCGATAAATTCACGGCCAGGGGCTCTGTTTACTAACTTCCTTCAGTCATCAGGTCTTCAATTCGAACCCAAGACATTATATTTACGTTTCCTTATTTTTATTTTTTTTTCTTTCTTTTTTTTTTATTTTCCAGAGACTGTTTTATTTTTATTTAAATATTTATTCTAAGAAATGTTTTATTTTATTTCTGATTATAGTTATGTATATAGTTTATTTTTTAATAGCTTATTTCGTAATCTTCAATCTTTTTAATTATCATATTTAGGAGTAAATATATATATTTTTTTCTCTCTTTTATCATAATATGGAAGATATGAATTTAGATAAGAGTTCGTCAGGTGAAGATTCGGAGGACGAAACGCCGTTTTCTGAGGTTAGCGAAACAGATTCGCAGTATTTAAAAAGACGAACACTTCAAAAACGTCATCGAAACACTCCTCCTGGGTCGGGAGCTAATTCACCCAATAAGAAAAAAAATAAATCAGCTAAATCTAAACAGTTAGCAGAGCAAAATAAATCTAAAAAGTCAACTGAACAAAGTAAATCTACTAAAACTAAACAATCAGCCGAGCAAAATATATCACCACCTCAAACCAGAAGCAAATCAATTACCATAACATCAGAGCCAACTGCACCAACCACCACTAACACCAATAATCCTGTTCCCGTTAATAAAATACCAAGCAAGGTTCCGGAGCCTCAAGAGTTTTCTGAGCCCGAGCCGCCACCTATTTTCATATCAAAAGTCGATAATTTCATTACATTTGGTCAAGAAATAGCCGGTCTGATTGGACAGACCAATTTCCGCTGTTTCTCCAGAGTTAATGATATCAAAATAAACACAAATCTCGAGAAAATTATAAAGCACTTATAAATTACTTTACGTCCAAAAACTATGATTTTCATTGTTATCAATTAAGACAAGAAAAGCAATACCGAGTGGTGTTAAGAGGACTACACTCAAGCACCCCAGTATCTTTCATCAAAAGTGGCCTAGAAGAAATAGGTCATAATGTTAGGCACATATCATGCGTACTACACCCAACGGAAAAATATCCTTTACCACTATTTTTCGTCGATTTAGAGCCTGCCAGCAATAACATCGAAATTTTCCAAGTGAAGAGGCTTATATATTCCACCATTAAATTTGAAGAGCCTAGACAAAAGCCTATAATAGTGCAATGCACTAAGTGCCAAGACTTGGGGCATACAAAGACTTATTGTCATCACCAGGCCAGGTGCGTGAAATGTGCCGGCCCCCACGCATCTGACACTTGTCAGAGACCTCGAGACCTGCCTGCGAAATGTGCCCTTTGTGGTGAAGAACATTCAGCAAACTACAGAGGATGCAAAGTTTATAAACATTTTTATAAGCAGAGAGCTCAGAACATTGCCTCGAAAAGCGTAAAACTGAACCAAGAAAGTGTCACCCATCTACCTGAAATTGATAATCTGTCAAATTTTCCTGAATTGCCAAAAACGTCTACTCAAAATACACAGCTAGCGACCACTTCAAAAGAAATTGATCAACCTCAGCAGGACTTTAGAAAAACACCAATCACCATGAAGAAGCAGCAGCCTCAAATTTAGGGGCCTCAAATCTCCCAATGCAAACCTCAATCTCACAATCCCCAATCTCATCCTCCATGTCAGCAAATTCTCCCTCATCATATACCATTACGAGTCAAATTACCACCGCAGCATCCTCAACAGTCCCATCCTAACGCCCAGAAAAAAAGTGCAGCACAAGTACCTTCCAATCTAGACCCACCTCGTGCACAACGACGGATCCCGCCCTCAGCTAACACTCCTAATCCACCACAAGAACCTATCCTGAATCCAATTCACAATCAACATCCATCCGACCTAACCTCCATTCTATCATCCTTCCTATTGGACCTGCAAAATACTATAAAACCACTTATCACTCTTCTCACCAGAATCCTGACCGAAATTCCGTTCAATTTCCAACGATGAGCACAAAGCCCCTAACTATCCTTTTATGGAATGCTAACGGACTAAGTAACCACCGTGACGAACTTGACTTATTTCTTCATAATAATCACATTGACATTGCTCTATTGACTGAAACTCACTTCACTAAACGAATACATTTCTACATACGTGACTACTTCACTTATAGAACTGATCACCCAGCCAACCCCTCCCATGCCGGTTCTTGCATCCTTATACATAAATCATTACCCCATTCCCTTATTCCTTCCACTCCAACTGATGCCATTCAATCAACTTCCGTAGTCCTTTCAACTCGCCCTTTCCATCTCACATTCTCAGCTGTATACTGTCCTCCTGGTAATTCCCTCTCCTATAACCTCCTTGATTCCTTATTCAAATCCCTCGGATCGCGCTTCATTGCTGGAGGGGACTACAATGCTAAACACCAACGATGGGGTTGTCGAACATCCAACCCCCGCGGTAACATCCTATCACGTGTTTCATCTTCCAACAATTATTCAATCCTTTCGCCCATGAGTCCTACTTATTGGCCAACATCCCTCAAAAAACGTCCCGATATTCTAGATATATTTATAACTTCTCAGATCTCCTCCTCACAAACCATAATCAAATCCCTTGATGACCTTTCTTCAGACCATAGTCCAGTTCTACTTTCACTACATTCGAGCTATGCTCCTAAACCATCACCTCCTAAATTGATCACAGGACGAGTGAACTGGGACCAATTTCGTGAAGATTTGGAAAACAAACTAGACTTAAAAATTCCGCTAAAGACAAAAGAGGACATTAATGGTGCCATTGAAAAACTGACAGCATCAATAACAGACAGTATAAATAATAACACTTTTATCAATAAGTTCAACAATTCACAAAAGACTGACTTGCCACAGCATATTCGTATCTTATTGAAGGAAAAACTAATCACTGAAGCCCAAACCTGGTCCAAATCCGACGAAGAAAAATCCCAAATATTTGCTCACCATCTCTTTAAAACCTTTAATCCACATCCCGATATTCTTAACCCAAATCACCTTGAATGTATTAAAGCAGAACTGGATATCCCACTCCAAATGTATCTTCCACCTAAAGCCTTTCATCCTTCAGAAATATCCGACATCATTCAAAGGTTACCTTCCCGAAAAGCTCCTGGACACGACCTAATTACATCCCAGATCCTAAAACTGCTTCCTCGGAAAGCCATCCTATTCCTTACGTATATATATAATGCTGTTCTGCGAACCACATACTTTCCTAACCCTTGGAAATTATCTATTATCAAAATGATACATAAACCCAAAAAGCCACCAGAAAACCCATCCTCTTATCGCCCTATCTCCCTTTTACCCATCCTAGGCAAAATCCTGGAAAAGCTTATCCTAAAACGCCTGCACCCCATCCTAGATTCTAATCACATTATCCCAGATCATCAATTTGGATTCCGCAGATCCCATTCCACTATCCAGCAATGCCATCGTGTGGTGGATGTTGTCTCCTCTGCATTGGAGCGCGGAATGTACTGCACGGGAGTCTTTCTCGATGTAGAACAGGCTTTTGATCGAGTCTGGCACCCAGGACTGCTTTACAAACTCCGTAAATTCCTACACCCTACATACTTCCTCATTATCCGTTCCTATCTAACTGATAGATCCTTCAAAGTAAATCATAATAATGCCTATTCATCACTTTTTTCCCAGTCCGCTGGTGTTCCTCAAGGTAGTATCCTAGGTCCTATCCTTTACATAGTTTATACTGCTGATATCCCAACCCATCCTAACACTGTTATTACCACGTATGCCGATGATACATGTGTCCTATCAATTAATAACGACCCAACAATTGCATCCCGAACCCTTCGATCACACATCACAAACCTTGAAGAATGGTTTCAAAACTGGAGGATCAAAATAAATTCCAATAAATCCCATCAAATCACGTTTACCCTTCGTCGTAAACCTATGTCCTCATGTCCTACAGTATCCTTTAATAATACCCCACTTATCCCTGTTGAACAAATTCGATACCTTGGACTCCACTTAGACAGACGTCTAACTTGGAATCCTCATACCAGACTGAAACGACAAGAAACAGCTCGACGTTTCCGACTACTCCAGCACTTACTAGACAAACGCTCTAAGCTCCCAGTCAATTACAAAAGACTCATATACATGACTACAATAAGACCTATTTGGACTTACGGAATTGAGCTCTGGGGCTCCACTAAGCCATCGAATTCCTCTCGCATCCAATCCTTACAATCCAAAATCCTTCGTAAAATCCTCACAGCTCCTTACTTTGTCACAAACAAAATTATCCATAACGACCTTAATGTTCCTTATGTTTCTGACCTGGCCCAATCCAGATACCTTTCCTTCCATAATAAACTTCAGAACCATCCTAACCCTCTCGTTTCTAACCTTGCTTCCTTTTCGATACCTGACAACCCTCCGAGGCGTCTGAAAAGAAGATGGCCTCGAGATCTCCTTTTGTAAATACATTTTTAGAGTGCTACCAGTGGGTAGTTTCTCACCAAATGATTTCATGTTATTATATTCTATTGTACACATTTACTGAATGTATTTTTACTTGTAATACAGTTGTAAATATCATTAATAAATAAATAAATAACTTTTTAATTTCTGTTAAAATAAATAAAAATGGTATAATTAATTGTTATGAAAACGTTATACCCTAATAAAAAGATTTTTTTTTTTATAATGCTTACACTCACGCGATGAGAAAAGAACAGATACGAAGGGGTGCTAATTGAAAGAAATGTTTTACCCGGCTCCAGTGTAATGACCTCTAGAGAAAATTCAAAAGAATCTCTTCATTTTGTTTTCCATAACGAACTGCGTCATTCTTTTGTAAATGAACTCCCGTATATAAATGAGCACCGAGTCTATTATGAATATAAATCTCTCCCTTATCACGCCGGGTACTAATGGGTATCAAGTGCCCGAGTTCGAAACCATTTCGTGGTCACCGCGTCGCTGTTTAACTCCAACTCCAGGAATTAGCAGTCTTGAATAATTCCAGCAGGGTTCGTGGATTCCCGGACGTGTAACAAAACCCTTTGTTTGTTGCTTGCTTGCAAATCTATTTAATTCCCCCAACCCCTCGGCCCCTATTTACATTTCAGCGCTTGGAGTCTCTTGATTCTATCGACCAGCAACTTTATATTATATGCTTAGCTACGTTTCACATATTTGTTTATAATTAATGTAGTCGGATAAACATATAATGCCAAACTTAAACAAACAAATAATTTTATTATTTATTTCATTTAAAACAGTTTAAGTCGTGTTTTTGTTTAATTGAAAACGATAATTAAAAAAATATTCACCTTATACAATTGAAAATTACTCTAAAGTCAACTAGATAAAATTTACTTTAAGCTAACGTAGATTTTGCTATTGCTGAAATTATTTAAAGAGGGCTATTGAACGGCTAAGCTTAAATAAGTTCCGTAAGAAAAAAATCATAAATTATTTGTGATCTTTTTCATCACTCTCCGACTGTACTACGGTTACCCCACTCAAAAAATACGGATCAATAGTCAGCCTCCACTTAATTAATATGGACTTAATGCTCATTATACGAGGAAGTTTTTCAAAGTGTAATAACTGTGTAGTACAGTTGGAGGGTGATTAAAATATATATATATATATATATATATATATATATATATATATATATATATATATATATATATATATATATATTTGTGTAAATTTAGAAAACATATTTCTAGTTCTATTGAACGAAATCAAGTGTATGTTAAAATTTAAAAAATAAAACAAGTTTACAGTAAAGTAGGCGAAGAAAATTTGTGTCGTAAAAAAGCAATTTAGAATCGTTTGAAGCGTCCTTTAAAACTATTTATTACGATTTTTAAAGTTTCAAATTAGATTTTTTTTTATGCTATTTACTAAATAATTCCAAAGTCCTCTGGATTTTTTTTCTATTACGTGGTTACTACAACTTTTGGAAAACGTTCAACCCTACCCTACGTTCAATACTACCCTTCAAAACAATTATAATAATCTATATATTTTACGCCTTTATTGGAAATGAATAAAACTTCCTAAACGACTGTATTTTATAACTTCAGTTTAACCTAGTAACACCAACAACAAGTTTTATTGAAATCCGAGAGACCACGGCCATAAACTGAGCTTGTAAATAATAAAATGCATTTAATAAATATTCAGTTTCAAGTCTTACCTTCAGAGTTTTACCAAGCAGTAGTTTCACAAAAAGTCTTTTCTTGTCTTTAAATTTCTCTGTCATGCTTACTAGATTTATTCTTATTCAATAGAGTTATAAATTTCGTGAAACAAAAGAAAAAAAATCTTTATTAATTCAGAAATATATTTTTTGAAGTGTATGAAAGGCGGATTATTATTATTATTGTTTCCGTTTACTATTTTCGACACTGAACCATTTTGATTGACCGAAAAATTCAAAAACTTAACTCGAAGTTTCGAAAAACGAATACAAATTTTTTTGTCAGTCCGCCGTCCGCGCATTTTCTCCGAAACTGCTTGACCGATTTATTTCAAATTTAGATATACAATCAGAGCTCACCCGAGGACGATCCTCCTTCATCGACGATACTATCCACCTTTTAATTTCAAAATGGCTGCCGAAAAACCTTCGTTGCTATAGACTGTAGGACCTAAACGAATGTACCGATTTTAGTGAAACTTCACTAAAGTCATTTTCTCGACGCCCTTTAAATTTATCTATGTAACATAGTCCAATGAATAGAAGCTGGAAAAAAATTTACGAGAAATGGTAAAATTAAAGTCCAAATAACTCAAAAAGTATACATTTGTTCGTATATATGGTTTCATAAAACTTTACAGAATAAGAAAATCGTCAGAATCGAACAATTAGGAGCAAAGATATGGTCTCTAGTTTTTTTTTTTTTTTTTTTTTTGTTCTACTGCAAAGGTTATATCCTTTGTTTTGGTTTTTGAATGTGTTACTGAAGTAATGCTAGTTTTTTTTTTTTTTTAGTATATTACTTATGATTAAAAAAAAAAAAGTTTAGTTCAATAATTCTAATAAAGTTTTATTTATTTTTCTTTGTAACTAGGAAGTTAATGTTACTTTAGATGTATAATTGTTTGAAAATAATAATAAACAATAAATCATTTTTAATTTCTTTCATTCCTTGGATATGTAACAAAAAAAACTACTACTATTTACAAGAAATAAAGAGAACAAAATAACTGCCAGACTAAGAAAACCACGTTAAAATACTGAAAAGTTTCTTTTTAATATATATTCTATAACGTAACATTTTTTTTTCTAACCACCCATAAAGTTTATTTAATAATATTGATTAATCCTAATATATTTGTTTTAAAATTAGTTTACATTTTAAATTACAGAGAACTCATCAATTGATTCCTCCATAGTGAAATAGATAGCTGCTATGCTTGGAAATGTCTCTGTAGATACAAACCATCAAAAAGATCAAGTGATCAACACATGAGCAATGATGGTGAGAAATGTAATTGATCAAAAAGCAATTGGTTGATGACTTCTGATCCACGGCTCATTGGGCTACAGGCAGGCTGTTGATAGTGGATATTAAAGCGATACGGCTATTGTATCCGGGGCATATCTCTCTCCCGCATTAGTTCCAGATGGTCTCTGTTGTAACCTATCTAGCGTCAGGATAAGCATGTCATTATTCAAAGTAACTCAATTAAAGCAACTCCAATGAAGAGTTTTTTCTATGTAATTCATAACTTATAACAATCATAGACTTATACCTTGATTCTAGACAGAAAATGTAGTGTATGACTATTAAAACATATTAAAATAATATGTATTTATTATTGTCTAACAATGAATTATGAAAATTATTTAATAAATAGATCGTTTTTATTACTACTTGTTTATATTAGTTTAATACTCCTTACATTACCATTTGGAAGAACGATTCGCGAAAATACCATAAAATTTTAATTCCAATCTCCAATTTTAATCCACAAAATGATGTAAACATTCCATGTAATACTGTATTATTGCGTCGTAAAATTTTTTATATTTTATTTCTCTATTGAGTATTATAACAATCTGTCTCTTGGACATTGGTTATAGTGAGGTAGGATGACATTCACACTATATGTACAAAAAAATAAAATAAATAGAACAAAATAATAATCAAAAGTATGCGTCGTAAAATTAGAGAATAATTAAGAAGTCCGAGCGTCAGCGTACCTTATCCATTATTTACCCTTATCTTTCTCTTGATTTTAATTGCAGATGTTGTGATGAAACAATGAGATAGAATTGCTTTCTAGCAAAATTAGCAAGAAAAAATTCTTAGATCGAAAAATAAATCATATTTATATTTTTACTATAAATTCAGCTCTTCCTTAAATGGATAACAATAAGCAGTTTATATTCCTTTTTAAAAAACTCTTCACGTGTTCTATTTGTAAATTTATTTTTGCTGACTCTTGTCAATGTAATTATGGGGCTTCTATTGGGAAGGCTAACTATTTCCACATTGAAACTAAATTATTCAATTCGGTTTAGTTAAAAGCTTCTTCGATTAGTTAACTTGCACGTCTGGTATCTCTTTCACCAGGCTTGAAGGACTCCAAATCCATTCCGTAATGTTTTTATTTATTTATATTCCACCATTCCTTGCCTGATGGGCTATTCGAGCGTTTGCAGTACTGAGCTGTTATGTATGACTTCTATCCGTCCTATTTGTATGAACTGTAAATCTAGTAGCTGGTTACTTCAAACATTTTTTTTATTGATGATATTTACAACTGTATTACAAGTAAAAATGCATTCAGTAAATGTGAACAAAAGAATACAATAACATGAAACCACTTGTTGAGAAACTACTCACTCTAAAAATGTGAGCTCCGTAAGTCCAAATAGGTCTTATTATAGTCATGTATATGAGTCTTTTGTAATTGACTGGGAGCTTAGAGCGTTTGTCTAATAATTACTGGAGTAGTCAGAAACGTCGAGCGGTTTCTTGTCGTTTCAGTCTGATATGAGGATTCAAAGTTAGACATTTGTCTAACTGGAGTCCAAGGTATTGCATTTTTTCAACAAGGAAAAGTGAGGATACTGTAGGACAGGAGGACATAGTAAGGACATACGGCGAAGAGTAAAGGTGATTCGATGGGCTTTATTGGAATTTTCAGCAATTTAAACTTTTTTTAATGTTTGTTGGTAGACCTTTTTCTCCCTAATCGTTTTTTCTGTATCTTTATAACATTAAACATTGAACTTATTTAGTATAATGTTTGAATGAGAGTAAATTCATGTACGGAAAACATTTACACACGATTTTGTATGCTAAGTAATTATCGATTACTTTAATAAGGGATGAAAATACGCTTTATGAGTCAAAGATGGAAGATAGAACTTAGAGCCGTGATAAAACTAATACTCAACCATCAACCGCTTATTGAGTTTGGGAAAGTTACTCGCTCGGGGTAAGGGAGATATTAATGGTCACCATCTGGGAGGACACTTCCGGTCATCACAACTTGGCTCCGGTTTGATAGTCCCCGGAGGAAAACCTCATTCAGTACGGTCGGGTTGGAGGAAAAAAATAACCGTCGTTTTTTCCGTCAGGAAACATATTAAGGACAACCGTCAAAAGAAAATGGATCTCATAAAAAGAAGTAAAAAGCGTGAGCTATGCGAAGCAGAACAGGACTTTATTGAATTAAATTATTCAGAAATATTGAAAGGAGTGTGCTGACAACTTCGTTTACGGTCCGTTGAAACCTTTTAGCTGCAATTAGATGAGGACCCAAGACTATAATGGAAGGGGCTTGTGTGCATTATAAGAGAGCAACTTCCATTTAGATACGCTAAGTTATTTAACATCGACCGACTAGGGATGACCTCAGTTGCAAATTGCGGCTACTCTATTCAAAAGAGTATAATTTTTCAATTATCAAATAAAAAATTGATTAGCAATTAGTAGTGATGTTTCGTTTTATTGTAATTTTATTATAATAATCTTAATTCTGATTTTTTTTTCAATAAGTCAATTCGCACTTCCAATACATGTGACAATCAACAAATATATTGTCAAATTTGTTTTAAACATTTCGGACATAGAGAAATATAACCCAACAGCACCTCCTCCCTTCCATTGCTTAGTTTCTAAATTTAGGAAAGTAGATCCCTCATCAAGCTTATTTTATATATACATATATATATATATAGCTTTATAAAGTAAATGTTTTCAATAATCTTGAGGTTATCCTCATTTTAGTTACACTGATTGAGCATATGTTATGATGGTGGCACATATGTGTTAGGAAAAAATTTGATGAAGAAAAAAAAGTGTGTTTCCAATAATTGCCGTTAGTGGTATACGTTTCTCCTTCAATTCCTCCACCATTCATGTGATTACCTTATTTTATTATGAGTTATCTTTTGTATGTATGTTTTACATTAATAATGTTTGTACTTTTATACAGAAAATAAAATCACATATGGAAAAATGTGTTGAAAAATAATCTTATTGTTATAAATATAAATATATATTCAGGAAGACCAAATAGTTAATTATAGATATAAATTAAGCAGGTACACAATTCACTGTCCTTGACTGGTTTGTCCTTCCACCATTAAATGATTCAACCCGGCTTGACTCATAACAATCCAATTCTCAAATCAAAACAAAAAAAAAAAATTGCAGGAAGAAACGACGCATGGCCGTTTCGTCTGAGTTAATTAAGGAACCTGGAATGGTCCATGTTTTATCAGCATAAGAACACCTTTCATTCGAACATTTTTTTTTTAATTACTTCCATTCTGTAATTTTCTTACTTTACTCCAATTAATTTTCTCGGGTAAGTCCGCATAGGGTTAACTTAGGTAGGGGTTAAGCAGTCATTTAGCAAGCGCTTAATTGGAATTTTTAGAATGTTTCAACAAACAATGCTCAATATTATTCCTTAAGAAGCTCAAGGTAACTAACTTAAATGATTACAGTATTATTTAAATTATTCCAAACTTGGAGTGTAGAATATTCTCAGAAATTGCATAAGATGGAATTCCAAGTGTTCTTTAAATAAAGTACGCTTTACATTATGTTCTAATGTTGATATATTCATTCATATTATCATTTGAAAAATTATATTTCATTAACAATTTTAAGTCTGTATTGAATAAACATGAATTAATCAAAAGAAGTTTGTCATGCCTTACTTATCGTATCCTTAATATTTGATAAATTCCACAATTAATTTGGCATCCAGTCTAAAATCCTCCGAACAATAGTCAATGCTCCCTTCTATGTATCCAACAAAACCCTCCATAATGACCTTCATATGCCATTTGTTATTGACCTAATCCCAGAAAATTTTTCCAAATTTCACCAGAAACTCACTCATCATCCAAATCCTGTAGCACAATCCCTATCTAGCTCCAGTCATCCCTACAATCCTCCCCGGAGGCTAAAACGGCAGTGGCCCCGCGACCTTTTGTAAATATGTATATATCGGAGTACTGACAATGGCCAGATTCTCCACTCAAGACATGAGCGTCTGTTGCTATAGTGCCCTCCATCAGTTTCCACTGGTTTCAAATAACAGTGACGCGGCTGAGAGAGAAGCACTGGGATCTCCTTGAGTCCTGGCTTGGCTTCTACGTCGGGGAATAAGGCATGACTAAGAGTCCCCTGGGTGAATGTAAATATTGTACATAGGTGTGAATGTGATTTATTTACTTTAATTTCATCTAGCTTTTATCTATTATTTCATTATTTTTTTTTGTCCACAGGCATACCAATTTACTTATTTTATTTTTTTTTATATTTCTTTCTCTTTATTATTGATATTAATTGTATGTACATATTGTGTGAATGAATCATGTAGCCTTAATATTAATGCCCTTCAATGTGGCAGAATGTATTAATATTAAAAAAAAAATTGGTATATGGTTAGAGGATAACCATGATTTTTAAGAGAAACTAGTCCTTACTAGGAATAATGTGACTACTACACTACTACGAGCAATGTAACTAATTACTACGAAATAGTAATTAAAATATCGATATTTGTTAGACATTACCACTAACAAAACAGTTCATCTAGTGCTCTTTTCATAGTTCTAGAGGTGTCTGTACCATTTTCCTGTTTTTACCTCATTGAAGACAATATAAAGATTGTTCCTCATTGGACAATAAGTTCTTTGTAGGCAGTGCGTCTTCTCATTCTCTTAGGAATTCCAATTGCATCTACTTAAATTTCTTATTCTTGGCTCTACCTATCTTTGGAAGAGTCAGGAGACGATTATCTGCACAGTTCTCACACAGGAATAGGTAACTATTTCAGGTTGATTCCCTTGGTAAATCTATTTGACGTTTATTCCAGGTGTTTCATTGATATAGTTTTCTTAAAACTGACCCATGGAACTGTGAACTTCGGGATATAACTGGAAAAGAATGACAATAAAATATTTTTCAAAAAGTTAAATCATTTAACGCATTCTTGAGTCGAATCTGAAAAGGTCTGTAGAGCAGCGATCTTCCAGTTGTCCTTCCAGATTTGATATCTATCGATCATGTTTTAATTGGCCTTTGCAAGTTACACCCGAGTCTCAATGCCCATTTTGCCTACTTCCCCTACTAAAATTGGCTTTATTTAGTAATACCAATTAGTTTATGTTTAATATAAATTATTCGAGTAGACCTTTCACTGTCCATGGACGGTTCCTTCTTCAACCACTAACTGATCCAACCAAGCTTGACACATAGAAATTTATTCCTCAAATTCAAAACAGAGAAACTGTTTGTTTGTTTATTTAGGCTTTAAGGTGTAAAACCCTAGGGTCACCAACCCCTGTGAGTAGGTTATATTTGTAAACTCTTTAGAGGAGAAATAAAAAAAAGAATGAATAATCAATAATTAATGATAGATAGAGTAATAAATGAAAAGTGTATTTAAAAACATATATAAAATTAAATATATTAAAATAAATATAAGAAAAGATATAACAATAAAATAAAAGTTATATTTATTTTTATATTTTATTTAATGGTCAATGGATTTTAAGAAATTTAATCACTGTTTTTATGTTTGATTCGTTGTTGCTTGATACTGCTGATATATCCGGTTTTAGAGATAATCGATTAAGGTTTAATAAGTGCATTCTTGGAAAATATGAATGATAGTGAGAGGGCTATTGCAGTGCTGACAACTTGGTGGTGGATGCTTAGTGATGAGATGTAGATGAGTTAGGTTCATGTGTCCTATTCTCAACTGGGTCACGGCGACCTTTTCTCTACGATTAGGGCGGTTTGATGTGGTCCAGGGCTTCAGTGATTTGTTTAATAACTTTTAATTTGCTGGGTGGGCTTTCATTCCACATAGATTGCCAACCATCCAATATTTCCTTTTTGAGAGGAAAACTCATTTCTGGAGGGGTCACGATAGGAGTACCTCGGTCCGGGAGCGCGAGTGCCTGGCTGCCTTATCCGCAAGCTCATTACTAACTATACCCATGTGACTGGGGACCCATATAAAGCAAACCGATTTTCCTAAATTTACAAGAGTGCAAAGGTGTTTGTGTATTTTAAGGATAAAAAACAGAGAAATTTGCAGGAAGATACCACGTATGTCCTGAACTATAGCCTATATATTGACGTTAATTAGGTAACCTGGAATATTTCTATCAGCTTAAGAACACCGTTCATTCGAAAAATGAAAGGTTAAAATGTTTTTTAACATAAATATTTATTTATAATTAAGGAAGGTAAGTAGTTTTTTTATTTGTTTAGTTTAGTTTCTTTTAGATTATATAAATTAACTTTTCGTACTATACTTTTAGTATTATTTTGATTTTTATTTATTGTACATAGTGTCAATTAACTTCTCTTATATCACTATTACTGTTGTCCTTATATTTGACAGATTGTAATATATCTCAATAAAGAATTAAAAAAAAAAATTACCTTTAATACTTATACAATTTTATCCCATCATTTAACGAAGGAGAATGTGGCAGAGCTTAGTTATTTATAATTCAATAGAAAATAAAAAGATATATGTCTCAGAAATATCTCCTAAAAGGGTTATTAGCTCTAGCACAAAATAAAGTAGTCCACGAATTCTCCCGAGTATTTAATGAGAAATCAAGTATGATACAACTCATTTGAATATGATATGTGATGGAATAAGTATTTTTTATTTTATTGAATTAATTGAAAAATATTAATCAATATCAGATATTCGCTGAATTGAATACATGAATAGCTAGTTTATCTTCGATGTTAAACTTAATCCCTTTACCTAACGTGATTCAACCGTTTAATTTGAACACGTTCGGATTGATTACTTGGGTTCGGGTTTGCAGAACTTACAGCAGTGGCATTGTTTTTCTTTAAAATGTTGAATGAAACTTCTTACATTCAGCTCCATCTGGAGACGATGCTTTTAGCCTGATTAGGTTCATAGGAGCATCTCTAATTCTTTTAAAAGGACATTTTCTTTGTTTCGAACAGTTGAGAAGTTGTGTGCTCTGAAAAAAAGTGCTTAAACTAAATAAAATTAATCATTTGGTAGATCGAGAACTATAACTGGCCAATGGGTTTGTTTATATTTTATTGTAGCAGGTATATCAATTTGTTTACGAAGATTACTTTTATCATTTAATTTATTTGTATTTCTTTGATTTATATTTATTTTCATATTATTTATATACGTTGTATGAGTGAACACTTGTAGCTCTAATACATGTTGTTGCTCTTCAATGTATCAGATTATATTATCATTCAATATGCTAAATAAAAAAATACATGAAAAAAAATTATTTTATTAATATTTATACATTAATCGAGATTAATATACATTCTAGTAGTAGTAAAATATGTCATTTATAGATGAAGAAATCATCAATGTTACAAATGATGGAAGCATTGTTAAACATTGTTGATAAGATGAATATAAGCGAAGGGGTTTAGTAATAATAAATAATATAAAATATTATACTTATAAATGAAATTACAAGGACCCACAATTAATTGTTGAGATATAAATAGAAGATTACTTTTGTTCTGACTGAAGAAAAGTATTGGTCTCGTTAACTCAAACAAATAGTTGAATTTGTTCCATGGATTTTTCGTTCCGTCCATTTTACATGTGAAAACAAACCTATTATGTATATATCACTACTGTTAGTGCAAAAGTCTTATGTAAAAATAGTGTGTTTTACAGGAGACCACAAAAAAAATAATTGTGAGATGAATGAACGAGATACATATTCAGTATGCACTGGATTTTTTTTATTACGAATTATCAAATATGCAATCTGTAAATGCGGAACTTTTTCACATTTTAGTATTTGCTGATAAACAAAACTGATGGAAATCAAGCCTGTATATGTTGAGGGATTATTGAATTTCCGAAAACGGATTCTTACAGAGATTTTATTCTCATAAGAAAATTTTTAGGCCTTTTAATATAGATATTTTTTAGCAAATGAAAATGGTGAAGAAGTTATACTGACCTTACCTGGCAGACTTTTTTTTTTATCAGTTTTGTTCTACAATTCAATTTGTTTCCGGCGATGCCGTCGTGTTCCATCCGTTTTTTGTTCTTCTCTGGGATAGGACTTTTTCATCCCGAGACACGGCACGTGGAAACATAAATGCAAATTTGAAGGAAGATATGAAATTATGAACGCTGTCAAAACTTTTCAATATGACTGTTTTTATGTGTTTTTATCTCACGTCTGAATCCCTTCTCTTGGTCGTGACTAAAATTTATCTAATCTAGATTAATACAAATAAGAAAAATTATATGCATTATTCAATTTTATTCTTTAATATAAAAATGTATATTTTTGTTTATTAGAATTAGAAAAAAATTGCAAAGACAGTAAGCAAAATTTCAAATAATCAAATCACTAAAGTGATAAATTTTTCCTTTACAAAATCAGAACAATGTGCATTTAACACAACTAGTATATATATATACATATATATATATATATATATATATATACTAGTTGTGTTAGTATTTGTGTGTAAGTATTTGCGTCGTGTTCATTTGAATGCACATAAAGTGTTATTTTATCAATTAAAAAGATCGAAAATTATTTTAAAAAATTAAAAGTTAATTGACAAAATGACTTTGAAATAAACTTACCATCTGCAGATATTATTTCTTTTCAACTGTGAAATAAAAGGTAGAATAATATTCACTATGAATTTCGATATTACAAGAAAATAAATTAAAATAAATGTCCTGCATGCATCATTGAATTTCTTCAACGGTTATTAGCAATAAATGTTATTAATTTTAAATTTCTGGTTCAATAAGCATATTTTAGTCAAAATTTGTTTCATAAGTAGGCATAGATTTTTTATTCATCAACTAATATTAATACTCAATACATTCTTAAATATTAAATTTGATTATTTTTTTCTCTATAAAAAAATTATTTGCTCCTGTCTGCTTATTTTTGACAATCAGCAAATGTGCTGGTGATACAGGAAATACTGTCATGACAGGCAAGGGGAAAAAAAGTACTCAGCAGTATCTCATCCTTAACTTCTTCCAAGGAAATCGCTTATCCAACGCCTTTTCAGTCTCCTCCTTATGTTCTGAGGTATGTCACTTGTTAGTCTGTTAACATCTCCGTCTAAATTAGAGCGAAATCGTTTATACAGAGTCGTTATATATTGATCAACTGTTGGAAGGTGGAGGTCAGTATTTAAAGTTGGTTGTTAATCGTGTACCAAGGTGCTTTTGTTATGCAATAGTTTTGATTGGAAGGTTTGAAGTTTTTGTAGTGATACCGTAGATATGTGATCAGGACGTCTATATGGGATTAATTATGTATGCATATGTATTATATTCCTTTCTCAGTTTTAGTTTTGAAGATATTAATACTTGTTTACATCGACAAATATTAATACTGAATATCTAATATTAAAAAAATTTTTAAGAAAAACTATTTAACAGTTAACAGTATACTGTTATGGTAAAATTGTTTATTTAGAGAAAAGATTATTCAAGAATATCACCCTCGATGCTGATAGATTGCTAAAGGTAAAGAAAAAGGCAGGATCTAATTTCAAAAGAAGTCCATACTGGTCCGATGAGGTAAAGAAAAGAAAAAGGCATAGAGGAACTTCCTTAGTTAGAGAGCACCTGAACGTTACAAGGAAAGAAGAAATGAGGCCAAGATAAAAGTTTCCAAAACAAACAAAAATCATAGGAAGAGTTTTGTCATAAAATGGAAAAAAATGCACATGAAAATCAGAAGATCTTCCAAAAATTCATAAAAGAAATAGGGAAAGAACGAAATCCCACAAAAAATCAAGGATTAAGAACGAAGAATTTTATGGCAGGAAGAAGATATAATGGAAAGGTGAGGGGAATACTGCATGAGCTTCTGAAAGGGACAGACGTCCTGACGAAACACATAATGCGAAGGTTGTGGATTCAGAAGAAGACGATTTTATCAGAGAGAAATGTGAAAGGATATCTCGGAGATGTAGATGAGCAAGTTTGCAGGATTGGATGAAATAAATCCCAAAATGATGCAGTACATGGGAAGCAAAGGTTAAGAAATGTTTCAGCATCTCTTATATTTGACATGCCATAAGAAAAGGATACTGAAGGGCTGGGAGATCGCTTTCGTTATGCCTATTTTCAAGAAAGCAAAAAATAGATAATGCAATAATTACCGAAGCATATCTCACTAAGCCCAGTAAGATCTGTTCAATAATCTTAGAAGCAAGCGTGACAAAACTGGCCGACTGTCAGACCGGTGAGAAGCAGTATATACTCAAAAACTCAAGGAGTACGCATAATCTCTTTTTCACTTTGAGATTGGTTATAGTAAAGTTCATTGAGAAAAGGAAAAACTTTCTGTCTGGTTCGTGGATCTAGAAAAGGCATTTGACGGAGTCAAAAACGGAGGATAAAGGACAAGTTGTCTGAAATGCAAGTTACACTGCTCATATGCAGTGGGAGTTATGGGGTTATAAAATTAAAGGTTTTATTAAAAAAATTAGTTGCCATTGTATTGTTTGGTCGATTCCAAACGTTACTGGCATGACATTTGATTTGAATTGAAGGAGCACGAAAGTGTATGAAGGGCGTTGGGGTTGGATGACTTTAAAGAGGAAGGATGTCAGGAAATACTTAGGACGGAAGGAAGGATAAAGCCACTTCAACTCAACATAAAAATTATTAGTTCCAAAACTTTCGATTGAAAAGATTGTAGTTTTTGAAAGTGCGTGTTTTTTGCTTAAATCTGTGAATCGTTTAACCAGTTTATCCACATAGATTTGTGCAGGTAAGTGCATGTATTTAACTTTCGTATGATTTTCGATTTTGATATAGAAAAAAAGTGAGTATAGTATTTTCAGTAGCATTGTTTAAGGTTTTTCTTTTCAAACCAGGTCATCCTTCTGTTGAATATTATTCGATGGTAACGTACAGTATCTGTTTGAGGAATCTGATTGTCTCCGATATAAACTCAATTAAAATATGAATTGTAGTTTTTATTCTGAACTGTATTAATAAGGAATTAATGAATTTATTTTATTTAATTATATTACGATTAAATTATATGATCTAATAAAATAATATTTTATTTTTATTTTGTCCATACAAATATGCACAGAAGAAATAATTAGAGATCTGTCAGAAACAATATATTTCAACTTTGATGGCTTCTATTCTAAGCTTGTGTGAATATATATTGATCACTAAACCCTAGACATTCAGCAAAAAAGTAATCTAATATACGCTCTTCGTGTTTGTCCCGTCTCTTACGTTCATAGAATAAATGTTTTCTGCACAGAAAAATATATACTTGTAATATAGTATATATTGTGCATGGAACGTATTATAATTAATAACAATCAAATAAATTAAGTTGATTCACGGTAAATTGATAGACGTTTTTTAAAATTAGAAATGGCAATGTTTCAACCGATGTTCGAGACACATTTTTTAAATAAATATAAAACATTTATTTTCTTATCTTCTATTTTAGGAATAAATAAAATTATTTAATTGTCACTTAGTGGATCCCAAACAAAACAATTATCTTGAGGGAAACTTAATAGACATTGGTTAACACCTCACGTTGTAGGCATTGCAGATTACATTACTTTTTATCCGCTACTTTAGAGTTGAAAGGAGCTTAAAGGTTAATTTAAAGTTTTAAGCGGATCCTTTTAGCTTTAGAAATACGGTAAACCAGTTTGCATAAACCTCAACTGTATTATATTATATTTAATTAACCTTTTAATGAGTATACAACCCCCTCATGCAGGACGGTTTTTTAAAATTAAATAGTCATATTAAAGAGAAGTTTTCTTAATTTCTTAGACAAAACGGCTCATATTCCAAGAAAATGAATAAATTATCAACTATATCGTACGTTTATCACAATAATAATTATAATTTTATTAGTTATACACAATAAATTTGTGATCTACCTCGGTATTCAGCAAATATGATATCAAATACGAATTTTAGTCCGCGCACACAAACCCTTCAAAACCTTTGGAATAGAAAAAAAAACCTGACTCTTTCGAACATGTATTATATATATACACACACATATATATATATACACACACATACACACACACACACACACACACACACACACTCACACACACACACACACACACACACACACACACACACACACATAAATATATATATATATATATACTTTTTAGCGAAATGGACAGAAGTCCTGTAAAACCTCTAATTGAAAAGTTTTGGAAAAAAACTTCCAGCTCCAAAAGGTAATAAAAATTCCGGTAATACAAAAGCATTTTAAAAATGAAAGTTTTCCTATTATAGATTGTTATATATTATTGATACTTACGTACTTTTTATCGTATATAGGACTCCATTTACTCCGAAAGATATAATTTATGGGTGGTGGGAGACTATGAGCTGGAAACTGATACAAGGGTGAAGCTGTTGGAGAATATTCTAGCTGGCTAACAATATTGCAGAGCTTATTGTTCTAACCGTGGCTTCAATGGCTTTTTCCTCAAATGCTATTATCTTATCCCAGCCTTATCGTAACTCGGAGCTAACTCCAGCACTATGAGGTTCTCATCCACCCCGTCCTTAATCAGCTATTTCTTCAGTCCAGTCTATTCTAACCATAGTGTTTATGTTAATTTAGGGATATGTGAGGATTGAATAAATGTTTATAATAATGATTATAGATTAAGAAAAAATAATCAAGAATAGTTGGTATCATAGTCCATTGGCAAAATCCATATGTTTTAAAATGTTCTATCGTTATTTCCCCCGTTTTATAACGAATATACTTCAATTTTGTTATGACCCATAATGTTTCTTATTAATTACACTTTAATAATTAGTTCTAAAATTCAAAGAAAATAGTTAATTTTTTTTTAATTTGATGGTTTCATATATTGGTGTTTAGATCATCAATTAAAATTTAAAATATAAAAGAATTTTATCGAATTATATAATATTATCTAATGCATCCTCTCGCGGGCTCATTACCGCGTATGGAGAGCGTCCCACGGGTGGCGGATGTGGGGATGGTCGGTGGAAATTCCTCCCGGCTAAGTCCGATGGACTCGCTGACCAACAATGAGAGGGGCACTCCAGACCTGCTGGAGGTAGGGGCCCACCAGACTTGCTGGAGGGTGTCACGTAGGATTGAACGCCCTACTCACATATCTTTAGTTCACCAAACACCACAAATAGTCATGGATCTCCCTAAGGTAAAACGCTCATTATCCGGAAGTAAACTAGTCCCCCGTTCGATGGTCTCCGGGTGGGGACTGCTTTAGGGGATTCTTGGCGCAAGTTGAAATATAGGGATTTAAATATTGGTACGTGGAACGTAAGGAGTTTAAACACAGCAGGGGGACTAAAATCGGTCGCGAATGAGGTGAATGGGTACAATTTGGATGTCGTGGCTCTGCAAGAGGTTCGCTGGCCAGGGGAGGGCTCGATGAGGGAAGGAAAGTACACTATTTGGTACGGAGGAAGCGGGAATCACTGTTTGGGTACCGGGTTTATAATTAGGAGTAGATTACTATCCGCTTTGAGGGACTTACAATTCTTTAGTGATAGAATTTCGGTAGCCACATTTCAGGGACGCTTGTTTAAAATCGCATTAATAAACATACATTGTCCGACCGAAGAAAGTGACGATGAAGTCAAAAGTGAATTTTACGATAAACTGGAATGGGTTTATGATAAACTACCGCGAAACTACATGAATATAATTACAGATGACGCGAACGCAAAGGTAGGAAGGGAAGAAGTTTATATTCCGACGATTGGTAAAGAAAGTTTGCACGAATATAGTAATGATAATGGGATCCGTCTGATAAACTTTGCCATCTCGAAAAACCTGATAATTAAAAGTACGACGTTTAAACATAAGGATATTCATAAATATATTTGGACATCACCGGATTCGCAAACACGAAATCAAATCGATCATGTCTTGCTACAACATAGCTGGCAAAGCAGTATAATTAATGTACGGTCTTATCGCGGAGCAGAATGTGGGTCGGATCATGAATTACTAATCGGGAAACTTCGACAAAAACTTAATATAAAAACGAGAAAGAAAACCGTTTTGATTTTGAGAATTTTAATTTGGACAAATTAAAAAATCCATCAATTAGGACCCAATTCGAGCTAGATGTTAAGAATAGGTTTGAAGCTTTAGAGCTTCCTGACGAGGACCACGAGGATATTGACAAGTTATGGGTAGAGATCAGGGATAATATTAAAGCGGTCGGTAACTCGTGTCTAGGAAAAAAGGAAAATAAGAATAACAAACCGTGGTTTGATGAAGATTGCTTAAACATGTGCGAAAAACGAAAAGCCGCTAAATTAAAAGCTCTAAATAATCCTAGCGAAGACAATCTGGAATACTTCCGAACCTCAAAGAACGAAACGACAAAATTGCTCAAAAATAAAAAAGGGAGTATCTTAAAAATAAAATAATTGAAATAGAAACTAATAGAATCGAAAATAACGTAAGAGACATGTACAAAGGTATAAACAGATCACGTAAATGTGTAGGGTCCGTAACGTCTGGAATTAGGGATGATAATAACAATATTCTGACCGATCCGGTTGACATATTGAATAAATTTAAGGACCACTTTGACAATATTTTAAATACGGGAAATTATGATCTGTGTCCTCCTTCTGAGTACCAGAGTGCTGAACCGTTAATAGAAGGACCAAGTAAAGAGGAAGTTGAATTAGCTATCGGAAAATTAAAATCATATAAAGCAGCGGGAACCGATAATATTCCTACTGAACTAATTAAGGCATGCGGGGAAGCTGGAGTTTCTAAAATACATCGGTTGGTTAAAAAGATCTGGGTGAATGAGAAATTACGTGAAGAATGGAAAGAATCTATTCTTATTCCGATTCACAAAAAGGGTCCGAGGACGGATTGTAATAACTATCGAGGAATTTCACTCCTTCCGGTATGTTATAAAATATTCACTTTAATCTTAACCAGTCGAATCACGGAATACGCCGAGGAAATTATCGGAGACTACCAATGCGGATTTAGACGGAATCGTTCGACTATTGATCAAATATTTTCTTTACGGCAAATATTAGAGAAAAAATTGGAGTACAACGGTATTGTTCACCAGCTGTATATAGATTTTAAAAAGGCTTACGATTCTATTGACCGCCAGAAACTGTATAATATTCTAATCGAGCAGGGGATTCCAAAAAAAATAGTAAATCTAGTCAGGATGTGCTTGACGGAGACACTCAATAAAGTTAGAATCGGTAATAATTTGTCCGAAAAATTTGAGGTTCGTTCGGGCTTTAAAACAGGGGGATTCCCTTTCGCCTGTCCTGTTCAATTTGGCATTAGAACATGCCATTAGGGAGGTAATGCGTACCGAGAAAGGGTTGGATCTGGGTGGGACAACATCCGTGCTGGGCTATGCTGATGATCTGGTACTGTTAAGCGAAGACGTTGAAACTATAAAACTAAATACGACAACGTTAATGAAAGCCGGTAAAGAACTAGGACTCGAAATAAACGTGGATAAAACAAAATATATGGTTAGCTGCAAAAATGGCGATACTACTGGTGATATCGATATAGATGGTAATATGTTTGAGCAGGTAGATAAGTTTAGGTATCTAGGTTCTACGATAACTAGAAAAAACGAAATTGAAGAAGAGATTAAGGTTAGACTGAAGGCGGGAAATGCTTGTTATTTTTCTGTGACAAAACTACTTAGTTCGCGCCTCTTGTCCCGAAACTTAAAAATTAGAATCTATAAAACAATTATCTTGCCTACAGTTCTTTATGGATGCGAAACTTGGCCGCTTACATTAAGGGATGAGCAGCGTCTTAAGGTTTTTGAAAATAAAGTATTGCGTAGAATATTCGGACCGAAGAAGGATGAGTTAACCGGAGAGTTCAGACGGTTACACAACGCCGAATTGCGTGAACTGTATCCGAGTAATATAATTGAGATAATTTAATCGCGGCGAATCAAATGGGCTTGTAAAGTTGTTGGACTTAGATATAATGATTTCTTTTTATTTATTTATTTTCAGATTATTTTATTCTTATTTATCGTATATATATATATATATATATATATATATATATATATATATATATATATATATATATATATATATATATATATATATATATATACATATATATACATATTACTTTTTTGTATAATTTATTTTATTTCTTGTGAATTCATATTCGCATAGAGTGTGAATTTTATCGCTGAACACGATTATAAATGTCCTTGAAGCAGATTGTAATATTCTTCAATAAATAAGTTTTAAAAAAATATATAAGTTATGAAAATTAATATAATAAAGTTGAATATTTGTAAGTTTTTTTTTTATTAAATGGTGAAATTTTAAAAATATGAAATTTAGTTAATCATTCAAACACGAGAATGCTATAATATTTAGACAGCCACACTGCAAAATTCTATAAGAAGAAAAACTGAAAATTTTCAGAAGGTGGAAAATTTTTTTTATTCTATGAGCATTATATTTTCGGTTTATTTCCTCTTTTTTTGCAGGCTTATGACAAGGACGTAATGATGTATATAACGTTTTTGATCATATTTATGCCAAATAATCTGTTAGAGCCAATACTTTTAACTTACAGCTTTTTAGTTACTTTGAAAAACATGTATTTGTTAGGTAAAATCAATTAACTTTATTGTAGTGACACCCAGAAATTTGTCAATAATGATCAACAAATGAGTGGGACAAAGCCAATTTCTAAATTGAAGAGAAACGATACTTCAAATGAAAATTTGTAAAATATTTGACTGGAAAACGAGTATTTGATTACACGAGTTATTCACTTTATTTTTTCTTCCACTGTAAGTGTTCCAACGAAGTGCATGCACCCTATTTTGAAACAATCTACGTAAAATTCGTTTTTAATGTACTCAACTTTATATGAACACCGTTTGATTCACGAATGTTTGGTAAGCTTAGGCACCTGACTGATGTGTTGATCACTTCGTTTCTGAGCTTCATGCAGTTCCGAAGATTCATTGGTTTGAAAAGATGAGACTAGAGTTCTTTTTTCATCTGTGTTAAATTTTCGAATTAATGAGATCAATCTGGAATGATCTGGAATTCGACGGCATTGTATGTTTTTCCAGTCAAGCTCATTTGGCAGTGTCCAGGAGGTTTAATATTATATACCCACTTGCCACTCTCTTCTTTGCTTTGTCTAGTTTCATGGTAAGCAGTGCCGGCCTCAGAGCAGAGAAAGTTAGGCATTTGACCAGAGGTGCTAGGCTGAAAGAGTCCGCCACTTATTAAAAGTTTTTAAAAAATATATAAAGCGTTTGAGAAAAAATAATTTTATAATATCAATAAAGCTAATTGATACTGTAGTCTATGCGCAAAACGCTTTATACATTCTATATTCACATCCCCACCTTTCGTTTAGCATTTCGTTACCTTTTTTTCGATTACGACACAATATCTATAAGCTTTACTATAACTTACAGTTTTTTACATCACAATTTGCTGGTTTTTAAATTACAAGTTTTTACAAAAGGAAAAATAGAGAAGAAAGGAAAACTCGTAGATTTCATTTAATGGAATCAGAATATGCACCAGGACAAGATAGAAAAGAAAAGCTCCAAACCTCATATTCCGTAGAAATTGTCTTCACAGGCTTTTGCAGTGTGGTTGTCGATTTATTTTATGAATCGTGTATCTTAGAAATGTGATTTAACAATAGAAGTATCATTTATAGAACTTTTTTCCCCATCACAAGTCATTGTCCGCGGGACGAGGTGGAGATATAAATGCGCCCGAGCAGGTTCACGAAAGAAATTAAACCAACAGGGAAAATGGAAAGGGATGAATAAAATTTTGAGAAAAAAAGTTTGTGGCTCTCCTCCTTCCCTCCTCTTGCTATTACTTTATTAATTATTATGATCTAGCTCTAGATTTTCTTTTAGTTCGAACTACAGAGAGTAGCTGATCGTTAAATTAATTGTGAATTCAGCAAAAAATGAAATTTGAAGTTCGCCGTTGCATAAATATTATTCCATTCTTCAGAGCTATGATAGTGAACTAACGAACTCACTCTCAGTAGGCCGTAAAGCACTGAAACCAATGCGGCGTAAAGAAATTGATATTGACCTGTAAAAGGATATACTCATTATGCGATAACGATATTATCTAGATATTGGAGCTCCTCAATCAATAATGTGGTGCAAGCATCCCATCCACCGCTGGTTCTACTTTCAGTTTGCTTTAGGTCCTTAGTTTCCCATGAATCAGTATTATATATATTTTTTTTAAAGTACTACAGAGCACCTAGACGACATAGCTATCTGGACTAAAAGATAGAGGACAAAATGGAACATGTCCAACTGTTTCATTTTACTTCGATATGACAATTGTCCTCGAGTATTTTTTAATATTATCGCTATACGGGATTAAAAAACAGTAGGTTATTTAAATCTGTACTTGGAAAATTGTCTGACATAGCACACGCAGCTGGTAATAAACAAAATTAATTAGCAATACGAACTTCTTTCTATACAGCTTGACAGACGTTCAAAATTAATGTTACTAAACCACTTCGAGCATAGGGCGTCAAGTAATGTGAAACAGAAAATACATACAATATAGGATAATTTATTACTTTCTACTCAAAAAATTTCCGGAATATTGTAGAAGCCATTTTATGTCTCTTATCTTACGTTACAAACTGACCTTGGCATTCTTTTTATCAGTAAATGCCACAGACCATTTTAATAATTCACATGACAGGCTGACTCTAAATTCAAATCCATTTTCGCAAACTCTACTTACTGCCAAAAAGCCATATGATCCGCCGTTGGTCAAGAGATTACTACATTCTTCCTTTTGTTCATATTCTATCTTCCTTGTATTTTCACTTTCTTGTTTCATTTTTTTATATTATATTTTCTTAATATATTAATAGACAGCAAATTTATTCTAACAGAAATATGTGTATCTTTTGATTACAAAAATATTTTTTAAATAATTGATTCTTGTGGTTACGTAAATGTCATAAAAATGATAAACTGCATTCTAGGTTATCAAGCACCCAGCAAGCTGAAGGCAATCGAAAATGGTTTTGTTTTTTTTAATTTGACGGAACTTGGTTTTATTAAAGTTACTAGATAAATTGAGCTTCGAACAATACTTCTTAGAATTTTTAATCATTGGAATGATTTGATATTGTTGAACTGTTCAACAACTATTGTCAAGTTTCTCAAAATGTAACATGTTAGTGCAATTGATTTGAATTCTTTAACTTCTTAATCAGCTATATCAGAAGATAATAAAACAATTTGTAATAAATAAAAAAAAAGTAAAATCATGAACGATAAACGATAACCGACATAAAATTCCTCTCAAAACGGTATGAAAAAGCTAAAATCAATTTTCACTGGGTTGATAAAATCTGGAGTGAGGAGACAAAAAACTAAAATAAAAAATAATGAAAAGGTTAGGGAAGTGGCTGAGAGGAAGTGAAAATAATTTGTTTTCCTAACCTCAACAGAATCTGACCTAATTCCGATATTGCTTCTCTACTCTCTACTCTATTAAAATAAATTAAATGCCACCTCGTAGCATCTTTGAGTTTTAAAATTCTTTTAATTATCAAAATAATATAAAAAGTAGGAGTGATGTAATTCAGTGAGAAAGTCTCTGCTGTTGATCCCGGGTTTGAGTCCAGCTGTGGCAGATAATTACTTATTCTGTTAAATCTGAATACAAGTAATCATATAGCAAGTGACACGAGGATTTTTAGACGAGAATACTAAAATAAAAATCTAGTCTTCCCACAGATCAATGCCATTAAATCTACTACTCCATAGAGCCCATAAAACTCTACGTTCCTTACACTATTACTTTCCAAATGTTACCCTCTCTCGCAGTTCCTAATTTGGGACTAATGATTTTCATTTCCAAAATAAGTTCATTTTCCGCTGTGTTTGTGAGAGTGGAGGAATCTGCATATACTTCATTTTTACATTACTACCAATCAATCCCATCTGTTTTGCAGATTCAGCCTACTTAAATATTTCTATATCATCTACAAAGCCAAGAACTTGAACATAGTGTCTGTCGTCTGTATTCCCATATGACCTTTTCTAAAGCTAAGTTAATTAGTAGATATGAGACCCCATCACACGATCTGACACTTACTGAGGAAACGAATTCTGGTGAAACATCTAATTGTATTTTAATAGTCGAACTCGAATCATGTATTGTCATCCTAATTAGTTAGATAAATTTCAACGGTAATCCAATTTCAGAGAAGGCCGCATATAGATTTAGCCTTTTTTAATGCATTTCAAAAATCGACAAACAAGTAGTGGGTAATCTTCCGAGTGATTCTTCTAGAATCATACGGATGCTGAATATCTGATCAACCCTTGAAAAACCCAATAACCATATATGTCGGATAATCCCGAAGATGTTCAATACCAAAATCATCTGGATTTCCTGTATTACCTTTTAAGAGTTTACTGAAATAGCTAGACTAACGGACTGATGTATAGTTTTTCTGTTTTGTGATCAGAGATCCATCATCACTCCTACAAACCTTTATTCGTGATTTAACTCGAGAGCAGACTCGACATTAGTGGTTGGTTACATCAGTATGTGCTTGTTGCATTTAATGTAACAGTGATTTTTTCTACAATTAACATATATTTTGTTATTTTAAATTAATAAATTGAATCTTGATATAAAGAAGTTACTAGGGTTTGGTAAAAAAAGAAAAATGAAATAAATACAATTTTTTTTTTAATTTATTATAAAATGCAAAAAATTATGTTAATTTTTTAAAAAAATCTTTTTATTGAGAAATGATACATTTTGCCACATTTAAGGGCACTGAGTACTAAAGCTGGGTGAGGCCCATTCATACTATATATACAATGCAATAATAAAAAAAAAATAAAAATAAATAAATAAAAAATAAAAATATATATCTATATAACAAAGGTAAAAACTATAAAACAAAAGAAATGTAACTTGAAATTAAAAAAATAATAATAATAATAAAAAAAAAATACAGAAATTGGTAGCAAATTAAATAAGTCATAAGTAAAACAAAGAAATATATAAAAAAGAAAAACATTCATACTTAATATATAAAAAAGATATGTTAATTAAAATATAAAAACATATATGGTTTATTTAAACATACAAGTCTGAACAAATCATTTAATATTTTAGTAATATAAAGAAATCAGGATAATACCAGGTATTCCAGTGGTTGGGCGTTGTATTTTATATAATAAGCAAACGTTTACCACTGGAAAACATGATGACAAATCCATTTGCAAATATTTTCCAAAGCAAATTCGATTATCAGGTAGCAGAGTGTATTTACGAGGAATGTCTGTGAGGTGAAGGCCTCACTGTACCTGAAAGGATAAAATATCATAGTTCTGTTTAGCTATGGCACGCTTTGGGACACCGCGCCCACTCGCGAGTTAAATGATGATCTACTTTCATTTTATTTTCATTTAATGCCGCTGGGCACTTCTTTCTCTCTCGCCGATCAAGCCACTAATAGTATTTTCCCGACAGCAGGTTAGCTAATTGTCAGAACTTCTGACAGCTGTGGGTAAAAATAAATAAAGTTAAAAAATATATATATAATTGTGAATAATCTTTACTGTTCAATATATTTTCCATCCAAAAAAGTTGAAATGATAAACTTAAAATAACTTTAGTTCAATTCAAACCATATTTTATTATACTTATTCTGTGACATGCGGTTTGCGGAGAAAGAAACAACCCGGGGCACATTTTTGTGTTAACGTGTGATCTGGTTTTGTGGTTAAATTGATGGGTGGAGTGAAAACAATTTTTTGGGCTGCATTTAAGCGATATAGTGGGTGGAATCAGCCAAAGATGAGGGAACAATTTTATTAGTTGAGCAGTTAATTAAGTAGTTCGTTTTCCTGGGGAATAATGGTGTGGTAGCTGATTAATTATAGATATGTTGGTTCTATTAAAGTATAAGGTTTTCTTCCTTCTATTCTTCATCCTCCTTATTTCCTCTTTGGACCTCTGGTTCCTTTGGTGTTTACTCCATTTACTAATGGGAAATGATTATAAAAAAAAAAAAAAAAGGGATGGATATAAATGAACATTGTAGAATCAGATAAAGCACCAAATATTAACAGGTATATGTTGTGCAAACATTTTGAGAAGCCTCACTACTTTAAATGAAAATAAAATGATTTTTAAAGAAAAGGTTGGATGAAATGATCGATTACTATAAAATTTATTAAGTACACAGAAAGGGGTTATTGAGTGCATAACCTGGAGCCGAGGATAAAAGGATCTTCTTATCTCCCAGAGCCCAGGATCCTTCAGGGTTCAAGATCCCCGAGAGGTGGCGCCTAATCCTCAATCAATTTTCTTAATTGCCCCGACAGTCAACGGCCCTTGACTATTTAATTGAAAAGTCGATTAAATGGAGGAGTTCAAGAGTGAGATCACGAATTTAGTGCCTCTTACGGGTATAAGGGTATTTGTGAATATCCTTATGCTTAAACGTAGTACTTTTAATCATTAGGTTTTCGAGATTTCGATTTTAGGATTTCAAGAAGGCAAAAATTACTTGCCGAATCCCGTTAGCATTACAATGGTCGTGTAAACTATCTTTACCAATCATCGAAAAATAAACTTCTTCCTTTTCCATCTGAATTCTCCTCGTATCCAGACTTTACAATTCTTCGTAAAATCCTCAATGTTCCTTACTTCGATAAAATCATCCATAACGACCTAATGTTCTTTATGTTTCCGATCTGGTCCAATCCAGATATCCATTCTTCCATTTCTAACCCTGCTTCCTCTCCCATTCCTGACAAGCCTTGTCCCTTCAGGCATCTGAAAAGAAGATGGCTTAGGGATCTCCTGTTGTAAATATATTTTTTAGAGTGCTACCAGTGGTTAGTTCCTCACCATGTGTTTTCATATTATTATATTCCTGTGTTCACATTTAGTGGATGTAAATAAATAATTAGAACTGTTAGTCTCATTCACCCCAAAATTCGAGTACAATTAGGTACTTATGTACAAATGTCAAGGTAGTAATTTCATTTGTATTACTTTCATATTATTTTGCTTTTATCATAAAAAAATTTTCTGTTCGATTTTTATTTTCTGTTTTTCGCGTAATTAAAATGAAGAAAGGGTTAATTTTAATCTATCTACTACGCTCCATTAATGTTTTAGATTAGACTAATTTATTTTATTGAATGATACAACACAAAAATGTTGTTTTGTTTTATTTACTTTATTTTATTTATTTATTGAGACCGGTCAGAAAACCGAATAGTTAATTTTGATTGCCAAAAAATAGAAATTCATCGTTACTACATGAAAGGTACGATGGATCTCTGCAGAAAATTAGAAACTGGAGACGTTTCCATTTAATATTGAATAGAACTCTTGGAGCCGAGAGTTAAATCAAATTGGATTGTAGGATGGAGAGGATAGTATACAGAAGATATTGCCTTACAGTGAGAACAACATCACCTTCTCAAGTTGAGCACAGAGGATTGGGAGAGTGCACTATTCTCCCCAGAACAAGACCCAGCTAAGGCTGAGTGAGATTCCTCCGACCTTCTCAGATATCTCGACTTTACCAAGAATTTCCGCGTTTCTCCTCTTCTCAGAACAACATATATTAAGGAATCTTTAATATTAAACTTAGTATAAATACGATGATAATATTTTTTATGTAAATTCGTTTTTTTTTTATATTGTCGCTGTCATAAGGAATGTTAATATACCCCAATGAGGTCTTCACATTACATAGATATTATTCCACCAAATGTAGTAAACTTATAAGTGACATAAACAATAAACAATCCAACACATAATATACATATCCTTGAACTTATACTAAGTAAGTTAATAATAATGTATATTATTGTCGAGAACTGTTAGTTAGAAAGAAAAGTAAATTTTATTCTGAGAAATTGAACTCACTTTAAATAATTATGATGAACAATTTACTGACATTTTTCTGTACAAATATATATATATATATATATATATATATATATAATATATATATATATATATATATATATATATATATATATATATATATATATATATATATATATATATCTGTAGCATAACAATAAAATGGAATTGACATCTCCAAAAATACATAATATTATTCTATTATATATTCGGAAGTTTAATTGCTGAGGAAATAGGAAAATAAATTATGTTTAAATAAGGTTAAGGACGAGGATTTGCGTATGGAAGTGGGTAAAGAATTCCAAAACAAAGTAGCATGTATGAGAAAAGGTATTTTAAAAGAAACAGTTCCATGAAAAGGGATAAACAGGTTTGTGCGTTGGGATCTCGTATTGAACCTATGGACAGAGGAGCAAGAAATAAACAGATCAAGAAGATAAGAGGATTTTTGGGTATGTAAAAGTTCGGAAAAAGGATTAACTTTGGAAATATTGAAAAGTTCCTAGGGTCTCCAAAGATGAATCTAATGAAACAATTTATTGTAATTTTCAATCTGATCTAAAGGACACAGTCCACTGTAAGCAGGGCAGCCATAATCGAAGTGAGGAATCTAGGAGATGGACGATTTTTAGGGACATAGAAAATCACGGAATCTTAGGAACTATTTTGAGGTAGCAGTAGATTTTCTGATAATTCGGAAAATGTGATTGTTCCAGAAGAAGTATTGTTTAAAAATTAGTCCAAAATTTCTTATATAATTATGGCAATGAATAGGTAGTTCACAGGGGCAGAATAGGAGTAGTAAGGAATGGAATTGATAAGATATTTAGAACCAATGAGAATAGTTTTGGTCTTTTCCACGTTCAACTTTAAATCATTGCTCGCTCCCCAAGTGGTAATGATGTGTACATTTTCCTGTAGCCGTCGGTTCGCCTCATGTATCTCGTTAAGATGAAAGGAAAGGTAAATTTAAAGGTCTTCAGCAAATAGGTGGTATTGAGAATGATAGATGGAATCAGAAAAGTAGGTGATGTAGATGGAAAAAAGAGTTGGAGATCGCTTATATCTCTGCGGAACATCACGAGTTAGTGAGAGGGGGAAGATAAGAGTTTTATTGTTAATACTGAATGTTTGGGGTCTGTGATACAAATAGGAACCACTTCAGGGTGTTATTTGATATGGAAAGATTTTGTAGTTTATAAAGAAGGATTTTATGACTAACGGAATCGAAAGATCTTAAAAAATCAAAGAGGACTAGAATAAAGATTTTCCGTCTCTATGGAAACTCTGGGTCTTGGATGATTCTCAGCAAAGCAGATTGGGTGGAGAACTGGAATCGGAAACCAGCCTGGAGGAGATTTAAGAGAGCATTTTGGTGAAGGAAAGTATTTAGCTGAGAATGGACCAGTCTTAGTTTTACACGGACTCGTTTTGAAAGTTTGGAGAGAATGGAGATAGGTCTAAAATCGGATACATTGGAGGGAACCGAAACTTGGCTCAACCGGCGGACTATATATGTTTTCAAAGGAGAGAGGAAACTGGAATTTCGTAGGGAAAAATTGTAAATATGCACTATAACAGAAATATGCACTAAAAACAACACTATAACAAAGAGACATAGTTTAATTAATTTCCCAGGAATTATATTTGGACCATAGTCGTTCATTCTGGATTTGAGAACAGAGGTGGGAAGGTCTTCTGGTTAGATATTTGTCAAATAGAAATTTGTAGGTTGGAGGTCTGGAAGACAGAATAAATTACTTTTTCATTCATTCATTCATACATAGAAATATCAAAACCTTTCTAACTCCACCTTCAACTGCTGATTTTTTGGAAGAGCTGAATGAGGAAAGGAGCTATGTGCAAAATATGATATAATCTTTTATTTTGGATTCATTAGAAATCCTACACCACCACCTGTATTAATACTGGACACTTTATTGTGAACTTTGTGGACAAAAGCGAGAGGGAAGAAAATTAGGAGAAATTTGTAATAATGAATGAATACATTTTCACCTCAAGGACCTTGGATGATTTTCCCGCAATACTTGATCATATTTTGTTCTATGTTTTATTTTGTTAAATAGTATAAACACCAGACGGAAAACACCAGACTTACTCGATTTTTTTCATAACTAAAGGACTCCGAACAACACCTCACACTATAACAACGAGTTCAGATCTTTGCTTTGATCATTCCCTTTTGCATTTGGTATTGTTTGAAGAGCCTTGTGAAGCTACAAAAAAACTGTCTCTGATCAATGGCATAATGGATTGGGACAGGTACATGAACCAATTGGACACTGCTCTCTCTGTTCCTCTGTCCATTAAAAACGAAGAAGAACTTGAGGATGCCGTTGAATACTTCACATGAAATATCCAAGAAGCAGCATGGTCTTCATCAGTAGCAAAACCTCAAAAATATGAGTTCCTATCAATGTACCCACAATACATAAGGGACTTGATCAAAGCCAAGAGGAGAGCTCGCAAAATATGGCAGACTGACAGACTCCCATCAGATAAACGAACTTACAACAGACTTAATAATGAACTCAAGCGACAGATTGGAAAATTTAAACAAACAAACTATGACAACTACATCAGAAATCTCTCAACCGACGATGGAAGCTTGTGGAGACATTCCAAAAACCTTATTAAGCATCGTGAAGTGTCAGCACTCCTTCGAAGAGAAGACGATTCCTGGGCCGTGACGGACGGAGAAAAATCAGAACTCTTTGCCGAATATCTTTCTTCTGTTTTTGTAACACACACAGACTTCACTAACACTGTGCACGATAACAACGTACTAAACACTTTAGCCATGCCCTTACAATTAACTTCACCTCCTATTTCATTCACACCTTCACAGATTGCTGAACAAATCAAAAAGTTGCCTAAAAGAAAAGCTCCTGGACATGACTTGATTAACGCTGAAGTGCTCCAACAAATGCCTAAAAAAGCTCTAGTGCTTTTGACAACTATTTATAATGCAATACTGAGGACAACTAAATTTCCACTACAGTGGAAATACTCACATATAATAATGATTCTCAAGCCTAACAAGGACAAAAACTCACCTTCCTCATACCGACCAATCAGCTTATTACCTATCTGTTCCAAAATTTTTGAAAGCTTAATGAACAAAAGACTTGTTGATATACTAACAAACGCCCAAATAATACCTGACCATCAATTTGGATTTAGGGCACACCACTCAACTGTACACCAACTACATAGAGTAACGGACTACATATCTGCAGCACTAGAGCAGAAAGTATATGCAACTGGCGTATTTCTGGATGTTGCTCAAGCGTTTGACAGAGTTTGGCACCAGGGTCTTCTCTTTAAAATCAAGACAATACTCCCATCTACATATTATCTAATTCTACAATCCTTCCTTTCCGATAGATTTTTCTCGGTCCGACACGGGTCAGAACTATCTTCCATCAGGTCTATCTCAGCAGGAGTACCTCAAGGTTCAGTACTCGCTCCACTACTCTATATCACATACACCCATGACATACCTTGGTCCAACATTTTAACAGCGACATATGCAGACGACACAGCAATTTTAGCAAGACACAAAAATCCAACATACGCCTCACAGACCCTACAACAGTATTTAACAAAATTTCAACAAACAACAAAGTTCAAAATTTGGAAAATCCGACTAAATCACAGCATATCACATTTACGCTTCGATATGAAACATGCCCTCCAGTTTTCCTTGACAGTACACAGATTCCACAGACAGACACAGTTCACTACCTTGGTCTGGCATTTGACAGAAAAATGACGTGGGGCCCACATATAATCAAAAAACGAAAAACTTTAAATCAAAGATTAAGAATTCTGAGTTCACTTCTTTCAAAAAATTCAAAACTAAAACTTAGACAGAAATTGAACACATACAATTACTTACTAAAACCTATTTGGACTTACGCATCACAGATATTTGGAACTGCTAAAAAGACTCACTTAAACAAACTTCAAATCTTTTATGCAAAAACATTCAGAACAATTACAAAAGCACCTTGGTACGTTAGCAACATAACCTTACATACTGACCTCCATATGCCGACTGTTAACGAACACATACGTACTCATTACAAACGATTCCATGACAACTTACAAGGACATCCTAATACACTTATAAATGACATGGCCGCTACGAATATGCCAGGTAACGTCTGTAGAAGACTTAAGAGGAGCTGGATGAGGGACCTCCTCGCCTAATGCAGATATCACGCCGAGTGAGGTGCCGCTGGGCACTGATCCTCCTCATGCCTTTCATGACATTCTATTTATTAATTGATCTCACATTCACTGGTTGTCATTAGCATTTTGACAGGTGTGAATAAAACATTAAAGCTAAAAAAAAAAAAAAAAAAATAGTATATATTATGAATGATGATTATATTGAGGGATTTATCAACTAAACACAGTTGATAAAATTCGTTTATCCAACATTCCCATGTGATTAAAGGAAAACCCTTTTCTTTTTAAATTTCCAATAGATTTTAATTTCGTCGAAGACTATCATAAATAGTAGTATTATCATTTTAACAACTAATTACGTGAAATATGTATTCCATAATAACCAATGTAACTAAGATGATGACATAATTTTATTATCTAGAAAACTATACTTTTTACGGCATTGAAACGTTATTTGACAGCTTTTTTTGCAACAGTAGTTGGTGTTGATGTCCGATTCAAAATCTTTAAAAAATATATTAATAATGTATTTTTGATTTTTAAATCTCTTTTCAATGAATTGTATTCTTGTTATAGTGACTTGTTACGTTTTTAAATTAACTTGTGTCAATTCCCTATGTTACTCCCTCTCGTTTGATAACTCATTAATTTAAATTCATCGCTCCTGAATGTATAGTATCGTATTTAATGTAGTGTATATTGTTAAAAAGTGGTTACACTTAACTACGGCTGTGTAAATAACAGTTAAGATTATAAGTAAATAGCGTTACTCACTATAAAATATTCCTTCAATTTTGCATTTAACTTTTATTGGGAATCAATCCCACGAATTATTTTTAATTTTTATATAAGGGCAATAAGAGAATAAATAGAATTTTCAAGACTTTACTCTGGTGTTGGTTATATATTATAACTTTTTTGAAATCGATCATATATCAATTAATGTGTGTTAGATTTACATCAATAAATTTTATTAATAATGATTTTATATACCATATCTTTGTTACGACTTATAAATAACACGGGAGCCTTCTCCCTTCCCCTCCCCCCCAACCCCTCGCCCCGGTCTCATTCTATCCTACTCCCACTCGAGGACGGGGTGGCTTATCTACGAGCGAAGTCCATGTGCTTGACTAAGCACACAGCCCCGTCCTCACTTGCTAAACAGACTTCATCAGAAACAGCCAACGTCTAGCTTGAACCTTTCACTGGCTCTTCCAACTTGGCTAACCTTGGTTTGACAAACCAAGGAGAGGACACAGCCCTTTCGGCTACACCGGAGGACAGCGGCGGCACAGGAGGTAGGCCACTACGGATCTGAGACCGCCCCCCTCCAAACAATTATATGTTACAAAAATAGATAACAAACTCAAAGTATTGCCTCTTTAGGGAGAATAAGATGGAATTAACATAATAAAAATCGTATCATTCACTAATATTCCTTCTAATCAAAAATTTCATTTATTTTATTTTGCAAGAAAAGGGATCCCGGTCATATGACATGTACTACCCCTCCTCCCTCCCCCAATATTGTACAATGTGTGTTTAGAGACGTTAAAAGGGCTTGATTTATTTATTCTTTCCTTGAAATATTTTAAGACGTTTATTGATATTTTATTGCATATTATTACTACAGTATGTACCATTCTGCTTCATTCCATTTCTATTCTGGCTAAAATATCGATTAATTATTATATTTGAATAAAATGTGAATTGATAAACAATATAAGGCAGAAACAAAATTCAATTATGAATTTTTTTTTTGTATAGCTTACAATAACAAATAGAACCATCTAAACGTATTTACAAATAATTGGCAAATATTTTTTTTTTTTTATAAATACACTATATATATATATATATATATATATATATATATATATATATATATAATATATATATATATATATATATATATATATATATATATATATATATATATATATATATATATACATTTATCCTCTATACACTCGTTTGTTCTATTGCCCTATAACCCTCCTAAAAAGGAGTGTGCCCTCTTGTTTTACTCAAACTAACCATCGGTGCAGAAAAAGTAATTAAAATCTTATTTGAATATGATTGAGAATTAAAAATTTTCAAAAATCATCTAGTTTAGTTACTTGTTATTTCTTTGATCAATGTCGAAATTAAATTTGATTCTACTAATATTGTTTCGAAACTTTGATTATCATTAACTAATCGCTGAAATGAATATATTAGGAAACATTTATATACACTGTACACACACATGTGTGTGTATTTAAATGTTTCCTAATATATTAATTTTAGCGTTATATATATATATATATATATATATATATATATATATATATATAATATATATATATATATATATATATATATATATATATATATATATATACACTGTTATTTGGGAAGAGGTTTTGACGAAATAGTAGTAGTGTAAAAAATATTGTTCTGGTAAGCGACGACATAGCTGCTAACGAAACGATGATTTATTAGGACCGCCATTGCTAATAAATCCTGCCCCAGGTATTATATTCCCTGAGGTGGCTACTAAACTGTGACCCTAAGACTCTGCGGAAATATTAAAGCCGTCCTCGTTTTTCACCCCCTTCTTCACCTCAAAGTATATCAAAGTCTGGTCTCGGGGTTACCAATCCGAGTCCAGATTTTAACCTGCTTATTTTATCTTACTTTCCTTTTCGGAACTCAGTGTCACAAACTATTTATTCAGAAATCAGAAAATTGGCCGCGACATTACTTTTGAGGATTATTCCAGTGTGGGGTGGATAAAAAACAGAAAAATTGTTATCACCATGTCTCATCGGTAGGATTATAATAAAATAACTCACTGTATGATTATGTGATATGTATATTTGATAAATCAATTAAAATAATGTAGATTTCATTTATAAATATTTCATTAATTATTAATAACATTATTGCATCAAGACTATACCATTGAAAAGTTCTTAACATTCAAAAGTATAAAAACTGAAAAAAAAAACCTTTTTATTTTATTTTGCTATTTTAAATTTTACTATAGTTACAATTAAGCTGTCAAGAGATATATATTATATATCTTGTAGTTATAAATGTGTTGAGGGGCTGTATTTGTAATGCTTCCTCTCACCCTTAAATATGAATGATGTGATAGAGACGATAAAAACTCCAAGTGTGCTTTTTTATCATCGACGTTTATTGGTTTATTAGATAGAATGTCATGTTACAAATGATTTATCTTTTTTTTTAATATACTTTACCTAATATTAGTTAATAGATTCGTTATTGATTTTTTTGTGTGTTTTTAAACTTTATTTCTTTACTTATACTTTTATAAGTACTGTCAGTGAGTCTGCTATCGGGAAGAGTACAAGTAGTTGCATTGACCGCCGTCCGGAAGAGCAGTGCCAAGCGGCATCCCTTCCTATCTGGATTTTAGTATACTTTATAAATGGGAAGATTCCACAGTATGTTTTCGAGAATATTAATTGTATCCATATGTTTTATGTTATATTATCCATATGTTGAATGAGTGTGTTGGTATGAACATATAAGTTATCGTAAAATCTTTTATAAAGTTTTCATATTTAGTCATTAACATTAAGTATGTGAAGTTTGTGTAAAGTAATGTTCGTAACATACCATGGAGATTTTGTTATAGTCCTGTATGTTTTTGGTTAAAAAGTGGGTAATTTTTGTATGTTGGTTGTTTTGGCTGCTCCGTATATCCGTGAAACGTATGCCCATATAAACATAAGTTGGCAAATGCAAAGCAGCAACATTAGGGGTCACGTCTAAGCAAATCAACAGGAAGAAATTTGAGGGCTGCTATCCATTTTATTATACACTATAAATCCTGACCCACCGACGTTTCTGTCTTGTATCGAGACATAAATCCCATGACTTTTGGACTTCCATATTACAAAAGGATTGCGTACCGTATATCATTTCATAAGTACGAGATCTGATCTTTTCTTTGATCATTCTGCAGTACACCTTATTGCACTTGATGTGACCGTCAACTTGCAAATAAAGACCAATCCTCATAAATGGACCAATTGACTAGGATGCTTATAGAGAGTTTTAAACTCTTCGCCAACTGAGCACTTGCCGAAATAACACCAGTACATAATGGACTTAATCAGAGCAAACAGAAGAGCGCGTAAAATATGTCAGACTGAAAGAAGCCAATCAGATAGACAAACATTTAACCGTCTAAGCAATCATTTAACCGACAACAATTACCGAAAAGAAAAGCTCCTCGTTATGACTTTATAACAGCCGAAGAACTCCAACAAATGCTCAAGAAAGCTCTAACATTTCTGAAAATAATTTACAACTGTATGCTAAGGACATAAAATTCCATTTAAATGGAAATACTCACTTATTAAGATGATTCACAGACCCGGTTCTTCATCCTACATACCCCTTAGCCTCCTTCCTATATGTTATAAAGTTTTTGAAAAATTAATTATACAAAAGACTTGTCGATATATTGACGGACCAACAGGCAATACCTGACCACCAATTTGGTTTTCGCACATTCCATTCGACGACTCATCAATTGCACAGAGTTACAGACTACATAGCTGGAGCTTTAGAACTAAACCTGTATGCGACTGAAGTATTTCTGGATGTTGCTCAGGCGTTTGATAGAGTCTGGTACCAGGGTCTTCTCTTTAAACTTAACACTATACTGCCATACACGTACTATCTTATCTTTCAATCTTTTCTCTTCGAAAGATTTTTTTCAGTTTGGCAGGGCTCGGAAATATCTTCAGTTGGTCCAATCTTGGCAGGATCTCCCCAAGGTTCAAAACTAGCCCCTATACTTTACGTTATATACACTTACGATATACCTGTTAACGATGAGATCTTGACAGCCACTTATGCAGATGATACAACAATTCTCACACCAACATCAAGGCCATACACAGGCCTTACTGACTATACAACATCATTCACTTAAATTATAAGATTGGTTCACTATATGGAAAGTTCGACTTAATCATTACGAATCCAAACATAGAACATTTAATCTTTGAAAAAACACCTGCCCTCTGGTTTACAATGACAACAATTAAATTCCTCCAACGGACACGGTGCTTTGCCTTGGACTCACCTTCGACAGAGGGATGACATGGGCCTACATGTTAAAATGAAACGTAAGACACATAACAAATGACTCAAACTACTTTACTCACTTTTTGCCAAATCTTCAAAACTAAAACTAAAACAGAAAATGAATACATATACATACTTACTTAAACCCATATACACGTATTCATCACATATATACGGCATCAATGAAAAGACTCACCTACAAAAACTTCAAACGTTCCAATCAAAATTATTGCGACTCATTAAAAAAGCACCTTGGTACGTGACTAACAAAAGTATAAATAATGCTCTCTACCTTCCAACAGTTGTCAACAACAACCCTTTATCAACGATTTTACAATAATTTAAACGGACATAATACGAGGCTAATAAGAGACATGGCCACAGCTGACATACCTCAGAACATGAGGAGGAGACTAAAAAGGCGTTGGATGAGAGATCTCCTTCCTTAAATAACATAAGAAATTGGAACTTGCAGTTAGGGAAGAGGTACTGCTGAGTACTTTCCTTCTCCATGCCTATCATGCCATTATTTCTTGAATCGCCATCACATTTGCTGATTGTCAACAATAAATTGACAGGCGCAAACCATTTTTATAGACAAAAAAACTTTATAGTTTAGTTTTATTTTTTTAGGTTTAATATTTTATTTCAGCGATTGTTTAAGATGAATAAACAATCATATGAATGAAAATAGAAGGAATGAAACAAAATTATTACTTTTACTTGCCTATGTATGTACTCTATAGTAGGGGAAATCAAACAAATTTTGATATCTGATTTTTCAACGGAAATACATATTTTGAGGTTTTCTAAGTCCAAATAACAAAGTTCCACAAAATGGTCTGAGTGTTTGTATTAAAAATCTATCTCAAAATTCGTACTCATCTGAAATTGCTTATTTAAGGATTGGACATACCTGGAATGTTATAGCAACTTTTTCAGGATTTTAATGACTAACATTAAAAAATTCTTTCTCTAAAGTACTGTTTTTTTTCTTGAAATAATTAACCAGTGCACATTAAAAACTGATTACTTGAATGAAGACAATTCATTACTAACTAAATGAGAAATAAGGGTTGAAAGCTTTACGAAAACAGTGGTTTCATATTGGTAGTTTAACTTTTAAATATCACTTATCCATCACTTTATAGAACGGTTTCTACACAAAATGTTGATAATCTACTAGTATAAACCCAATAATATCGTCTTATTTTGTGAAAAAATTTGAAAAAAAATTGTTTCCAATGAGACTCAGAATTTTTCGAAAAGATCTATTTTCCTTCAAAATCATTAATATTGTTTGGTACTATAGACAGTTTTTTTTTGTTCTTTCCTTCCTTGCCTTTTATTTCATACTGGTTTTCTTGGGCCAGGATGTGGGGTCGGGAATCAATGCAAGATTTAAAAGTTCCTCCGAACCCTCATGAGGCGCGAACTCGTTTTTTCTTCTATAACCTTTGTTATCAGATTGTTGGGCTGTGTCCGCTCGGCCACTCAGTCCCAGACTATAAACAGTCGTGAAAGAAAATGGAAAGTGATACAAACGTTTAAATATTACAGCTTCGATGGGCGGGAAAAGCATGGTAATTAATTGTTTTAAATTAAGTCATGCCATGCCGGTTTTTTTTTCTTTGACTTCGCTACATATGAAAATACCTATAAATTTCAAGGTTAGAAAATAAAAGTAGTGTGATGCGCGCACCGCACAGCATAATTTGTATATTTTATTATCAATAGCCCCTTCAGAAATAAATTATTTTGTCCTCGCAGTTGAGTGTTGCAAGATGGTATAACGTAGCGCCTTAACCGAGAAGAAAAAGACAACACTCGGAATCGGGAGTTCATAGGTACATGTTACTGCTAACTACAAAATATGTGAAAGTTCAAACTTAATTTTTATTATTTTATTTTTCAAATAAATTTATTAATTTAAGATCATACAGTACAGCAATATATAATTAAAATAGTACAGTATTACAATATATGATTGGGAAAAAATCTAGAAGAAAAACGATATGCAAGTGGATAGATATATATTACAATATATGAATATAGTGCAAAGCACTGAAAGCTATTTGAAATTATTTTCCATAATTGAAGTATAATATATATATATATATATATATATATATATATAAATAAAATTTAAATATAAAATGTATAATAGGTACATTATATATATATATATATAATGTACCTATTATACATTTTATATTTAAATTTTATTGCAAAAGCTAGCTTGAAATTTCTTTTTCTATTTCCTTGTAGTTGAATTAATTATATAAAGTAATTGAATATTATATGTGTTCTTCATATTTTATACGACATCAATATTAAGGAACCACTATTTATGAATATACATTGTAGAAGGAAGATTGCTTCTCATATTCAATTTAATTTGGAATACTTGTAAATTTATCTTATTAATTCATATTGTTAACAAGACATTTCTTATTTGTTTTCTACTTAATCATATTTATTGAGAAGATGTGGGTTCATATAATAATACCTAATAAATAATTTTTATTCACTTCCTAATGTAAAAAAAAACCTTGTTAAACTTTAAGGCTTTTGTGGACGATGCTACAGTTAAGAATAGGTTTCTCAGATTGTTTTTTTTTTAACTTTATTTTTCTTTTTTTCATACTAGTAAAAAATCATTACAATCATATAATTAAGAATATTTAAATAAGGAAATTTGTGATATAAACATTTTATTATTTCTAAAGGACAGATAAGTGTATATGAACAAAATATGTTTTGTGGTATGAGAAATGCGTATATAAATATTATTAAGTTTATTTTATTTATAACGATTGAAGGTTCTTCTTTTATTGTTCTTTTTTTTTTTTATAGTAGTAAAATGTACTCTTAGTTACAATATAGTTATACAAAATATATAAAATTCGCAATTCGCAATTGTTTTGATATACTAGAATAAACAATTAAGCAGTGATGAGAGGTATAGTGCCTGGAATGATATATATCGTTTTTCCGAAATAATAGAGAAACTAGATAAGTATATATCAGTTGTTGCCATCTATGGGCGAAAGGTCATTGCTACTGGAAAGGTCATGGTATATCCCTGAACGAAAACAGAGCTTCCGGTCGGATCAGCGGGATATATCTACTACACATTAACACAAACCTATCATGGGATTACATTTAAAAAAAACAAACCAGTTATTACTTTATTTATTTTTGTATTTTGCTTTAAACCTGTATTTGGATCGTTCAACTTCGTGGTGACTATCGGCAAATATGCTGAAAATACAAGAAATAATGACATTTTAAGCATGGAGAAGTGCGAACTCTGCAACATCTCTTTCCTTGTTTTTTTTTTTTTTATTACATTATTACATTTCATTATATATGTTACATTTCATTACATCTCTTTTATTCTTTCAAATAGTCAATTTGTTAAAAAAAGGAGATTTCTCATCCAACTTCTAATTATTTTAGTTTATTGATTTTTTAAGTAAAAATATTACACAACTGGCATATCTCCATATGCTTCTCAGGAATTAAAAAAAAAAAAAACTAACAACATGGAGTTTTCTTTAAACTCTAAACCGTATTACCACACAGGCACTATCTAATTCTTGTTTATTTCCTTTTCGATAGGTTTTTCTTATCTGTCAGGCCTCCGAAATTTAATTGGAATCTGTCTTACCTAGGGCAAGTTAGTATCGAATGTAATATTAAATTCATTTCGGGATATTTTATTTGAAAAAAAAAATATACGAAGAATTTTGGATTTCAGGGATGGAAGAGTAGAGGAATTCGATGTGTTAATATATCCCCAAAGTTAAATTTATCTTATAGTGATATTAAAATGAGACATCAATAATTAACAGAAGTTTTATTTTATTTATTAATTTCATTAATTGGATGTAGGATTTTACTGTTGGAATGTCCAAGTCGTTATGTATGCCTAGTCAGGTCTTGTTTTTTTAATTCATTATGTGTGTTCAGTTAAGCCTTTTCTCCGTCGTACCGTTAAGTAGAGTCCGAGGTACCGTGCATAGTTTTTTGAAGTTACTGGGATATTGTCAATCGTTTCGGGTGGACTTGAGGCTTTCCTAAGGAATTAAGTCACGTGGGTAGATTTGTTGCTATTGATATGAATCTTTCATTTTCGAAGATCATATATGTGATTTTGAAGAGTAATTGATGCTATAGTAGGATTTTTGTGGGAAGATAGAATTCCAGTGTCGTCATCGAAGCAGTAGATGGTGGTGCTAGTATTTTCAAGGATATCAGAGGTGTGTAGTGAATAGAGGATTGGACTTAAGACGCTACCTTGTGGTACGCCAATGTGTTGAGGAAAGAACACCTGTACGATTGCCACTTTTTATTGTATAGCTTCAACAGACTCACAGCTTTTATCAAAGTTATTTAAGAGTAATACCTCGTTAAATTAATTAATTTAATTTAATACACAAAATATAATTAAATATATAGTGATTACTGACAGTATTGCACCTAACGTTTCTTAAATTAATTTGTTGATTCCGTCTGATATTTAATCAACCAATTGATTCGTCCAATTTATACCTGTACCTGTTGACTCAACTGATACAGACTGGGATGTGCATGGAACGGAAACAAGACGATTCCCAGGGCCAAATAGGATAGTTAATTTGGTTTGTAGGGATTGGGCAAATAGTGGAGGTGTGAAGCAGCAAACAACAAACAAAGAGATTTGTCAGCCGCTGTTGGGTCTACAGGGAGGGCGAGGATCGGGATGAAATTTTAAAGAGCCCTTGAGATGTTCTTTGACATTTCCGTCTCTGAGGTTAGGTGTAATCTTTAGGTGAAGGGAAGCAGTAACACTTTCTAAAATCATACATTTCAGTAATTATATTTTATGTTTTTTTATTATTTTTATTTGCATATTAAATAATGACACACTTCGATATATAGAATGTTATATAAGTGGAGGAAAATATTGAAAGGTATAATCGTAGAAGTTAGGGGTTACGAAAAAGTCTACGTAAACAATGGTTTGATTTTCGCAGAAAAGCAGGTCGGTTAGTAATATGTTCTCTTGAAGAAGAAACAATATTTAAAATCTTTAACTTACTTCGTAATTTCTTCATTGAAAATTATACTTTCAGCTCCCTTTAAAACGTTTCCTGATGCTATAAAATATTTATGTTTCTCAACGTTTGACAGTAGTTCTGTTGATAGGGATAAGATGAATGCTAAAATTTTGTTAACTATTTCATTTTTCATTATTAATCAATATCTGTTAATACACTTTAGAATTATAGGCTAAACAAGATGATGAAGTAGGTTGAAAAATTGTAATAGGGCATGTAGTCCATCCGATTTTGAAGTCTCAAGCTCTTCTATTAAGATTAAAGTCATTAAGATTATATTGAGTGGTCAATCTGCAATGGTTACCTTCACTAATAGGCGTTGAAAAATAGGTCAAAAATTTGTTTTATGAATGTTGCATCCTTTAATCACGTTCAGTAATCTAAAACTAAACTCAGAACATCAGTGATTTGTGCGATGTTCCAGCAATCTACAGAGTGTACGAGGTTACAGGAACCGCACTTATTTCTATTGAATGTATTTAATACTTATATACGTATTTCTACCGTATCCAGAAGAAAACCAATCTACATAAAAATATATTAATAATGTACTTAACAGATAACACATACCTCCTACAGAAATATCCTATATTAAATAGTATTGTTTTCATTGGAAATCATTTTAGAAATTGTCAGGATTAAAAATTTACTATTATTATCACTATCTAAATGTTAGCCTGCATGGAAGATTTTTAAAGAGTAAAAATACACTTAAAAACGACTTAACCTACTTCACTCATTTTGTCAAATTCGTCAGATGCGAAACTGAAACTGAAACTTAATACTTAATTAGACCAATATAGACTGGCACATTATAAATGCAAGGACGACGTCGCAGAAGAAACCCATATACGAATTCTTGAGACTTTGCAATCAAAATTATATTCCAGTGAAAAGTAAAGTCTATATACCGAACTTCATCTTCCAACTGTTCACCTACAGATAACGACCTTTTAACCAATGCATTACAACTTATACAAATTTAAACGTAGACAACATATTAAAAAGAGACATGGCCACATCCCACATGCCTGGAGGCTAAAAATTCGATGGATGAGAGATCTCCTTCATTAAACAACCCAATAAGTAATTGATTTGATTAACCTAAAAATAATTAAATCAATTCAGTTAAGAGATTGTGGTGGGCAATGTTCTTCCTCATGTTTGCTATGTCATTATATGTTGTATTATCAGCTCATATAGTATAACTATATTCAACATATAGTTGACATCCAGGGGACGGGGTAGCCAAGCGAGCTAACGTGCGTGCATAGCACCGTGAATTAACGAACTCGTACAACAGTGAAGACTTTGAAATATACTTTTATTGTGAAATATAAAGTTATATTGACATAATCTTAGTGAACTTCTTACAAACTAGCCTTGTGAGGCCTAAACTAATATTACATAAGTTACATCTAGTGATATTTACAGATGGAATGATGGAATTGAATGGAATGAATTTCTCTAATATTAAGGGCGGTAATTTAGCCCAACTCTGGGGTGGGGATAGGATTATTCGAAGTAGGAGAGGGGGTGATGGGCGTTATCTTGGTTTCTAGGAACCAATTAGGGGTAGGTGCCGGTAGGGATAATGGACAAAGGATATTCAGAAGTAAAGTAATAAAACTTCTCTAAGGGCGGAAGCCTTGACAGTTCAAAAGGAATCCGATGGACAACTGCCTGATATTCGGGGTTGTGACATTGACAGCTTTTAGAATCAGGGCGGATGCACGTCACATAAATATACAGCATGGTCAAGATGCCCACTTCCAAACGGACTTATTCCCACGGACAAGGGTCACAGGATATTATAACTCAGTGGTCAAAGCGAGCGTGCTTAATTGGAACAAGATGTGCTTGTAACCAAGGATATAGCAATATTCAAAGAATTGTATTTACAAAGGCTATTGTCTTTCATCTCGCGCGTTGCCCGGAAACCTGATAATGCGAAGTTTGGAGACAATAAATTTACGAGTACGACACCTGGTAGTACGGAGGTCTTTTAATTCGGTATTAATTCCCCGCCCACACCCCGTATTTCGGGAAAAACACCGTATAGCCTAAAAAGCGAGGTAGCGGAGAACAAAAAAAAGTGTTGTTGACAGGTGGAAATAAATGTTAAAACACAAAAAATAAATATATTATTTTTATAAAAAAAAATTTCATTTACCAGTAAATTGTAAAAGGTGTATAACACTTCACAGAAGAGTTGATGATAAATGAGATATTGTGAAGGTTCGAGTACCCACCTTTTGCTCCAATCAGAACAAGACCCCCAGATAGAGCCCATTTCTCCTATTTCCCGCAGGCGAGGACCCTCCTCCCCCCTCCACAGCCTGCCAGTGACATGCAATCCGGTTGATACTTTAAGTCCGTAGGCGTTCTCGTTATAGCTCTCTATTCACATCAAAGGCGATTGCTTCACAAGTGGCTTCTTCTTGCTTCGGTTCCCTCCCACAATGGTTTGCCAATTCCGTCGTATGATTGTTTACTTTAACGAACTCAGGGTTAAGTTTAATTTAATATTCAATAACTTTGATATGTTCAAAAATATAATCCACCCGGTCCATTGCTTTATCAATCCATTGTAATTAATTGATTATGAAACTGGCACTTTCTTAGTGGTTTGTATAATAAAAGCTCCGGCTGTTATACTGTATTTTTTTAGAGCTTTTTTTATTGAGAAATATTACAATCTGTCTCTTTGGACATTTATAACAGTGTTCAGAAATGACACACTCTACGTCCAATGAATAAAAATAAGTTAAACAGCAAAATAATTTATATACAATAAATAAATATAAAATAACTTAAACTGTAACTAAATTAAAAAAGAAACACAGACTTCCCTATTTACAACATTTACAATCTGGCAGAGAACTGCAAGCCAGGCTTGTTCCTCCAACTATCTAGGGAAAAGCACGAATCAAAGAGATCCATGCGTTACTCTCTCAACCGCCTAACTGCTATTAAAGTCAGTGGAGAATACACTGTAATATAAATGATTTATATTTCTGAAGTTAACTACAATGTGTGATGAAATATGTGTTGCTTTTAATAAATTTTACTCTTCGATATTAAACCTGGTTATACTTAGCTAGATTAAATTCTTTACAAAATAAGTAATAGAAGAAATCACTCCTAACATAAAAAAAGATGTTTCAAAATATCTCCCCGTTCCAATTATATATATTTTATTTTTTCTTAAATAAGATCTGAAGCAATTAAAGTTTTAAACTATCATTTTAATTTAGATTGTGTAAAAAAATAGCATCACATGGTTAAAAACGGTTCTAACTTTTTGAGAAACAGAGCTTCAAACTAACAATTTACTGTAGTATGAATATTTTGTAACTTTGGCCAATATCCTGAAGTTGTAATCTTGATTTTTCATTTGTCAGGGACTTTAGTTGTACTATTACGAATTTCTTTTCTCAAGGGCTGGTTTGTGTTTATCATGTCTTCTACCAACGTTGCGTGTGATCAACATGATATAAATAGGAAGCAAGCAGGTGGGCTAACGCGTGTCCACTGGGTTGCCCGGCAACAGATAACAGAAGTTGTTTAGAAAAATATTACGAGTTCGAATCCCGGTATGCGGTGGGAATTTTAAATAGGCATAATTCCCCCGCTCTCTTCCCCGGACCGCAAAAAAGCCCCTGTAACCAAAAAGGTTAGAAAGGGGAGAAAAAATAAAATAAACTGGCCACATCCAAAAAGGAACCAGTTACCCTGAGAAAAGATCCTCCCAGTCCTTTGTCCTGAAGTGACTGCTCTCTACTTCGACAGTGCCTTCAATGTCTGCAGAAGTGCTTTGATTTGAGTCGGCACCTCATGTTAATATTTATTATTTGCTATGTTTAATACATAGCAGTATTCTTCTCTTGGTCTCGCCTGATCCTAATAGGCTGAAACGCAGAATGAAGATCTCTCTGTAACGAGGCTGATTTTGAACAGCTGTGGTGAACGACTTAACACCTGATTAGAGTACATTAGAACATATCAATGTTCTCTTATCTTTTATGTTGCATTGCGCACTAGTCGCCATTTTACTACATATCCTGGCATCTATTATATATCAAGTTATCCCAACACTCCGTCTATTATATATATATATATATATATATATATATATATATATATATATATATATATATATATATATATATATATTGTAACATATTTTATTAGGGCCTTTATAAATTGTAATTGTTAATAGAACTCATGTTCATGTTTTGTTCTTCTATTTTTTTTTTTTTTTTTTTTTGAACTGTGTGAAAAGGAGCATTTATATGTAATATATTTATAAATTTAATTTATTTCTGGATATTGTATTAATTTTAGTTGTGATTTAATTTAAAATTATGGTATCTCTCTGTCTGACAGTTTGAACCAGACCAATGTGTTATTTTTTGGTTTTACCTTTCTCCTTCTCTATTCTCTCCTAACCTACCTCCTCTCTCCTTTCGTAGGAATAACTTGGTTGGCCCTTGTTTTCCTACAGTCCCCCTTGCATCTTCCAGGTTGTCCCTGGGAGTGTAGGGTTACCTATACGTAGGGGATTGCCTCCTCGGTTGCAGAGCCCTGGATGTGTAGGGGTTGTCCCCCTATCATTCTTGGCGGTCTTACCTTATCCTATCCTCGCAACGTCAGGGGATTGCCTCCTCGGTTGCAGAGCCCTGGATGTGTAGGGGTTGTCCCCCTATCATTCTTGGCGGTCTTACCTTATCCTATCCTCGCAACGTCAGGGGATTGCCTCCTCGGTTGCAGAGCCCTGGATGTGTATGGGTTGTCCCCCTATCATTCTTGACGGTCTTACATTATCCTATCCTCGCAACGTCAGGGGATTGCCTCCTCGGTTGCAGAGCCCTGGATGTGTAGGGGTTGTCCCCCTATCATTCTTGGCGGTCTTACCTTATATACCTTATCCTTCTCATCCTATCTAAGCTTATACACCCCATTCTTACAAACTTAAATAGCTACACGAATACCAGGTTAATTGACTAACAGAAAGATTAAAGGTTAGAAGGACAGATTTCAGATTTTAAAAGACAAACGTCGGCAATAATAGACAGACAGACTGAGAAATAAGAAATAAGAGATAAAAAAAAAAAAATATTACAATATATATATATATATTCAACCTCCTTCAATTCCAATCCTCTATCCATTCCCGCAATAACCGCCATAGGTCATCAGATCAATATACCTATAGGATTATCAGATACTTATCCCTATAGGATTCCACCCCCTCTTCCATCCGTAATTCCAATAACCTACCCACCTTTGAATTCCGCCTATTCAACCACTTCCTACCTATCCAATTCACAAAGTGTAAATAGTTTTTCTGTTAATATGAATATAAATGATTAGTTTGTTGTTTTTAAGCATCTTTTGGATTCTTATCTCATCAATGTTAAGTTGAATTATTTCTATATTTTTTATTTATATTTATGTTTATAGTTATCTTATGTAATATTTATATTATATTGTTATGAAACTCTGAGGTCCTAAAGCCCACAATTGTAATATTTTGTATGATTCTGTAGGTACTTGTCCCAGAATAAATAAAGCATATTATTAGTATTATTATTTCTTTATTTTTCTCACCTCTGTATGTTTGAAGCTGCATGAGGAGGAGAAGTTCAACCACAGATATACTTTTTATTTTCAAATATTTAAGAATTTAGTCATTATTCTGGTTATATTCAAAATTGGTCTCTCAACAAACAAAGGCGACTTAGGTTAGCCAAAGGATACGAAAAGTGGACGGAAAAGGAATGGAAATAAATTTTAAAGAAAGATGAGTCAAAACTTGAAATTTTCGGTTCAAGAAAGAGGAACTATGTTAGAGAAGATTTGGAGTGGAATTTTCTCATCAATGTTTGCAAATAAAAGTAAAACACTGAGGTCGCTAGTAAATACATTGTAGATGTGCTTCTAGATTTGGAGTGTTCTTGTGATTAGACGGAAAACTGGATGCAAAACGGTACCATAGGATCCTTATACACCATATGGGCTTTAGCTTGTTGGGTAAAAGTGTATTTTTTAGCAAGATGGCGATAAAATATGTGTGTACTTTGCCATTTTTGAAACAAAAGTAACATTAAACAGAAAATAAAAATAATGAAATATGGGATGTTTATAAATTTCTGAAATGAAACAGATAATACCCATATTACATTAATTTTTACAGATGACCTCAGGTTCAGAGATTTTATACAAAGGATCATTCATTATATTAAAAATAATAACGCAGTGAAATTTAATCAATAAAGTAGCAATATTCAGCTCGTGAAAATAATTGGTTCCTTGGCTTGTTGTTAGTTGGAAATAATGTTAATTTATATATATATATTACACATAAAATGTATGTAAGGTTAAATGAATTTGTAATTAAGAAGATAAAGAAAAACTTTTAAATTGAAACAATTATCACTTTTATAAAAAATATGTTTGGTGGAAAACGTTTTTCCACAACAGTACTTTGTAATTGAAGAAAACAGTTTTCTAATATTTAAATCACAAGGTGAAGAAGAGTTTTGTATAACCACTTACTATAAAAAGAACATCATTGAATGAGAAAAAAATTAGGATAATGTACCAAAGTTTGGTGCCAACTTCACGAATTAACATCTTCTCAAATTCCAATTAGGCCTGTTGTTAATATTAGTACATACCATTATTAGATACAATAAACGGCTCTATAAGTTTGAGCTGTAACGTCTGATAGCAACAGAAAAAAAAATTAAATATGATTCCAACTTCAAGAATATGCTTATGAGTTTACAAATGTATTGGATCGCATGACCTAGAAATAATTTGTATTGTAATTAATTGAAAAAAAGTATCCGAAATCAAAATATTGTTTTTTGTCAATTAGAAAAGTGATAAGTTCAAATATATTTTCTTTAACTAGTTAAATGTTTATATCAGGTTTGATAAATACAAAACCATGAAAACCTACTTGGATATGTAGCGTGGGTTTTAAGAAGGAATTATGCTATTACATGATAGTTAGCTGAGATTAGGAAAAGTTAAATGCTAATTTAAAAGCCTCTGAATATATAGAACAGTTATCTAGCTAGCTAAATCTGAAATATTGTTTAATATTCGTTATCTGATGAGAGAATACGTGTTTTCTTAATGAAATTACAGTATCTAAAGAATTCTCCCTTTAAGCTCAATGCTACAATAGATGAAAGATAAACTGTATAATTGTGATATAATTTGCAGCTAAAAAAAAGAAATTATAAGAAAAATATACAAGATAAAAAGGTTTAGTTGCATAATTATGTTAGCTATTAGACTTAATAATTTATTTTTTATTATTTCAAAGGTTTTTTTTTCGTTAATATCAGCTATATTTTCTATTCCCCATAATTATGTATGTATTTCTCATTGTAGGATCATTAATAAATAACTACATGAATTATTTATATGATAAGTGAAAGTAAAATGCATAACTTCGTATATTTTACTTTTTATTTAATTTTATCGTCTTCAATTTCATTATTATAACAATTAGATAGAAGAAAGATGTTTTTCATAGTAAAGTGTAAATACCTGACTCGGTATAAATACTAAAAATTTGGCGGTAAGTACAATGGTTATCTCATTAGAGCAAATTAGAAAAATAAAATTAAAATGTCCCACTCCTTTCTATTATAGAACAATTTAATCGTTTATAACTAATAATCCATAAACATTTTTGTAAGAATAAACTTTCGGTCTTCCTCGAATATTTGATGGGTATTTGAAAGCAAATAACAAAAATTTAGTTGTGTCACAACATTACCTAACACACTTGTTCGCAAAAAGAACAAAACAAAAAAAAAACATTCGTCTCAACAGTACAAAATAATTTGCTGCTGTACAAAGTAACTGCTAATTGACAAATCTTTTTTAACTAATAACGAGGAAAAACATTAATTACTGTACCACTATAACAACAATTATTCAAAGAAATAGAACGAAAATAGTTACTTCTGTATTTTAAAAAGGAACGAAGGCGTTAATGTCCCGCGGTGTGTTAGCAATACTGTTAAATACGTTCGGTCAGGCACAGCGTCCCTTTCTTCTTAATAAACTTATCGACGATTCCTTATAGTTTATCGAACATGGTGACTTTCACAACCATACCCATCTCACCTACGTAACGGAACATATCTAATTCTGATTTTTCTTCCACTTACCTTTTTTTTTTTTGGTTCCCCCTTCCTCATATTTAAGGCTACACGGAGTTTTCTCGGGTCGGGGGGTGTGGGCGAGGATTTAAAATACCCCCGGGCGCGATTTAAAATAACGGGGGCGTAAACTAATGGCTATTTTATATCATTTGTCTCATATATCCGGTTGCCGGGGAACGGCGGTGCTGGGCACACACACGATCCCCCACCCACTACTTCCATACACTTAAATATGTAATATATATTAAGGGAAAGTATTGCAATGGCGAACATTTTCGAATTTTAGTTTTTAACGAATTGAGGTTCCCCGAGTCCGAATAGCCAAGTTCCGCAAAACGGTCTGTGTGTATGTGAACAGTCCAGCTCAAAAAAGAAAAGTCGTACGAAACTGATATTACGTATTTAAGATAGGTTGTGTCTTAGATATGACAGCAACTTTTTCCTCAAATTCGGCTTACCGGAAGTGTCACTTTATAACACATTTTTATGATTTTCTCAAAAATGCTACTAACGATTTTGATTAAACTCAGTGTGTCACGGTTTAATTAAGTAGTATTTAGTATCATTTAGGTCTTATCCACACTGATGTCACTTTATTGGACTTAAACGCCCAATGTTCATTTAGGCATTCTTCTAAAGTACCTTTAATATGGTTTATTTGAAGTAATGAACTCTCTTTCATTGACAGTAATTGTAAAAAATGGCTAAATATGAAGTTTGAAAGAATACAATAATTAGAAACTGGAGAATTTTTTTTTTTATCCAGGCTGAAAATGAATATCCGGAAATACCAGTTAGAAAGTATACGTTTAATATATCGTTGGAAAGCGGAGAATTTCAGATTAAATAATATCAATAAAAGAAAATCCTATAAATAAAGTTGTAGAAGGTAACGGAGAATGACGAAAAAAAAATGTATGCATATGTTTATAACCTTAAATACATTTACTGTAGTTTAATAGATCTAGATGTAATATTATATTTAAATAACTAGGTAATTATTGACAATTTATTCCAACAAATCAGCAAGTAACCTTTTAGAAAATTAAATTAGTAAATAATTTGATGATGTTTCCCTTTGTGAAATCCCATCATTACAAACACCACTTACAATTAGTGTGACAACTTTTGAACTATCTATAGCAGGCAATGAAAATTATGTAATTTCATTTTAGTAAACTTTACAATGGAAAATAACAGTTTAATAACTAACAGTTCTACAATTCAGAATCATTTATAGGTAAAATATTTAGATATACTTTCGAATTTCTTTAGACATATGTATATGAACCTTTGGAGTGACAGAATGACTAACTCAAATTTTAATATTCTTTGTTATTAATTTTTGTGATGTTTCTAGTGGCAAAATTTATATCACAGTTTCTTAAAACTTTATTCACAGTTTTATATTTCAAAACTGCTATCACCTACTCTGGAATCAACTTACTCGCTGTCTGTATAGATGTAACTTTTCCAACTAGAAACATCACTAAAATGACATTACTCAAAAATATTAAAATTGGAGTTAGTTATACTGTCAACTGAAAGGCTCAGAGACTGAAGTTGTGTGGTTTATAAAAGCAGATGGAGTAACTAGATTTTTTATTACCTACCGTCGATTTAATAAATATACTTTTTGTAGTTATAAAGGCCTTATTGATTTGTTATATATAAGCTTTTAGCTTTAGCTCCGTTTAAAATGCACTTCAAAAATTTTATAATAGCCCATCATTGCCAGAAAATAATTTCTATTTAAAGTAGGGCGGTAAGTGAAACTTTGGTGTGTTGCGCGCACCAGATTTTTTTTTACTTGACTGCCACTAGCTACTATGTACATCTCAGTTGCAATCGGGTTAAACTTTCCATATATGGTTTTCAATATAACAACACATTTTGAACAGCTCAGCACAATTTTCTATCCATTGGCCAGTCTATCTGTTTCGGTCTGTGCCATATATCTCCTGGAAGAGTTCACTGTTTTTGTCGCTTCTTGTTCTCTTTAGTTTGAAATAGGCCATCTCTGTATTAAAATAGAAGCTCTATGTGAAACTTGTTTTATATAGAGTGCAGCACCAAAACGGCTCAAACATTTTGATGAAAGAAATATATAGTCATCTACTCGAAACTTTGTTAATTTTCATATGTAACTATGAGAGTTATGAAGAAAAAAAAAAGATTTAGGCAGAACTCAAAATTATGCATTTTATGGTAAATTATAAACTCATGAAAGGTACAATAACTCTATTTATTATCTGCAAGATAAAAAAGTCTGCCAAGTAAAGTCAGTATAGCTTCCTCGCCGTTTTCATTGGCTAAAATATATCTATATTACAAGGTATACAATTTTTAGTATGAGGAGAAGCCGATTCGGAAATAAAGTTACCCTTCTACATTCGCGGGTTTGATATCAACGAATTTCGTTTATCCCTCCAGTCCCTCCAGAAATTACGTACGGGAAACTATTAAATATCAGGACAATTTAATTTTTCTCTGACAAATTAATACGACATTAATAATGGATATTTAATGGAAGACTCAATAAGACTTGCAAATGACCCTACCGGTGGTCGAAACGTTGTCGTAATAAAATAGCTAATAAATAAAGTGTTGGTGAATAATGGCCTAATTTATATAACAAATAGAATTAAAACTTTTTTTTTATTTTTAAATCATTAAATCATTAAATCATTAAATAAAAAAATAAAATAAAATAAAAAAAAAAAAAAAATTATAACTAAAAAGGTTATTTGAATTTTCATTTGAATTTTCAAGTATAAACGTAAAATTTTCTTTTTCGAAGTTGAAGGAAGAAGGTGTGAAAGTGAACATACGTAGTTGAAGGTGATATCCACCGAAAAAATGGTTCCCAACCCAACTACAAATGTTGTGGTAAGGGACGAAAGGATGGACTTAATCGATGCTACTTGTGGTGATGCTTGGGCATTGGTAACGGGTAAAAAAAGAAATTTTCCTAATGAATCTAGGGATCCGAGAAAAACCGAAACAGAAAATGTAACAACTCCAATATCTGTAAGTAATTCTTATGATGTACTTAATACCATTACCGAAAATGAACAATCCGCAGTAAATGTTCAAACGAACGAAAAACCACCACCAATACACATAAACGACGTTCAAAATTATCAGGCATTGGTCCTATTCCTTGAAAACAACGCAGCTCCAAATTCTTTTTTTCTGAAAACAACAATCAAAGGTGTAACAGTTTACCCGAAAACACCTGACGTATACCGTAAACTAGTTAGTAGTCTTAGAAATGGAGGTGCTGAATTCCACACATATCAGCTACCTGAGGACAAAAATAGAAGAATTGTCATTAAAAATTTGCACCACACCACCCCAATCTCTGAAATTAAAAATGATTTAGAAAAACATGGTTACATTGCAACAAACATCACAAATGTATACTCTCGATTCAAAAAACCTTTGCCCATGTTTTTCATAGACATAACAAAGGCCACTTTCAATGAAAAAATTTATGAAATCGAATCAATTTATTATACAAAAATTGTTGTTGAGGAGCCTCGAAAAAAAAGAATTATACCTCAGTGTATAAGATGCCAACAATATGGTCATACAAAATCATACTGCAACCATTCTCCACGATGTGTTAAGTGTGGCCAAGGCCACGAAAGTGTATCCTGCTTGAAGACCAGGGAGACAAAGGCAACTTGCGCAAACTGCCTTGGAGACCACCCGGCCAACTACCGAGGATGCCAAGTCCTGAAGGATCTGAGGGCGCATAGGAGAACAGCAAGAACCAACCATCCTCCTAGATCCCCACCTCTCCCTCCACCACCAAGTTTCGAAGAATTTCCGACTCTTCCGCAGCCCTTGCAAAAAGAGCAGCCGATACAAAAAAATTCTTCGCAGAAGGCTACGCCAGCTCAGCTGCAGGAACCATCAAGAAACCAGATGACGAGAAGAGATAATGCTACTACATCTGCTCACATCAAACCATCATGTTCAGTTATGAGGCGGGAAACTACTCAGCAGCCACCTTCAGCTGAAAATAATGCCCCACCTCATTTGCTCCAATTACTCAATGGTTTAAACTCCCTCATACAGCCCCTTTTTACTATCCTCCAACAGCTTGCACAGGTGACTCAAGCCATGTATCCACAAAATGACCGCTAATCAGCTGACTGCAGGCTCTTTGTCCATCCTTCTGTGGAATGCAAATGGACTGGCACAACACAAAACTGAACTGGACTTTTATCTTCATGAAAAACGTATAGATGTAGCCCTGATAACGGAAACTCACCTTACACCACGATCGAAATTCGGTATTTCTGGTTATGTGACACACAGGACAGACCACCCCGACAACACTGCCCACGGCGGCACTGCTATACTTATAAGATCTTCTTTATCACACAACCATTTACACTTACCAACTACACCTGACATTCAGTCCACAGGCATCACACTATACATGAAACACAACACATTGACACTAGCTTCCATCTATTGTCCTCCAAGATATGTGCTGACATCTTCGATGTTTTGCAACTTCTTCCAAAGCTTAGGTCGATGTTTCATAGCAGGTGGTGACTTCAACGCAAAGCACCAACATTGGGGGTCACGGCTATGCACACCAAGAGGAAGAAATTTGAGGGCTGCTATCCACGAGCTTTCATTAGACACTATAAATCCTGACACACCGACATACTGGCCTGTATCGAGACTCAAATCCCCGGACCTTTTAGACTTCTTTATTACAAAAGGACTGCGTACTGTACCTCATTCCATAAGTACGAGCTCTGATCTTTGCTCTGATCATTCAGCGGTACACCTTATTGTACTCGATGAGGCCGTCAACGTGCAAAAAATACCAGCTCTCATCAAAGGACCAATTGACTGGGATGCATATAGAGAGTTTTTAAACTCTTCGCTTTTGATCCCAGTGTCCATAAAAGGTGAAAAAGAACTGGAGGAGGCTGTGGAAACATTCACTAAAAATATTCAACAAGCTGCTTGGACATCATCAATACCAAAATTCAACTCTGCGACAGCTGAGCACTTGCCGAAATATCCTCAGTACATAAGGGACTTAATCAGAGCAAAGAGAAGAGCGCGTAAAATATGGCAGACTGACAGACACCCTTCAGATAGACAGACATTTAACCGACTAAACAATCAACTTAAAAGAGAAATCCAAAAATTTAACAGAACTAACTATGACGCATACATCAGTGGTCTTTCTACTGACGATGGGAGCTTGTGGAAGCATACCAAAAAGTTGTTAAAGCACCGAGAGCTGTCAGCACCACTTAGAAAAGAAGATGGATCCTGGGCCGTGTCGGATGAGGAAAAATCTGAACTCTTCGCTCACCACCTTTCTTCTGTATTTAAACCGTTTACAAACTTCACTAACACAGAACATGAGACTATGGTACTTAACACATTAGACATCCCACTTCAGCTGACACTACCACCTCCTTCTTTTACTCCATCTCAGGTTGCACTTCAAATCAAACAATTACCGAAAAGAAAAGCTCCTGGTTATGACTTAATAACAGCCGAAGCACTCCAACAAATGCCCAAGAAAGCTCTAGTATTTCTGACAACAATTTACAACTGTATACTAAGGACGTCAAAATTCCCTTTACAATGGAAATACTCACTTATTAAGATGATTCACAAACCCGGTAAAGACATATACAGTCCTTCATCATACAGACCCATTAGCCTCCTTCCTATATGCTCTAAAGTTTTTGAAAAATTAATATACAAAAGACTTGTTGACATATTGACTGACCAACAGGTAATACCTGACCACCAATTCGGCTTTCGCACATTCCATTCGACGACACATCAATTGCACAGAGTTACAGACTACATTGCTGGAGCTTTAGAACAAAAACTATATGCAACTGGAGTATTTTTGGATGTTGCTCAGGCGTTTGATAGAGTCTGGCACCAGGGTCTTCTCTTTAAACTTAAGACTATATTTCCATACACCTACTATCTTATCCTTCAATCTTTCCTCTTCGACAGATTTTTTTCAGTTCGGCAGGGCTCGGAAGTGTCTTCAGTCCATCCAATCTTGGCCGGAGTTCCCCAAGGTTCAATACTAGCCCCTCTACTTTACGTTATATACACTTACGATATACCTATTGACGATGAGATCTTGACAGCTACATATGCAGACGATACAGCAATCCTCATAAAACATCAAGACCCTACACAGGCCTCACTAACTCTACAACATCATTTGCTTAAACTACAAGATTGGTTCACACTATGGAAAATTCGACTTAATCATGACAAATCCAAACATATAACATTTACTCTTCGAAAAAACACCTGTCCTCCAGTTTATATTGACAACAATCAAATTCCTCAAACGGACACTGTACTTTACCTTGGACTCACCTTCGACAGAAGGATGACATGGGGCCCACATGTTAAAATGAAACGCATGACACTTAACAAACGACTCAAACTACTTTACTCTCTTTTTGCCAAATCTTCGAAACTAAAACTAAAACAGAAACTGAATACATATACATACTTACTTAAGCCCATATGGACATACTCATCACAAATATACGGCATCGCTAAAAAGACCCACCTACAAAAACTTCAAACGTTCCAATCAAAATTATTGCGACTCATAACAAAAGCACCTTGGTACGTGACTAACAAAACTCTACATACTGACCTCCACCTTCCAACAGTTGACCAACATATAACGACCCTATATCAACGATTTTACACAAATTTAAACGGACATAATAACAGACTTATAAGAGACATGGCCACAGCTGACATACCTCAGAACATGAACAGGAGACTAAAAAGGCGTTGGATGAGGGATCTCCTTCCTTAGACAACCTAAGTAATTGGAACAAGTTAGGGAAGAGGTACTGCTGAGTACTTTCCTTCCCCATGCCTGTCATGTCATTTTATCATTACCGCCATCACATTTGCTGATTGTTAACTTATTGTTAACAGGCGCAAATACATATTTAATAGACAAAAAAAAAAAAAAAAAAAATCATTAAATGGTAAAATTACATCAGACTAATATTACATCGAAGTGCCATCTGCTGCTACAAAAAAAAAAAACAATAAAAAAAACGCTTACCCGAATGTAAGCATTAGTGGAGCAGAGACACAAGATTATTTTCATCTTAAATCGGCTTTACATTTTTACGAAGACGGTGTTCCGACAGTCAGTCGTAAAAAGGTACAGCTTAAGTTTAAAGTAGCGGGGGCTTTATGAAGCTATAACTTGGCGACTGCTTAGAGTGGAATTACTTCTGGACGGCAGAACTGGGGGTCGCTTCTACAGTTATATTCCACTAGAAGATAAAAACCTTACAGCGGGGATGCCTTAGTGTTTCAGAGCGCTGGCTAAAAAAGAGACTGATTTATTTTGTAAGTTAAGTCTCGCTTGAATAATAATTACAGAAGCTATCATCAACTTTAAAAATATCATTGTTTGAAAATAATTTATCTTAACTTATAAGTTTTTTGTAGGGGTTTAGAATTTTATAAAATAATATCCTAGCAATAGGAAATCATCTTCAAACCCAAAACCTTCTACCTCATGTGCACTACCTCGTTCTTCAATGTTTCCTTCTTAGAATGGTCCATTGAATGACAACGCTCTCAAACTTCTTCAATTCGGTCGATCAGTATTAACAGATACATATAATTTAACCAATATGGAAATACTCCTCAACGTGACAATAACCGTAATAAAAAAAATTTAACAGCCTATAACCCAAGGTCGTTGTACGCTTCTAGCATAACACATACTTAATACTGCCTTCCAACTACAGTTGATCATCATAATGCTACATACGGCCAGCTCTTGAATCGGATATGAAGACTAATAATGCGCAGGACGAGAGATCTTCTTTGAATTGAACTAGGATTGAAACTATTTCAAAGAAGAGTACTGTTGGATATTTTTCCCACGTAAGACATATGATGATTTTCGTTATTTCCATTAGACCAATTGCCGATAATCAATGTTTGCTCACAGACGCAAATTCAAAATTCAAAATAAATAAATAATAATAAATTTTTTAAAAAATCAATTAATCTAGGATCCCCACATGAAAATGAAAAGAAACAATTTGTAAAAGCGATTCTTAGCCTTCAATGACACAGAAGGCTGATTTTTTTTTCGATCACGGCTCATTTATTAAATTTCAATTACAATAATATGAGTTAAAATGTGTTTCATTCTCGTGTTGTACGTTAAAATAGCTAACTGAAACCGTTTCATTTAAAAGTGGATGTATCAGTGGATGGAATTTGTTACTAGTATATATTGTATTGTTATGTATACTATATATGTAAATTGATTAAATAAACATTTTGGAGGGTTAGAAAATAAAAAAAAAAAGAAACAAATATAATAAGTCAAAAGTATTTATTAACTTCCCTCAAACTGGCTATTTACTATTTTGAGGGAAGTTAGAGATAAAACAAATTATAAAAATAAATAATTTTGACTTATTATATCTATTTCACTTATAAATAAAATTTCGTTATATTGCTAATCCAAAAGTTATTTGAAAATTCATTTTGCCCTGAAAAACGAAAGGAAAAACGGCTCGTCATAAATATTTCCTATCAATTGATTTTTATTTATTATTTTTTTTGTTGCATACTACCTAATGTTTTATGTTAATCAAAAGTGACATATGAAATGTTTTTGAAAAATTTAAGTGAGAAATATTTAACTTCTTTGTATTAAAAAGATGTTTAAGTTTGTATATAAATATATTTCAACTATCTTATTATATAAAAAGCATGGTAAGCACTATTTTTATTTTATAACTCTCGAAAAAAAACTCTTATTCTGCTAGGCTAACAACTTCCCAGAAATTCCCTTATTGTGTAAGTTAAGGGAGTGCAATGACCTGAGGTGTATATCAAGGAAATGAATTGGATAGTTTGGGTAGATCATCTTGTCAGAAGTTGAGAGAGAAGGTAATATTGCACTTCCCACGCAACTATAATCTAATGATATACTACCTCGCGAGAACACTTAGAAACTTAATAAGTGATTACCAGAAAAAGTTCATAATCTCCAAAAAGAAAGATTCAATGAATCTTTCCAAAATCTCAAAAAAAAAAAAAAGTTGATCTATTGATTCCAATCATTTTAAGGAAATTACCTCAAAATAAGTTTTATGTATTTTTTTTATATAATTTCCGCATGCAAAACTTTTCTTTACGGAACCAAATATACCAATATTAGAATGCATATTAACATTCAACCTTTCATTACTTTGTTGAGCAAACAAGGAAAGAAATTTAATAACTACAAATTTTTATTAAATCACCATGTACTTATACATAAACAAAATTTACAATCGATAAAGTCCAAAGAAGGTGGTCTCTCACTGAAGATCTATTAATTTTATTCATTAATTTTGGTACCGTTAATAGCAAACTTTCTATGTTTTCAGAAAAGGCAAGTGAATGTCAGTTTTAAAAGATAGAGTAAACAAAATAGTTGAGTCCGGAAAATAGTATCACCTAAAAGATTCTTTTCTAATCAAAATTTGGACATAAATAGCGTCATTTTATTTAACTTTACATATTTACAAATATTTGATCATAATTAAAAAGAGAATTAAATATAGTTTTAAAGTGAGTTTAAAATAGTTTCTAAATAACAATATATATCAGTAACATTATTGAAAAAAATGAATATATCGACTTGGGAAAATTCAACATAGATCTCGTGTAGAACTATTTTTTTTTTTTTTTTTTTTTGGAGGAAATGTTGATTTCCAATAACTATTTGACAAGAGGAAATTTAAATTTTGAAACGAAGAGAATAAATTTAATTTAAAATGATATTTTGTCAACAAAATCTGTAATTTTGTGAAATAGGTTTACTAAATTTTATTTTATTTTATAGTGATTTATGCATTATAAAAATTATTTTAATTAAAAAAAGCTATTACGTACATAACTCTTATTCGTCTTAAGGGACGGAAAAGTGATGTATATCCACGTGCACATATAATTGGGTTGTTGATGTCTATGAATATTGGGCCTAACACCGAAAGGAAACTCTAAATTCTTTTGACAGTACATTAATTTACATTTTTTTGGTTTAATTCATCTTCTTTATGTTTGCACATCATCTTCATGCGTCGTAAAATAAACCCAACTACTTCACGAAATTTCAACAAACGAACAACCCACTTATACTTTATGTATCATAGAGTAACATAACATTTTCAATCCCTTAAGATTGATAGAGTTAGATTGCGTAGACGGGTGTTTTTATTTTTATTTTATTAAAACCTTTTTTATTTAATTAAATATTTTAACACTTTTGTGTTTAAAGTATTAATATTTCATTTCTATAAAGTATGATGATATTATATCATTTAAAAGCAAATAATAATCGAGGAACTCAAACTACAGTAAAATATTTTTTCAGTATTTGGTAATCAAATTGTTTTAAAATATTCACAGGATCACTCTGATTGTGAGTGGTATCAGACGTAAAAGTTATATTCTTCTAATTTTCTTTACTTATTTATTCAATTTTTCGGCTTTCTTTTTTTCTTTTCTTTCTCCACATTCATTTATGTCTATTATTTCATATTATATCCTTTTTCCTTTTCTTTCAATCTCTCCTCTATATCTGTTAAAGTATATTGACATTTGCATTTATTATATATTACACTACAACAGTTGTTACCTTCTATTTACTTCAGTCTAGGATCTGGTTACTTAGCTTATCCTGTTTATATTTTAATGTACTTTCTGTTAATAATTTTAATAAGCTTATTCACATTATTTACAATTTTTTGTTTAAATATTATGTAACTTCCACAATTCTCTATCGTTTAGTATCTTGTCCGTTTTAGACCTGAAGAATACCTGCAAAGTCGGGTCGAAACGTTGGCTTTTAATAAAATAGTTTTACCACTATTTAGCCTATTTATGACCGCCATCTCGGACCATCTCCTTCCTAGATAAGTTTTACTTTTTAGATATCTTTCCAACTGACCTACTCTCTACTATCCTTAAATCCAAAACTAATGAACATGGCCCCGACCAAATACTTTTGAAAATCATCAAATTTTGCTTCCTTATCTTACTATCTATACTCCTACAAATCTACAATTTTTTTCATCAAAATTCCATTTTTCCTAAAAGATAGTAAAAAGTTATTGTCCGGCCGTAGAACAAACTTCCTTGATAATATTTAACGTAAACCTCATGTTTTCAAGGAAATCAAATAAAATTTACTAGCTAAATGTAAACTTTAAAAAATATTTTTACTTGTGTTGAAAGTATTTAAAACCCACCCAATCAAGGCAATGGGATTGTTAAAAAACTATTTAATTATGGTTGGGTGAAAGAAGAGGTAAAATATAAAATCATTTCATGGATGTATTTAACATATGTTTATAACCTAAAATACAAAAAAAAAAAAAAAAAAAAAAAAAAAAAAAAAAAAAAAAAATACCCGGTTGTCAGTTACGGTGCGCTTCTTTTTTGTGGTTTTCTAGGAAAAGTGAGTTCTTTTGGAAAATACTTGTTAAAAACTGATCGTGTGCCTGCATCTCCTGCTTACTGATTACAATTGAAACGTTTTAGACAAGGAATAAGTGCGTAACGTGCGAAAATAACACCACGCGGTGCCCCACGTGGTTGGAATCGCCGCTTTTATCGAAATATTAGTATTGATAAACTTGATAGAGGTGTTTCGCGATTGTAGTGGTGTGTTGAACAATAACGAACGCCTCCTCTATTAATTTGGACAAATTTAGACTATCAGTTTAAAGGTAAAACTAATAGTTTATGCTGCCACGTGGCCTGTTAGGTTATCCCTTAGTTACTGTAAATATAACTAGCCTAGGTAAAATTGTTAATACTGTAAATAATATTGTTTTGTACGTCCCTTATATGGATTTTATATTGATATAGATTTTATAGTTATACGTCTTTTATATTGATTTTATATAAGATTTTTTTAAATATAGATTTTATAGTTATACGTCCTTTATATTTTTATTTTTATTAGATTTTTTTTATATAAGATTTTATATACATTCTTTATATTGATATTTTTATTTATGTACTTTATATTGATGTTTTATCCTTCATACTGATTTTTATCTTTTATATTGTTTCATATCTATGGTTTGTTCTGACTGAATTTATTTATACTTTTGTATTTACCATTCATCTTTCATTTACAAGTATATCTTGTATATACATATAATGTGTTAGTAGTTTATTCTATATGTTATTAGTTTATTATATCCTATTAAATTCGATTTAAGATAATGCAATTGTTAGTTTTAATTTAAACATGAACACATCTAATTATTATGGAACATATGGTGTAAGTGAGAGCGATAGGTCGCATATTATTTACTGATTGTGTTTTTGATTAATATTCTTGTTTTTTACTTAGTTATGTCGTATATTTCTTGTTCACAGTTCTTTAGTTCATTTTCTAGTCAATAAGTGTTTGTTTAGTGTTTTGTGTTTTTGTTTATTTTTATTAACATTGACTTGTAAATTGTGAGGTTAGGAGTGGAAGGTAAGTTTTTACTACCTTGAGAGGTGTTTCTTGGTGAACTATTTTAACTAGGAACGGTAAAGACAATTAGGAAGAAAGGCCAAGTAAAATTGGCGGGACAATACTTTTAAAGTGAACTTGGTAAGTATAAACACCTTATCATTGTTTACTCATTTATTGTTTTCTTCTTCCTCCCATACCTCAAACTAGCTTAAGCCAATCTCTTGCTTAAAGTACTTGAGAAGTAAAGTGTAAAGTGAACGATATTGTGGGAACAGTTATTTTTCAATTTTTATTGATAATGTGAAAGGTTATAGGTTAGTGATAAAGTATCATATAAACTCTCCATCTGATAACAATATAGTAACTATTGCTGTGCTAACAAATATGGACCTTTCCACGGAAAGTTTTGTGATGAAAGATCGGCAAGAAGATGGTAAGCCTTCCAGGCCTTTAGTTAAAAGAGCTCGAAAGGTTTCTTCAGATAATTTAGATACAGTGGATGCGGCTATTAATAACAGCAACCTTCACAGTGCCAAACAAATTCAGGAAAGTATTAAAGTATCCTTAGATAAAATTGCGAAAAAAAATAGTGCCAGTGTTCGAGATCATATCAACAATGAGATTCAATCTCTTGTTGATATGATTGAAACACTAGAAAGGGATAAAGACCAAGGCGGTGTATCAGCCATTGTTCAGAGAGCAGTTACTGAAGCACTTTCATCTCAGAAGGTCCACGAAGTACTAACTCGAATAATAGCTGATAGCTCCGTGCCCAAAGTTACTGAGCAGCTTGGTATGATATCATGTCGTCCCCAGATTGGTACTTCTAGAAATCAGCCACACTCTGGTACGAATAGTCTTCAACCACAGGCTGGGACTTATGAGGCCCTAGAACAGGTTGGTCTAGATATGAATCCGGCTGAACCTTCAGCTACCATCGAACCCTTTCGGTTGGTCTTAAATAAAAGGAAACGGAGGAAGACTAAGAATGCCAAGGGAAAAATGATACGAGAGAGTCAAATCAACTGTTTTGATTCAAATGAAAAACCGCAAAGAGAGAAGGAAGAAGTAAAGGCAAAATCTATTGCTTCCATAGTTAAATCCTTGCCATCAAAGCCTACACAAACGCCCCGGTCAACATATGTCACTATCAGTGGCCCTGGTAAAACCACGGCAGATATCATTAATGGGCTACCATCACCAGAAGAAATTGGAGTGAAGGCCACAATTGTACGTAAAACTAAGGGAGGCTCCATCTTGGTGCGTATGGATGATGGTAAAGATGCTACCAAAGTTATAGGATGCCAGGGGCTACGTGATAGAGGTCTACAAGCCAGGCTTGCTCTGAAGAAGAAGCCTAAACTAGAGATCCGGGGCGTGCCTCATGCCTGGACTTCAATACAACTCGTGGAATTTTTATGGGGAAAAATTCCCGAGACGTCGGGGCCTACACCACTAGTTCTTGAAGATCTTAGGCCATTGTTCTCTACAGTCGCTAGGAACGGCTTCTCCAAGAATTGGGTCCTGGAAGTCCACCCAATGGTCAGGTTTGCGCTACTAGAAGTAGGAAACTTGGATGGAGGATGGTGGTCGATGACCTTCAGGGATTACATTGACGCCCCGCGTTGCTCTAAATGTCAGGGCTATGGCCACACAAAGGCCACTTGCCAAGCTGACAATGTCATCTGCATATGGTGTGCAGCAAGCGGACATATACTGAAGGACTGTCCAAAAAAAAAACAACAGGTTGGGCCAACGTGTATTAACTGCGTGCGAGCGAATGCATCTCCCAACCAAAGGAATCACAAGGCGGGCAGTCGGGACTGCCAAGTACACTTACAGTGGGCCGATGAAGTAGTGAAAAGACCTATTATGAGTAAAATAAACATTCTGCAGTTAAACATGGGCCGCCGGCGTATCGTGGCAGACGAACTCCGAGCCCATTCTGACCGATACGATATCATGGCGGTTCAGGAACCGACATGCCGTGGGAACATGGTCACAGGATTTGGCCTCACGTCGAGGGTTATAGCCCTGAGCAGTGGAGAGAGGAGGCCCAGGGCTGCTATCGTGGTTAATAACCCAAACCTCGATGTGATGGATCTGAGGCAGCATACTACGGCGGATTGCGTTGCATGTTACATCAGGTGGGGAAGTGTAGCTTTTACGCTGGTCTCCTCGTACCTACCTGATGGAAGCGATATTGAAGAAGGTATATCCGCCATGGAGACGATCTCAGCTTGCACAAGAAACGTCATTATATGCTCAGATACAAATTCTTGGAACACGGTCTGGGGATCCAATCGAACGAATAGAAGAGGCGCTAAACTGGATGATTTTATCGCGAGATGCCAGCTTGTAGTACTAAACGATCCTTCTGCCACACCTACCTTCTCAGGAGGAAGAGGGCAGAGTTGGATAGATGTCACGATGGCTTCGCCTGCGCTGTCAAATCGCCTTATCGATTGGACCCTCAGATCTGAGACGAGTTCCGACCACCATGCTATAGTATTTTCAATGGTACAAAACATGGTAAGTTCCCACGGTATAAATAAGGGTTACAGAACTCGGAAAGGAGATTGGAATGCCTTCCGGTCAACGCTGGAAGAAAAACTAGTCGACGATGACTGGGATGTAGCGGAAACGGATTACATTGATGACCTGGATTACAGGGTTTCGAGAATCACTGACATCATCCGTGATGCCGCTGAGGACTCTCTCCAGCACCGGAAGGCGAGAACTAAACCTGTCCCATGGTGGACGCCGGCTTTAACCACCATGAAGAGAGAGCTCTACAAGGCCCGGCGTTCGTACCAGCGGTGTAGTTGCGATGAGAGGCGCACTACTCTTCGTGACGAGTACAGGTCTAAAGCCAGGGTATACCGAAACGAGGTGCGTCTACATAAACGTAGGTCTTGGGATGAATTCATCGTTGAGGAATCATCTAAAAACCCCTGGGGTATCCCGTACAAAGTAGCCTTGGGTAAATTGACTCCAATGCAAGTAATCGCAGCGATAAAGTATGACGGTACTCAGGCAAAAACTCCAGAAGAATCGGCGAAGATGTTTATTACAGAGACTTACCCCAGGGATGATCCATCTCAAGATAATGAAGAGGAGGAGTTCGTAAGACGCACTACGGTATACCCTCCCGGCACGGACCTGTGCCCACCATGGGACATATGGGATCTTCGCACTGCCGTGGACAAGCAAAAGATTGGTCGTGCCCCCGGTTTAGACACCATTGACGCGTCAATTTTCAAGAACAGTATTCCCTATATAGAGGAAAGATTGCTGGCTATTTATAATGATTGCCTAGACAGGGAATACTTCCCAAGAATCTGGAAAATCGCTAACGTCAAGCTCATTTACAAAGGAGGAGACAAAGATAAGCAATTAGCCAAATCTTATAGACCTATATGTCTCCTCCCAGTCATGAGCAAGGTGTTAGAAAACCTGATACTCACCAGCCTACGGCCAGTCTTCTCGAGAGCGAGCCATCCACGGCAGTACGGATCCTCTAAAGGCAGGGGAACCGCAGATGCCCTGCTGAGAGTGCGCTGTGATGTTGAAGAGAAGGCGGAGAAGTATGTTATGCTCCTCCTGTTTGACATATCATCCGCCTTCGATAGCGTCTGGTGGCCGAGCGTACTCCAGCAGTTGCAAAGGCATGAAGCCCCCAGCAACTTGTATGGCTTGATCAGAAGCTATCTCCACGATAGGACATTGAAGATTAAAGGTAGCTTCTATGAAGTAGAAGATACAGTGGAAAGGGGCTGTCCACAGGGCTCTGTCCTTGGCCCTGCCCTATGGAAACTGGTCTTTGACGAGTTGCTGGGAGTGCTAGAACAGGAGCGGTTCCCCGCCACTGCATATGTAGATGACCTGGCTGTTGTAGTGGCCTCGAATAGCAGGGCCAGATTAAAATATGAAGCTGAACGTTGTGCCAACCTTGTAGAAGAATGGTGCGAGAAAAAGAAGTTAAGGATGGCGGGTTCCAAGACTCAGGCCATCCTCTTGAGAGGTTCGACCGATAGGGCACACCCCATAACCTTGGTGATACAAGGTTCCAGAATATGTCCAAGTGAGGTAGTCACCTATCTTGGAATTAGGATTGGGAAAAAATTCAACGTGACGCCTCACTTGGATTACTTAAGGAATAGGATAACCTTAGCCCTTAATGGTCTCAGTCGCATAGGGGGGGCCTTTTGGGGCCTTAGATATCCAGCAACTATGTCCATTTATAAAGGAGTAGTTGTTGGTATCCTGAGATACGCATCCCCTGCATGGAACCGGAATCTCTCGTACCGTCAGAAGCGCAAGTTGGCAACAATCCAGCGGATGGCCCTGCTTAGAGTAACCAGGTCATACAGAACTGTGTCCCATGAGGCGGTGCAGGTCTTAGGAGGAGGTATTCCTCTCGACCTCCTTCTGCGGGAAGACCTTTATCGGTACAACATTAAGAGGGATGACTTGGCGGATTTACCAGCAAACATTCGGGAGAGGATTTGTGATGACCCCAGAAGATGGAAGATGATCCTCCGGGAGGATACATTGGAACAATGGAATCGGCGATGGGTGACAACCCCAAACGGGTCCACACTAAGAAAATTCTTTCCCACCATTAAATCGCGCTTAGAAAAGAAATGGGTCCTCCCGGACTACTGGGTCTCACAGATCCTCACGGGGCATGGGGGTTTCAGAGCAAAACTTTTTAAACACGGTAAAAATATCGACCCCTTATGCCCCACTTGTGGAGTACCTGAAACCGCTGAGCACATCCTTGTAGCCTGCACCAGCTATGAGGCACTGAGGGCCAAATTAATGAGGTATACAGGGCTTTTCGTTCTTACAGAAGGACAATTACCCCAACTAATGTCTGAACAAAACTACCCGCACTTTAAAAGTTTCGTATGCGGCTGGAAAAAAACTGTGGGCCCAACCCACTTCTCCCTGGGAAGGCGTGAAGAAGCAGTACCTGGAAGGCCGCTAATTAGGACAGGAGAAGAAGATGGAGAACAATAACTAAGTGACAAAATTATCAAGCAGGCTGTGTGCACAGCAATTTAAAAATGTAAATAGATAAACATGCAACAGTGATTTGTTATACAATGTGTATCAAGTCACTGCTGCAAACTCCCGTATTGTCTTAAAGGCAGGGTAGGGAGGAAAATAAAATAAAATAAATAATAACCTAAAATACATTTACTGTAGTTTAGTGATTATTGATCTGATATTATATTTAAATAATTAGGTATCAAGGTTTATTCTGAAAAATTGTAGTGTAACTTTTTAGATAATTAAATTAGTGAATAATTTGATAAATTTCCCTTTGCGATATTCCAACAATATGCGTTACTATTTCATTATACTTGTGTGAAAGAAGAAGTGAAATATAAAAATATTTCATAGATAAGTTTATAACCTTAAATATATTTACTGTAGTTTAATAACTCTAGATATGATATTATATTTAAATATTTAGGGATCTATCGTCGGTTTATTCCGAAAAATCATCATTTATTAGTTAAATAAAAAATCATCAATTATTAGTTTTAGAAAATTAACAACAGTTTAATAACTAATAGTCGTGCAATCCATAATCAATGGATCGTGCAATCCATAATCAACGAATCATACATTCCATAATCAACTTGTGATATAATAAATATTGCTTTTGTTGTTTTAATAGTATTCATGATTTTTTAGCTGCAATCTTTTAGCTTTATCTCAGTTAAAAATGCAATTCAAAAATTTTATAATAGCTCAACATGGCTAGAAAATAATTTCTATTCAAAATTGAGCAATGATCAAAGAGTAAGTAAAAGTTGTGTCTTGCGCGTAACAGATTTTTTAAATGTTTTTATGTGATTTTTTAAAAGTAAAACTGAAATTTATATTATAACTATTATTATGTTATTTATCAGTGTCAGAAGAGCTGAAATATTTCGTTCAATCGATATATTTACTAGACCTAATGGGTGGTACATGTAATAATTAACAGTACAAGGCCATCCTACAATATATGGGAAGAAGATGAAAAAATAAAAAATAAACGTGGTTTATTATATTAGAAAAAATACTCAAAGATACAAAAGGTTCACAAAAAAAAAAAAAAAAGAGTGATGAGATTTAATAACCATCAAGCATTTGTCGTGATTACATATTCGGTTGAATGTTGTGAACAACATGCATCCTTAAAAACAATAATGTTACCTTATAATTCCTTTGTTACAAATGTTTGCAGTTTTAACTACTTAATAAATTAAAGATTCGGAACAAAGTACTAATGAGGGAAATGTATAATTAGGCAGATATAAAAGCGGAAGAGATAATTATATTGAATAATTACGGAAAGGAACACGTAATTAAACAAGTGCCTCATTAGTAGATTTTTTTTTTTTGGTATATTTAACTTTCAAACTCTATGATAATTTCATGTTTCATTTCCTTTTATAATAAAAAAGGAATTTAACTTAAAATAAGTTTTATGTATTTATTTTTATATAGTTTTCGCTTGCAAAACTTTTCCTTACGGAACCAAAGATACCAATATTAGCATCCATATTAGCATTAAATCTTTCATTACTTTGCTAACCAAACAAGGAAAGAAATTTAATAAATACAATTTTTTATTAAATTACCAATTTCTTATATATATATATATATATATATATATATATATATATATATATATATATATATATATATATATATTAAATCCACAGTCTATAAATTCCAAATAAGATGGTCTCTCACTGAAGAGCAATTAATTTTATTCATTAATTGTGGTACCATAATAACTGACTTTCTATATACCCAACAAAATAGTCGATTCTGGAAAATAGTATCACCTAAAATATTCTTTTCTAAATTAAATTTGGACATTAAAAGAAAATAGTGTTATTTTTTTTAACTATACATATCTACAAATATTTGTGCATAATTAACAAAGGGATTAAATATAGTTTTAAAGTAAGTTTATAATTGATTCTAAATAACATTATAAACATCAATAGCAATATTTAAAAAATGAATATATCGACTTGGGAAAATTAATCATAGAGGATCTCGTGTAGGTAGTTTAGTCATTTTTATAAATGTTGATTTCCAAAAACTATTTGACAAGATGGAACTTAGCTTTTAAAACGGAGAGGATAAATTTAATTTAAAATGATATTTTGTCAACAAACTATCTGATTTTGTGGACTAAGTTTACTAAATTTTATAGTAATGTATGTCCTATAAAAATTATTTTAATTAAAAAAAGCTATTGTGCACATAACACTTATCCGTCTTAAGGGACGGAAAAGTGATGTATATCCACGTACAAATATAAGTGGGTTGTTGATGTCTATGAATATTGAAACTTGGTGAAGTACCTGGGGCCTTACACTGGAAAGAAACTCTAAACACTTTTGACAGTACATTAATTTACATTTTTTTTTGTGTGATTCACCTTCTGTATGTTTACACATTATACTATTTCAGTAGCTTTCTGAATATTGACATGCATAAGTGTATGAATTATAAACAGTTGTTATGTGTCGTGAAATGCTCCCAACTACTTCACAAAACTAACGAACAACCCACTTATATTTTATTTATTATAGAAGTACATAAAATTTTCAGTCTCTTAAGACAAATAGAGTTATATCCATAGTCGGGTGTTTTTTTATTTAAACATGTTTTATTTAATTAAATATTTTTGCACTTTTAGTTTTTAGAGTATTAACATTTCATTTATATAAAGTATGATGATATGATATCATTTAAAAGCAAACAATAATCGAGGTACTCAAACTACAGTAAAATATTTGTTTCAGTATTTTGTGCTCAAAATATTCACAGGGTCACTCTAATTGTGAATGTTATGAGCTGCAAAAGTTTGAAAATCAGTCGATCCATTCCTTAAAACATCGTTATATACATTTTTAAGGATTGATTAAACATACTTCACACAGTAATTTGTCACAATTTAGAGCTAAAATAGTTATGAAACCCTTAGGGAATCTCAACGAATATATATATATATATATATATATATATATATATATATATATATATATATATATATATATATATATATATATATATATATATATATATATGTATATATGTATATATATATTTACTTCTATTCATGATATTTACAATTATATTAAAATAAAAATACTTCTAGTAAATGTGAACAAACGTGTATAATAATATGAAAAAGCTATTAGTAGTTTGGGAAAGTACCCATTGGTAGCACTCTGAATAATTTAAGATATCTAACTTAAAAATCGATCCCGACGTTCGACTTAAAAATTATTACATAGCTTTGTGAAAATTGATTAAACATATTTTTTTTAAATAACGCATAATGTATGATTTAATATTTACATGATAATTAATAACTGACTGTAATGGTGATATTGATTTAATAACATATCAATATTTGTAGCTCAAATCTTTTCAAAACCCTGAGGTGACCTCGGCCGTTCAATCAAAAACACGTTTCATAACATAGCCTGAACACATAACATTCGGTTTTCTTCGATGAATCGGTTAACAATTGGGAAAGTAAAATTTTTTTATACTTAATTGAAATTAGATTTGAAATTGAACAGATAATCCCAATGAACCAAATAGAATAATAAAAATTAATTTTTAATATTACTTTATTAGATTGAAAGGAGAATTTTACAACCCACTTACAAACAAAAAAAGAAAACACCAAACCCCGAACTACGATTATTATACTCACTTCTTTCATGATGTTCAAAAATTAAATCTATAAGCGGAACTGAGCATATATATTTATCTACTTAAGCATATTTGAAAATATGCATCCCAAGTATAAGAGACAGCCAAAATGACTCACGTAAGGGAACTAAAATTTCTTTCGCATCATAAACAAATCTCCGTATTAAGTCCCAAGCATTACTTTGCATAAAGTCATTCACATTCCAACAATTAACGACCACATACAGACACACTACAAAAGATTTCACGATCACTCACAGAGACATCCTAAAACTCTCTTACAAGATATAACAACGAATAACATAACTGATATCAGACTTAGGAGACTGAAAAGAAGTTGTAGAAAGATCTAACTTAAAAATCCACATTAAAATAAAGATAGGAGAGAATACCGCTGGGAGCTTCTCATTCTCACGCCGATCAATACCACTAATATTCCTACTGACATTAGGTTCACTAATTGTTAGTGTTTTAACGTATCTGGTTAATGAAATAATGTTAACATAAAATAATAAACAAATAAAAAGAGTACAAAACACGTAAAAATAGTAAATAAGGGCTAAGAAAAACAGACCAATATAAGCTTAAACTTTATCCTTTTTATTGTAAGTACATTACTATTTTATTAGTATACATTACTATTTTATACTTTTTATTACTTTATACTTTTTATTACTTTTTATTTAGCTTTTTGTAAATTCCAATTTTAAACAAAATTTCGAGAATCTAAAAGCATTTACCTTATTTTAAAATATTAATCTCTTATTTTTCTATAAATCAGAACATTAGATCATGGAGTCTTGTTTTGCCTTCCAACAAGTCAATATCACCTTTCACAAGACTGGTTTGGGGTCAATATTGAAAGATTGTAATAATTTTATCAATAATAAATGTATTCAGATATGAGTGAATCATTTACTGCTATTTCTTTGTATTCAACTTTAATTTATTTTTTGTTATTACCTAATTTTGTTATTACTTATTTATATTTTTTTTTTGTGAAGTATTTTATATATATTCTTCACTTTAATTAGTCATATATTATTTTACTTTCTTTATTATTATTTATCACTATAATTATGATTACTTTTTGTGTATTTTTACTTTATTTTTCATATATATATTTTTTTTCTGATTTGTATTTCCTTTTGATTTAATGTTGCAAATTGTATGTAACATAGTAAAACTGGTTTAGAAGTTAGCTGGCTTAATCCGAAGCGTTTAGCTAATGAGAATTTGAGGAATGGTATTAGGGTTTACCAAATATTCTTTAAACGTCAATGATAGTATCTAACGGGCATTCAATAAGATAAAACTGTTAACTAAACAATAGAAAGTTTACTAATTCTTACTATTTCTCCTAACTATCCGAAGCGATACGAGGGCGGTTCGTTTGTCTAGTCTGATAAAAGCTATGTAAACGATTTTATAAGCAAACGACTAGACCGATTTTTATGATTGATGATTGATATCATTCGGTGAGATTACCTGAATGTTTCGAAACATTTTTAGAAAACGATACTGACCCATTATTAAACAAACTGTTTTTAATCAATTTCCAAAAACCTATCTCACAGTTTTTTAAATGAACGAGTGGATTGATTTTTAAGTTTGATATCATGAATTACTCTCGAGTGTTTTATGGTACTCAGTGGTACTCTCTCAAATAATTCACCTTTTGCACTACAATTTTGCTAGACATTATCTAAAAACCATCTTATATTTTATGTAAATATAATTCATTTTCAATAACTTAAGACGGAGAGATTTTTTATGTAGTCGGTATTTTTTTAAAATTAAATTATTTTTTTAATATTTAACAGATATTTCCAGTAAATAAGTAAAAATTAAAAGTTCTATACTAAGATATACATGTGAGAGGCCTCTTATCAATGAAGGACATCTATAATTTAAACAAAAAAATGTGAACGTAGCTATAAATTTAAACTAATTATATTAAACCAATTAAACCAATTCGAATGTTTTCACTTTACTATCTATACTTGGTAGGGAAAGTAATGCAATCGGGTCAAGTTTTCGATGTGTGGTTTTGAGGGATCTATACGTTTCAGAGCCCCCCGAGTCCGAATAACACATGTTTAACCATTGGTCTGTCTGTGCCAAGATTTTCTCTGAAACTACTGAACCGATTTTTAAATTTTTATTTAAATTTTCCTTTCAATTTTCGTATATAGACTTAATTCCCAAGAAAATTCAGGAAAAAAATTATAAAGAAAAGAAAAATGTTTTGGGGTCTAACTCGCTAAGTATATTTTCTATAGTAAAATTTATAATAAAACTTTTAAAAGGTAATTAAATTACCAACAAAACGAAAATAAAATCATCGGAATTGAATCAGTATTAGCGATAATACAGCGTATTCGCGTATTGATATTTTATTACACACTTTAGCCTTTTTTTTTTAAAAAAAGTTAATGAAATTCCCTACAAAACTGTATAAAAATCCTTCATTTTGGACAACTATTAACGAAGTTACAGCTATTCAATTTCCAAGGTGAGATTACGGGTTCATATCGATATGTCAGAAAGGAGTGAATGAGAGAAGAAAGATAGCTAAGTGAAAGTAAGAAAATCTGTTGCCCGCATCACACAAGCTTCACTATTTTCTATACTTTTAACAAATACAGCAATATTAGAAGGCATTAAAATTTTTACGCTGATTTACCTTAAGCCGGCTTACATTGCTATAGTTTATTAAATTAATCGTACTCAAATCTTTTCTTTGATCAATTTTCTGAAAAATAAATGTAATTCAATTTTTATTGTTATTGATGGACATATGTAAAAAAAAAAAAACTTTTATTGAAATAGATAGGAAAGTAGTGTGAGTGGACACACCAGATTTTTTTATTTTCATAGTCCAAACTGAACATTCTTAAATAAAATCATTAGAAACAGTTTTAGTTGAAATTGACTTTTTCTTAACTTTTTGAAAATGATAGATGTCCGTTTTCGATATTAAGCAAATCATATATTACTCTGGTTTAAGACAGCCAAAAAAGAAAGGATAAAACGTCACTAATGTATTATAATGTGATAATGTATTATTCTATAATCTAATATATTATAATAATATTGTTCTAATCTATTATTTATTATGTTATAATGTATTATAATAATATTTTAAAAACTGTAATAGTTCATGTTTTCCTTGGGATTAATAGGGATCCGATATTTAATTCTTGATTCTTTTATTACAAAAAAAATGTAGTCAATTTAGTTAACACTTAGTACCACATAAGTTACCCAAACATTTTTAGTAATCCGTGAAGAGCATTTAAAATTAGTATGTAATATAAATAGCAATTAAATTTAACTAGATTTCATAAAACATTAAAACTAAATATAATATACCATTTTTGCTCAACAAAATTCTCTACAATTGTTGAAAAGATCTCTGGCATTTAACACGGCGGCGAAATCGGATTGGAAAGTGTGAAAAGCAACCTGCTCTTAGCTCCATCCTCTTGAGCGGATTACATCTTAAATATTAACATTTATCTCATTCATAAAATAAAATATACAACGAAATATTAACATTTATCCCATTCATAAAATAAAATATGCAACGAAATATTAATATTTATCATATTCATAAAATAAAATATTAAATTAAGGTGTAGTTAATATATCTTAAATTATGAAGATTATCAAAAAAAAATATTGTGAAAGATTTTTTTTTACACGTACCTGAGTCCGCATTATTCAATTGGACGATCATGCTATTAATTTAAAAATTAATAAATTAAGATGGATTAAAAATCTGTATCTTATATCTCTATCTTCTGATCTTTCTTAATTTAGTTTTTTTATATGCATAATGTTGTGTTTTTTGGAACCTACAGCAGATATTGAATGGTCGATTCAAGTACGAGTATAACTTTTTTTTTCTTTTCTTCATCCATACAAGAAAAAAAAAATAGTTAAAGTAAAGATATGACAACTTTTTAACAAAAATCATACAAAAGAAATTAGAAACCTATGTTAACTTTTTGGTTCATAATATTCTATTATCGATTTCATATATTTATATTTTGTTATCGATTTCACTTTTAGTAACTGATAGTAATTGCGTTTGAAAGACATTTGAAACTATTAATGAATTTTTTTTTTATTCATGGAATTTAGTACTCTATAAAAATAAATATACATACAGTTAATATTTTATAGAGAAATACAATGGTATGAAAGGATTTGTAGAAAATCTACCCATTGTAGCATTCTAATAAACGTAATAAAGTTAAAAAGAAAGTTAAAATAAAAACATAATAATAATAATTTATTAATATATCATTTAGTTAATCTAATTGCGCTAACATAAATAACAATCAGTTCGAAATCGTACATAAAACATTTGTTAGTATAAAATATTGTGTTTCATGACTTTTTATATTTTGTTTCAAAGGTTCTAACTATTATTTTTTTTGGTTTTTGTTATTGTCTTATTGTATATTTGGTATAAATTTGCCACTCTAATTGTGTATGAATATACCACAATGATATGAATGAAGTGTTACAAAATGTATTATTTCTGAAGGGATTTAAATTTTAAAAAATGACACAGAATCTAAATTACAAATAACAACTTTTATTTATGATTTTTAAATTATTTCTATGCAGTTATTCTTTATATTAATTTTCCTTATTAGTGACGTGATGACCAACATTGGTTTTTAGTTTTTATACTTCAGGAATTCATTGTTATCTCAGTCAGTGATGTTAAAAAGATTAATATAAGCATAAAAAAAAAATTGGTTTTATCATTTCTTACCTGAAATACATGGTGACCATAACAACTCCCGGGATCCAAAACGAAACACTAGAAGATATGAGAGCATAATAAGTGTTCACCACAAAGATGCACTCATTGCGATGCGCCGCACGGTACTTTTCGTGCGCTTCGGTCGTATACCATCCTAGAAAGATAGGTATGAAGGATATGAGCGCCGGGAGGACCCAGACATTGGCCAGCATGAAGGACACAGTCTTGTGAGTCATAGTAATGGGGTATTGTAATGGTCTTACGATGGCGTAGTATCTGTCCACGCTGATGCAGCAAAGGTGAAGAATGGATGCTGTCGAAAAGTATACGTCTAGCGAGTTCCAAGCGTCACACATGAACGGGCCGAACATCCAACGACCCGTCAATTCAACGCTCGCGTTAAACGTCATCGCGCACAAAGCGACCAGCAGATCTGCGAAGGCCAGCGACACGACGTAATAATTTGTAATGATTCTGAGCTTGCGGTGCCTCACAACACTGATTATAACCAAAGCGTTCCCTAGGATGGCCCCGAGAATAATGACGGCCATGATTACTCCCTTGAGGATGAGCGGAGCCAGGTCGAGGGTCTGGAGGTTGAGGGCGGTGGAACTGCCCGCGGAGGTGTTTTGAGGAAGATGCGAGATCGACGCTTCCATGCTGATTATCATGTCTCCCGGCCGAGGCGCACTGTCCGACGGCCCGCCGGAGACTGGCGCTATTCTTACCCCCACCCTACGCCACCCCTACCACATTCCCTCCCCCAAGGATTTCCGCCCCCTTTGTGGTTTACTGTATCTAGGTTAGGATCCCTTTAGTTCTGTTATAGATCTCATATAGGTAATGAACTGCCCACTTAATTGTTTAAAGAGAAAATGTGGCTAATTACGTAACACATTCTGGTTTCGAATCGCATGGTTATTCTTAATTTCAACATAGACAACCTTCGTACATCATCGACTGTCTTGAGCGATAAAGTATAAAATCGTATTTCTAAGAGAATTCTTTATGAGTCTTTCATATCTTAAATGTTACCCAGTATAATTGTAGATGTCATACATTTACTGTCGAACTCTCATAAATATATTTTATAGAGATTTTTCTTGGTGTAGATCTTTTTTACGAAAACTCGACAGAATTTAAAATAATCGTATTTTTATTTGGAGGTTGTACAATCTAAGGAATCAACAATATTTTTTTTTTCTTTTTAACGTTATTCCTATTTAAATAAAATGCACCTATATTATAGAGGATCTATCTCTACTTCAGGTTAAACGTATACATATATGTAATATATTCAATCGTTTTATTCAGATATTTTTATTTTTTTATTTCATTAAAATAAGTTTATTAGAATGCATCCCAGATAATGTAAAAAGAAGAAATACAAACTTTGCAACAATTGATTGTAGTCATTTTCACTAAAAACAGCTTCACTTGAATGGATAAAAATATCATCATTTTTTTAATTAACTTAAGTTCATTGTCAAATTTTGAATTAATAAACATCAACTTAACTATTACGGATCTAAAGCTAATTGAATAGAGAAGTTTATGGAAAACTGGGGTATATGGAGTAGAGTTGGATGATGATAATAAAAGAAAATCGCGAACAATTTATGGTTTATCTATAAACAGAACTTAGCTTAGTTTTGCCGCTCTAAAGTCTAGTTTAAATGGTTTTAACAATGATACATTCCAATATCTTTCAAAGAAAAATTTATCTAGTTTACAATGAAATAACTAATTATTACTTCAATTAAACATTTCTTTAGTTATTGATTTCGATTCATCAAAAAACCCACTAAACTTAAAAAGACACAAAACTTGGATTTCCTTCTTTTCTGCTGAAAATTGACCCATTGTTTATGTATACTTTTTCTATCCCTTGGAGTCAGTTATCACTCCTTTAAAACTTCTCCTCTATTTACGGGACAGCTTTCATGTATAGATTCACTATATCTATATCTATATGTATATGTGTGTTATTCATTCATTCATTACTCAACACTATAGAAATTCATTTAAGGGGCGGCCTCAGTACCCTCAATTTCATTTATGGCTCTACTGCGGAGGATTCTTCAAAGTCCAAAAAGATACTTCAAAGTGAAATCACAAAGAAAGTAACAGAAACAAATTTTTGGTGCTTACTAATACTTAGTTAAAATGTGCCTTTCATAATTCAGTATAAAACACGAAGAGATCTGTAAAACATATAGGTTAATTAACTCAGCTTAAATGTGGGCGTTAGTGAATGTTGGGAATTCCGTATTTAAATATTAATCTCCATATGCATTAACATTCTCATTGACATTTAGTTTGAATAAAATTGCTTTTGATCATGCAACATGACTGGTATTTAAAATTACGGCGAGTTTCATATACATATATTTGTTATCCTTATATTTGTAATAACTAAATAAAAGTTCACGTTCGTCAAGTTAGTGAATATTATGGTACTATGTACCAATTTTGGTTTAATTTAAAGTGGATTATACATATTTAATAACAGCTGCGAAAATCTAACTCATTTTCAAACATTCTTGTATGTTGTTATATTTCATATATTTTTATTACATGTGTCATTTTTTTATTAATACCTGTTTCAAATTGGGAAATGTTGATAATGTATTCACATGAGTGCATTTTGGTCGTCTTATGTTCCAGAAAGATCTTTTTTCTTTTAGGAGTATATATTGTTTTCATTGTCTTGTTTAAAGTATTTAATTTCTACGAATAGATGCTGTGTACGTTTTCATAATAAATAATATTTGCACATCAGATTTATAAATGTGAAGACCTCGACTGACTTACTTATATTGAGACGACTGAAATGAACCTGGATGAGAGATTTCCTTTCCGGAATTAACGAATTAAACAAACGCATGGAAGATTTACTGCTAGGTATTATTCTCCTCAATGCCTGAAATGTCACGCTCATATTTTTTCAGCACATTAGCTTCTTGCCACAACTATCAAAAGTGTGGATGAAATTCAAAGGGCAAAAAAAAAAAAAATAAAATATGTTGACTTCAGTAACTAACCTAGTGTTCTAATTTATTATAATGTTTATTATATACATTGGGGGCATTGGCCTTTTTTTAGTGAAAATATTAGCTCTGTTTCTGTTCAGCTTGAAAAGCAGTCCTTCTTTTTCAGTCTAATAAGAAGATTTTGTTAAATATTTCTTTGATGGTTTTTTACTGCATTCATATCATCTGACAGTAAGAAGTACAGTAACTAATGGAAGAAGGTTCTATCCTTTTTGTTTATTATGGCGAACTCTTTATGTCATCATATTATCATCTAGTTTACAGGTCAATGTATGAAATATACTGCTCAGAAGCAATAGAATAAATAAAAAATAATAAAAATTACTGAATGTTGATTTCAGCAGGAGTCATCCACAATTTACTTTTTGCTAGAAACTAAATCACCACCTCTGTATTCTATAATTAATTTGACCTGGTGCTACAAAAACTTATAACGTACAACCAGCATTGACAAATTGGATGGGGCTTACAGCGATAGGGACACAACCAGGCATTGTGTGCCGATTCAGTCGGTTAATAAATTATAGAGAATGGATTACTAATTTCTCCCACAACAATCTTGTCTTTGCTGTATTTTTTTGGGGGGGAGGGAGGTAGGGTGGATATGGGAAATTCATTCATTTGTCAAAGACTTGGAAATAGTTGTCAGGACTTGTACATCTATGATACAGTCAAGGGACTTGGAACTCTGTTTGTTTATCATTTCGATCATCTCGTGACAATCGAAAATGCTAAGTTAATTTTTCTTTCTCTGGAGCCATTTTATAATTTTTTTTAGTTTAAGCAAGTGCTAATAGACTCCCATTTGATGAAAGTACTTAAAACAAAATTAACGATTAACATATTTAAAGTTCTCAAAATATAATTGAGGACAAATACAACAGACTTTTTTTTTATGACGCTGGACACTTAAAGAGGCACAAAAAGTGCTTGTAGCAGCTTCCAGTTTCTCCATTATTGTTAAATTAATATAAATAAATAAATGGATACGGCGTATCATCCATAAAAATATCGATGCAATTTACATAATATCGCTCTATGTTTTACACCACATGCTGATGTCACTAAAACTGAACACAAATGATATGTCGATAACATTCAATCTATGTCTATAATTAACATGCCTGATTAAAGTCTTAGTAGGCGCAACTGGATGAGGAACCTCTTCACTTAAATATATATTTTTTTTTTATTTATTCATGATATTTACAACTGTATTAAAAAATTTAATACATTAAGTAAATTTGATAACAGAAATAATAACATGACTTGTTGAGAAACTACCCACTGGTAGCACTCTAAAAACAAAATGTATTTACAATAAGAGATCTCGAGGCCATCATCTTTTCAGACGCCTCGGAGGGTTAACAGGGATAGAAGAGGAAGCAAGGTTAGAGACAAGAGGATTCGGATGGTTCTGAAGTTTATTATGGAAGGATTGGTATCTGGATTGGGCCAAATCGGAAACATAAGGAACATTAAGGTCATTATGGATTATTTTATTGGTGACAAAAAAAGGAACATTGAAGATTTTCCGAAGGATTTTGGATTGTAAGGATTGGATACGAGAGGAATTCGATGGCTTAGTGGAGCCCCAAAGCTCAACTCCGTAAGTCCAAATATGTCTTATTGTAGTCACGTATATAAGTCTTTTGTAATTAACTGGAAGCTTAGAGCGTTTGTCTAGTAAGTGTTGGAGTACTCGGAAACGTCGAGCGGTTTCTTGTCGTTTCAGTCTGGTATGAGGATTCCAAGTTAGACGTTTGTCCAAGTGAAGTCCAAGGTATCGGATTTGTTCAACAGGGATAAGTGGGGTATTATTAAAGGATACTGTGGGACATGAGGTCATAGGTTTACGTCGAAGGGTGATGGGATTTATTAGAATTTATTTTAATCCTTCAGTTTTGACACCATTCTTCAAGGCTTGTGATGTGCGATTGAAGAGTTTGGGATGCAATGGTTAGGTCATTATTAACGGATAGGACACATGTATCATCGGCATACGTGGTAATAACAGTGTTAGGATGTGTTGGGATGTCAGCTGTATAAACTATGTAAAGGATAGGACCAAGGATACTACCTTGAGGAACACTAGCGGACTGGAAAAAGAGGGATGAATAAGCATTATTGTGATTGACTTTTGGGTATCTATCAGTTAGATAGGAACGGATAATGAGGAAGTATGTAGAATGTAGGAATTTACGGAGTTTGTAAAGTAGTTCTGGGTGCCAGACTCGATCAAAAGCCTGTTCTACATCGAGAAAGACTCCCGTGCAGTACATTCCGCGCTTTAATGCAGAGGAGACAACATCCACCACACGATGGCATTGCTGGATAGTGTAATGGGATCTGCGGAATCCAAACTGGTGATCTGGGATTATGTGATTAGAATCTAGGATTGGGTCCAGGCGTTTTAGTATGAGTTTTTCTAGGGCTTTTCCCATGATGGGAAAAAGAGACATAGGACGGTAAGAGGATGGGTATTCTGGTGGCTTTTTGGGTTTATGTATCATTTTGATAATGGATAGTTTCCAAGGGTCGGGAAAATATGTGGATGGAGTACAGGGAGTACAGCATTATATATATATATATATATATATATATATATATATATATATATATATATATATATGTGTGTGTGTAAGGAATAGAATGGCTTTCCGAGGAAGTAGTTTTAGGATGTGGAATGTAATTAGGTCGTGTCCAGGAACTTTGCGGGAAGGTAACCTGTGAATGATGTCGGCTATTTCTGAAGGATGAAAGGCTTTAGGAGGAGGAGTCATTTGGAGTGGGATATCCAGTTCTGTTTCAATACATTCAAGGTGATTTGGGTTAAGAATATCGGGATGTGGATTAAAGGGTTTAAAGAGATGGTGAGCAAATATTTGGGATTTTTCTTCGTCGGATTTGGACCAGGTTTGGGCTTCAGTGATTAGTGGATGGTTGCAGTCTTTAAATTTCAGGAGCCTTTTAGTGGTCGTCCATAGTGATTTATCGGTGGGTGTAAGTTTTTCAGTAAAATTTAGTAAATTTTAAATTTTGTATTTTCTAATTTCTGATTTCAGTTTGTTAGTCAGTTGGTAATGCGCTTTATTTGTTGGGTATCTAGTCCTATGCCACTTCGATCTTGCTCTGCGTTTTTCCTTTAATAAGATACGAATATGCTGTGGCAAATTAGTATTTTGTGGGTTGTTAATCTTCTTGATAAAGGTGTTATTATTTATACTGTCTGTTATTCACTTAAATATAAATACTAAAATCAAGATCAGCCAACTATTGTGATCAGTTAAACTTTTTTTCGAAATTCCAGTCTCTTCCACAATCAAGTCTTGCTCAGTATTAAATATAAGTACTGAAATTAAGATAGGTGGGGATACAGCTAGAAACTTTTCTCTCTCATTCTTATCCAAGTCTTAGTATTCGTCGTTTTTATAGGCTGCTTCTTTGTCGTCAGTATTTCTCTGAGTGTGTGAGGTGTGAATGAAGAAATAAACTTAAGAACATCACAAAAGTATAAAAATACATTTATTCTTTAAAACGTTAGAATTAAAAAAATAATCCATTACCTTCAATCTTGCGCAGTGTTATGAAAATAATTAATAATTACCTTCTCCCTTTCGAATATATCGAATATATGTATATTATATATATATATATTCAAAAGCCAACTACATATATATATATATATATATATATATATATATTCAAAAGCCAACTACATATATATATATATATATATATATATATATATATATATATATATATATATATATATATATATATATATATATATATATATATATATATATATATATAAACGAAAGAACTGCGAGTGTTCGTTTCTTGGACAGCGACCACAAGGTCGGTATTTCTATTTTTCTATTTTAATATTATACAACTGTTTGGAAATTAAGATAGTAACTTGTTACGAAAGAATCTATACAATTAAAAACAACATGAGAAATTATTATTAATATTAATAAAATTATTAATATTATCTTAAATAAAATTGGATCATTTACGATGTATAATTAAAAAATAATTAAATCAAACTTGTCTTCAATAGGGTGTTAAACATTAATTAAAAAAAAATATTGAAAATTTCCAACAGTTAATTTTTCAGATGACAGAAACAACCATTGAAGCTTTGATGAAAGACCTAGGGATACATTAACATACGTGATTTAGATTCGGCTGGTGATCCTTTGAACTTAATTGCGATAGAACAATGTTGAAAGGGTTCGTCATGTAAAATCACACCTCGTTCCAGAACTGACTCTGTTGAATAACCAATGGCTAGTAATTGTAAGAGGATTGGTGATTAACGTCCTAAGGTCTTCATATTTATTATATAAGTCACTAACGAATTGATAAAAAATTAATTAGTTATCAGAATATTGATTAAATTTATTAAGTATATCAAACATATTAGATCACTACTTATATTTAGGTACTTTCATGCAATAGATCGATTTTTTCCACTCAATTTCAATTAACCCGGGAAAGATTCCGTTCTTTAAAATTACTTAAATAACTTAAATCATAAAATCCCTTTTTTTTTTAACTGCATTATATATTTAATATTAACTTTTCCCAGACGAATGAGAACTTTATTTTGCCGTATGGAGAATATTTTTAAGAACATAAATATTTGTTTTCTTACTCTTTTTTTTTAAATACATATTACTATTAATAGTGAATAAGTTCGAATGAAATTTTTTTCTGTTATTAAATTATTCTGCATGTGTTAAAGGTGACATTTTGAAGTATGCAACTGCTATAAGTAGTCTGCTACAATGGGAAATGAAATATGAAATTGTAATAATAATAAATAATTAAGACGTAATCAGTTTTTATTATTATTAGTTTGATCTACAGTCCATAACATGATTATATCTGCAAAGGCACCTCTTCCTGATTAAACACTGGTGTAATGGATGGCGCATTAAAATCAATGAATCCAAACGCCAACATATTATCTTAACACTCCGTCTTTAAATTCCTGTCAACCAGAACACAATAAGTACATTCAACTTCCTTTCTAGGTAACAGTCCAGTATTATGGCTTTCTTTTAAACCGATGACTAACATAGAACCCACAAACTAGACTTATAAGAGAAGAACTCAACAGATGATGCGGTCAACTATACAGATTACTAAATAGATAATCTAAACTTTCTGAATCCTATGTGGGCATACGAACTTGAACTGGGAGGGAGGGGGCAGCAAAATTTTCTAACATTAAACGAATTCAATCCTTTCAATCTAAAGTCCTTCGAACAATAGTTGATGCTCCATTCTATGTAACCAACAAAGATCTACACCATGACCTTAATATCCCATTTGTCCCCATGACCTTATCCCAGAAAAATACTCCGAATTTCACTAAAACCTTAACCATCATCCAAATCTCCTTGCACAATAACTAACCAACACTACCCATTCCAACAATCCTACTCGAAGGTTGAAGCGGCAGTGGCCCAGAGACCATTTGTGAGTAAGTATATATAGGAGTTTTGGCAATGGCCAGATTCTCCACTGAAGACATGAGTGTATGCGGCTAAAGTGTTCTCGATCAATCTCTGCTTGCTTTAGTAGCAGTGGTGCGGTTGAGAGAGTAGCGCAGAGATCTCCTGGAGTTCAGCTTTTCCCTCCACAGTTGGAGGAACAGGCCTGCCTCGGAGGTCTCTCGCCTGATTGTCAATAGTGTATATTGGTAGTATGTTTTTCCTTTGTTTTCATTTTCTTATTTTTAAGTTATTTTATTTTATTTATTGTATATACTTTTTAAATATTATTTATTGTTATTTTGCTTCTATTTACTTTATATTTTTCTTATACATACAGTGTGAATAATATCCTATCTCACTATAACTAATGTAAAAGTGACAGATTGTCGTAATACTCAATAAATAAATGAAAATAAGTAATAGTTCTTTATTTTATTTTAATATACATATTGTTATTTTTTTTCATTTACTATTCTATCTATCTGCTATTAATTTTTGATCATCCATTTGAGCTGAACACATAACAATAATAACTGACTCTCAGGCGTTGAAAACCCCGGATTTTTACGCCTTGAAGCCTAAAGAAACACATTGGTATTAAAAAAACCGTAAATACAGTTGTTTTTTTCTCAATCTCTTTTTAACACTTATGCATATAAAATGTTCACAATCACACAGATGTCAGCGATAAAACGATAACCATATACGAAATGATATTATGATTACTATAAGCACCTCTTCTCGATCTTTTATCTCGATTCATGAAGATCACCAATCCCCTTTAATATAAATGTATTTGAAATAAATTTAGGTCATTGAACTTTCTAAATAAAACTTATTTTGCATTATATAAAATCTAGTTAAAAAAGTAAATGTTGTATAGAATCAATATATCTTTGAAGGTCCAAGATCACGAGATCCCACTTAGTTTCTAATTTTTGAGCAGTTTTTAATATGATAGCATCCTGTTATTCGACGCTACGGCGCTTAGAACCTACTATTTTGCAATACACAACAATGATGTAAAATTGTATAACCAGATAAATGAAGGAGTACTACCCAAGGTAAGTCAATCTTATAACCGTGAGCGTTTTGTTTTTTAGGAAAAAAGTCTATATTTTCTAGTATTTCATCTTTTTCGTTTCTACTTTTCTTTACTTTCTCAAAAACCATTAATGTTTTTATAGTCGCTTGCTCATGATACTTCATCTTTTCTTATTATTCAATTTTTACTTTTCCACCTAAACGCAATTTGGCCTCGCAACGGATAATAATAAACTCACAAGACTTCTAGTGTGACGTACATTTACTTTCACTTACCTACATATAAAACATATATTAAGGGACGTTATTGCGATCATGAAAATTTTTGAATCTGAGTTTTCAACGGAAATACGATTTTGCTCGACATAAGTGACCTACATTAAATAAGTTGGTACTCACTGCACGCCAAATTTGATGCTCTAAAACTTTGATTCTATGGGGCTTTCCTCTTAAGGAACTAATTTTCAAGTTGCAGGGCCATTTATAGTAATTTTCCTTAGTTTTTTACAAATTTGATAAAAATCTGCGTTGGTTGACCGTGGTTGTATTTCTTACCATGTAACCAAATTATAAAACTTATTTACTCCTTCGACGAAAAATTTAACGTTCTGTAATTTACTAGTCAGTACATTTGATGCATTGGTTCTAAGTTATAGGTAAATAAACAAAAAAAAGTCCGCGACACACAACTTTTACTTACCGATCTACTTTGAATAGTTTTTTTTAGGAAATTCCATAAACTTTAAAAAAAATATACACAATATCAACAAAAAAGCGTATACTTTTTGAGTTATTCGGAATTGAATTTTAACATCCCTCGTAACTTTTTTTTCCAGCTTCTTTTCGCTGAAGTATGTTTTATAGATAAATTTAAGGGTATCGAGAAAATGACTTTAGCGAAGTTTCATTGAAATCGGTGCTTTCGTTTAGGCGCTACAGTCTATAGCAACGCAGGTTTTTCTGCATTTTTATTTTTTTCTCCTTTATTAATTTACCGAATTCTTTCAAAAGTTATATGTAGCATTTTTTCGAAACTCTGAATAATCCGAAATGGTTACATTTTTAAAATAAATCATATTAAAGGTACTTTAGAGGAAGACATATACGAACATTGGGAATTTAAGCCCTGTAAAGTGACATCAACGGGGATAAGACCTAAATGATATTAAATACCACTTAATTATACAATGATATACCGAATTTGATCAAAATCGTTAGAGTCGTTTTTGAGAAACTTGTAAGCATGTGTTTCAGCGTTTATATAAAGTGGCACTTCCAGTTAGCCGATTTTAACGAAAAAGTTGCTGTCACATCCGGCCCATATACAAACCTTAAATACTTAATATCAGTGTCGTACTACTTTTCGTTTATGAGATAGACTGTTAACACACACACACACACACACACAGATCATTTTGCGACATTTGGACTCAGGTCGCCTCAAAACATGTATTTCCGTTGATAACTGAGATTCGAAAATTATCAAGATCGCAATACTCACCCTTACTATGCATTACATATATACATAAGTGTAAGTAAAAATTGAAAAAAATCTGACTTTTTTGGCTGCAAAAAGTTTTCCGCTGGTGGCGAGCGTTAGCAATCCTTTCAAAAATATTTGAAAAAATGCTACTGAAAAGAATCCTACCCATAATAGAATATCAAAACCTCCCTACCCATCAATTCGGATTTCGTTTCCAACATTCCACAGTTACTCAAGGACTCCGAGTTGTTGTCCACATATCTTCAGCCTTAGAAAACAAAGAGTATTGCTTGAGAGCATTCCTGGACATCGCACAAGCTTATGACCACGTATGGCACACCAGACTATTCTTCAAGCTTAAAACCCACCTACCACAGTCCTTAAACTGCCATTTAATCGAGAAGGGAGTTCCTCATGGCAGCATCTTGTGTCCCGTCCTCTACATTCTGTTTACCACAATGATATTCCTACTGATATTCCTACTCATCCTGAAACCGTCTTTGCAACATTCCCTGATGAAACTGTCATCCTATCATCCAATCCCGATCCTGAAACAGCTTCCTTAAACCTACAAATCCTCCTTTCACTGGTGACGCATCTAAGTAAATGAATCCAAATCCAAACATGGCACTTTTACACTTTGGCGCAAGTCCTGTCCACCAGTCTATTTCCACTCCATACCACTTCCTCTCTGCGGCACAGTCCGGTTTCTAGGCGCTCTTCTAGATACAAGACTAATGCGGAACCCACATACCAGACTTAATAGACAACAACTTAACAGACGGTATGGACAGCTAAATAGACTAATGAATAGAAAATGTCAACTTTTAATCGACAACAAACTACTAATCTACAAGAAAATCATAAAATCTATATGGACCTTCGGACTAGAACTGTGGGGTACAGCAAAACTTTCTAACACCAAACGGATTTAATCCTTCCAGTCTAAAATCCTTAAAAAAATAGTCGATGTAACGAATAAAATTCTTCATAATTACCTACATATTCTATTTGTTCTTGACCTAATCCCAGACAAATTTACTAAATTTCAAAAGAACCTAACTTATCATATAAATCCTGAAGCACAATCAGTATTGAGCTCCAGCCATCCTTACGATCCTCCACGGAGGGTTAAAACGACAGTGGCTCCGCTATCTTTTGTAAATATGTATATATTAGAGTATGGCAATGGCTAGATTCTCAACTCAAGTCCTGAGCATCTGTTGCTCTAGTGCTCTCCATCTGTCTCCACAGGCTACCAATGTCATTGACGCTGCTGGGAGAGAAACACTGGAATCTCCTTGAGTCCTGCTTTGGTTTCCAAATTTGAAGGAAAAAGAATGACTAAGAGTCCCCAGGGAGAATGTAAATATTATATATGGTTGTGAATGTGTTTTATCTAATTTAAACCTCAGTAGGGCGCGGTAAAGGATTCTCAATCTTGATACGCGGTGAGATTATCAGGCACACTATGAAAAAAAAAATATTAAAACGCCATATTAAATTATAACTCAATTCTACACTAATTTTTAGAATGTAAACAATGAGGGAAATAGTAACATAGCGATTTAAAATGTTTAAAAAAATATTTTCCAGACAAGAGGCGCAATGAGCCTGACAGATACACCAGAATGGCGCGACAGAAATGGGCCTGACAGAAATTGCACACAGATTTAAAAAAAAAAAAAAAATAGAAGTGCTTGAATTACTAATCAAACGTGAAAAAATACTGACCTTGGATTTGTGACGTAATTGGGCGCAGTGAGCCTGTCAGATCAAAACACATATGACACACTCACTACCTAGACGGCTGGACACAAACTGAAGGATGGGATCAGACAGAATTACCTAGACAGGAAACTATCTGAAAGGAAGGGTTCCGCTCGGTACTCTGTGAGAAGTGACACAAAAAAAAAAAAAAAAAAAAAAAAACCAACACCTGTGACTGTCAGATCAGCCGCGTCCTATGCATGGTTGATTTCATTTAGTTTCTATCTATTACTTCATTTATTTTACTTTTTTTTTGGTACATATGTATGTTAATTTTCTTATTTTATTTTATACAATTTTTTCTAAGTGCTATTTTACATTTTAGTTATCAATTGTATGTAAATATTGTGTGAATGTTTAATGGATCCCTAATATTAATGCCCTTTGTTGTGATAGAATGTATTAATTTTTAACTAACAAAAAATAATAATTTATATATATATATATATATATATATATATATATATATATATATATATATATAAAGAGAAGATATTTTAATAAATCTCTCTATATCGAAGTTTCGCATTTTGATTCAAATTTCTTCGAAAGCAGGCCTAGATGGAACGTGCAAATTGGTTTTATTCCTTGGAGGCATGAACGAACAAACAGTTATTTCGGAACGCGATTTCCGTCTCCGGCAAAACCTTGGACCTTAAAGAGGACTTCGTGTTTATTTATAGTAAAGTTACCGAGTCAATCATCATAACGGTTTTGAAATAATTATTATAGAAATACGTTTTAGCATAAGCCACTAACCAAGATATGATTTGGTTAGCAAGTTTGCTAAGTCAATGTAGCTTAGGCTGAGGGCAGATACATTATTAAAGACCATTAGTGAGGGGTCACTGACTCGGCCTAATGCTCTTAGCCAATGATCCTCAACATAGCCCAATAAAAATATATTAGCCTTTTTTGTAACAAACATAACTATCTTAGTGATATATTTCTTCTATGTTAATGGAAAATAATAATAAATTAATATAAACTAAAAAAAAAATATGTATTTTCTTTTGAACTATAGATAAAGAAAAGAAATGAAAACGGCCCTTAATCCACTGTACTTTTATCAGTTTTTTCTTTATTTTTCATGTGCTTCTTACGTTAATATGTTTTTCTTTTGTAAACAATGTGACGAAATACGACAAACTGGTCGTAAAATAGCTAATAACTAATTTAAATGATACAGACATTTTAAATTTTGAACTATTCTCATTATACCCAGTGCTAAAAAACGGTGATGATTTATCAAAATTTTAAAAAATATTTTACAGTTTTTGTGTAATTGATGCAACAGTTAAATCTCTCAACATAATAATTTCACTTGTTTTTATTCTTTTTCTGTTTACATATGGTTTGTCTAATTTAAATACCCTTATTCTATTGAATATGTGTTTTCCTCTTTGTTAACCTATTAACATTAAACCTATTAACATTTTAAACCCATCCATTATACTCAGTCCACTAATGCTTGGTTAGACTAATTTATCAATGATACCACTAAAAACCTATTATACTTCTCGCAAAATCCTGTTTCTTTCTCAATTCTACCTCAATTCCTTATCAGTTTGCTTAAAACCCATCTAATATCTTTCCTCCATCGATTACATGGTGGAATAACGTTCCACCAACCTTCTTGATTTCCTTAACCATCACGCTCCTCTTACAACCCGCATTTTTACACGTCTCTCTGCCTTCTTGATAAATTCAGAAATTAGAGATTTGATTAGAAGGAGAAAGGCTGCCAGAAGACGATACGGACTTACACGACTGCCCCATCACTATCCTATCTTCAAATCCCTACGAAAAAGGATACGAATTTCCTTACGCCCCACCAAAGCGGAATACATTAAGAATATACTATCCCAAACACCAAACCCTAAATCCAAATTGACTGTCTTCACAAACCTCCATGTCATACCCTCCAAAAGTTGCACACTTTATTCAAGATTTTAGATCCGAACGAAATTAAATTAAATTTCTTTTTAACTGACCAGCTTTCTTCTGTGATCAAATCTGACCTCTCACTTTTTTCTAGCACTGAAACCTCCGTTGACCCAGATAAGTTTTAATTTCTAGGTATCTCTCGAACTGACCTACTCTCTACTATCCTTAATCCAAAACCAATGACTATGGTCCGACCAAATACCAGTGAAAATCTTCAAACTTTGACTTCCTATCTTAATCATTATACTTCTACATATCTACAATTTTCCCCTCCGAAATTCCCTTTTTTCCTAAGCCTAAAAAAAAGTCATTGTCCGGTCGTTGAACAAAGTCCCAGCTTCTTTATTAGCCTGTGACATCAAATCTATTTCCATTTAATTAAATTTATCCAAGCATTTAGAAAGATTAGTTTACTCTCAGTTGAATACCTTTCTTGAACAAAACCATCTCCTCTATCCAATCTGGATTTCGTCCCTAATACTCAACACAAGCGGTCTTTCCAAATATTAACCAAGACCTCCAGTTATTCATCGATCAACAGAAAACCTCCATCCTGTTCCATTTTGATTTCACAAAAGCCTTTGATTCAGTTAATCATAATATTATGTTTTCCAAACTCCAAAGCCTACCGATATCGAATAACAACCTAAAATGGTTTCTCTCATTTTATCCCATCGCTCCCAGAAAGTTGTTATTCCTAACACATTTCCTCCTTCGTTTCTTCTATTATCACGAGATCTACCTCGGGACTCCTCACTTTCAACGAAGCCTAAGGCTACCCGAGGATATTGATTATATCTACAAGTGGGCAGAAAAAATGAACTGAAGCTGAAAGTATATAAAACAAAGGCTATTCCCAACGGTTCAATGAATCTCATTAGCTCCCTTTCTTTCTCTCCTCCACTTTGTCTCAATAACCGTCCCATCCATTTCTTTCCAATAATCAAAAACCTCGGAATATTCTTTGATTAGAACCTCTCTTGTAATCACTATATCTCCCACATTACTCGTAAATACATAACAATTTTTAATAAAATTCTACGATTCCTTGATTCTATTCCAGGAAAAAAACAGACAGATCCTTGGAAGATCCCTTGTTTCCCCCACTTCAACTAAGGTTCCTTGGTATATGGAGGACTGTCCACAAGATTCTAGGAGAGAATGAAAAGACTTATGAATTGTTTCATAAGATTTATCTTTGAAATTCCTCGGCTTTCTCATGTTTCCAGCTTGTACACTGCGTTGAAGTGGCTCTATCCTACTTCCTGGCAGTTCCTTTGTTTTCCTTTATATATTTTTTTTTATCTTTTCCATCTTATTTTATTTATTATTATTACTCTTTTATTTATTTATTTTATATGCATTTATTTTTTATCCATCATTTTACTTATTTATTTTATTTTATTTTTATTATTATTTTGTTTTCTCCATTAAACTTACCACCTAAAAATTTTAATAATATTTTTACGTATAAGGTGCTGATGAGTTAAATGTTTTGAGCCTATAACATCAAAACAACCAACCAATGGGAAAGTCTTTTAGTTAGAAAATTCTAAAATCAAACAAAAGTTAGACTTATTCATTATCCCCGTGCGCTTGTTGTTGAATCCTGAAAGTTTGCGGTACAATTTAATCTTTTTAAAGCTGGTAATCTGCCCACTTTAGAGAAAAATTCAATTTCGCTTTTCTATTCTCTGCACAAAGTGGAAAAAACCCTGATTTTTTATTTTATTTTACATTTATATTCCTTCATTTTATTTAATATAAACTGATTTTTAAATAAAATATATAACAACTTATATATATAACGTATTAGCATGTTTAGTACAGGGAGAAAGCGATAAATTTTAAGTGATAATTTATAATATAATATAGAAGACTCAGGAATAATGAGATATTTTTTGAGTGAAAATAAAATCCAGAGTTGTAGCATATCAACTTACTCGATTTTTGTTGATATTGCAGAATATTACTAGATTTGCTCCTTAATATCAAAATGAACCACATACATATACTTATCTAACTGCGTTTGGATAAACTATCAATAACTACTATTATGATGGAAAAATATTTTTTAAAATAATATTCTTTTTTATAACTTGTTTATTGAGAAAGTTATTAGTTTCAATCTGTATCAATTAAATATATTTATTTATTTGCTTCTACTCGCTAGGGTAATTGGCAATCCTCAACTCACTCACACTTCTCACATCCCTTATTTTCAAGAAATCCAGTAAGATTTCCACTTTTCTCTCCGTAACGTGCAACATGTCCCGGACAGTATCATGCATGTTAACATTCTTCCGGATAACTGCATAATGCGTGCACCTGACGCAGGTGGATGGTTCTCGACCGTGGGGAAGGTGGCCATGCGAAAATTCGTAGTGACCATTTCTGAGGCTTCACAGGTTTATTTCCTCTCTTCTAGACCTCATGTTACGCTTACACCATTTAGAACTATTTGTTTTTACCAGAGTAAGTTTTTAGGGGTTTCTTTCCATGATTTATTCCATTGAACTATTTTTTAAGTTTCGCTTGTCTCACCCTGTCCTCCCGAGGAACATAATCAATAGATTTTACCTCATTGTGCATGCGTCCGAGCCATTCGGAATGTGACGTCTCCCTTTCCGTTTCCATGTATAGTGGAATGGAGCCCAAATCAAAGCTATTACGTTTTCTGCCCTTTTCTGATCCAAAATCAGTTCTAAAATATCCACTATCGTTGCATGTTTAAATACTTGCCTTTGGATTGCCAGTAGCACACTCATTGAGTCAGTTACAATGACCGATTTTTGGTTGTTGCTATCAATGTATGCTGAAAGAAACGAGTCAGTCAATATCTCATGACATGAAGGCAAGGAGATTAAGATGGGCAAGGCATGTAGCTCGTAGCAATCCATCAGGACGCCTTTACACAACAATGAATGCCAGAGTAGTAGGAAAGAGACCGCGTGGAAGGAGAAAACCAGATGGATAGACAGGATAAACAAAGATACGGCTGAGCTTCATGCCGCAAACTGGAAAGCAGTACCCCAAGAAAGGCAGAGGTGGAGAAGCAGAGGCTGGTTATGGCGACCAAAAATCTACAAGGTCTGTAGGGCCAACCGAAATAAAAAAAATATATATGTATATATATTTAGTATTATTTATTATTTATAGGTTTATTTAATCATACATTTTTTTATTTTCTTTCTATTACTTTTTTTATCCTATCAACTTAATATTTTAATACTGGTATCGTTTTATCAATCGCACGCTGATGACCTAGATTTTTTTCGCCCACAATCTAAAAAAAAATAAATAAAAATAAAAGGCAATTTATTATATATGATGCTATTTTATTTTTACATTGCGACGTAATGCCGACATACCAACAGTTGACTATGGGGCATGGCTTTTGGTGATTATATACTCCTGAATATGATGAGGAGACAAAAAAGGCATTTGGATAAATAATTCCCTTTCTTAAACAACTAAAATAATTGAATTAAGTAAAAAGTAATATAATCAAGGCAGGATGAGCTGCTTCTGGAAACTGTCTTTCCCCATGTCTTAGGTGCCATTACTTCTGGTACACTCAGCTCGTTCACTGATTCTCGACATAATGCAGTTCCCAGATGTGAATACATATTGAAAGACAAAAAAAAAAAAAAAAATAAACTCACTCACATAAACTGTACATTATGTGAATATTTAATATTGTGATTAAAAGTAAAAATATTTTAATTATGTTTCATTGTTTATTTTCTTCTTTTTCTTATTACTAAAAATTTTGAACTATTTATTAGAAGGCTGGTTATGGTTTTCCTTTACGTCCCAGTTGTATTTTCTCATTTTATGGTTGAAAGTGGAATTAGCCGCAAATTTGTTATTATAATGTATCACGGTTGTAAATTAATTTTCATATTAGATAGTAAAAAAATAAAGCCAAAATCAGGTTTGCCAGGATTTACGGCAAAGTAATATAATTATTCAAGATCGATTATCCCGGTTATTTAACTTTACAAACTAAGGCTGTCGTGATTATTCCGGCTAATTGAAGAACAACTATTTACATATATACAAATTTCTAATTTATCTTATTGTGAAATATTTATGCAGGAGCGTATGCTCAATCTCATTTACCTAACAATATTGTGTTCAACAAAACCAATGGATTGATGGCAAGTAAGTTGTCTGTTTTGAGAATGTTATTTCGTTTCATCAAGGATAATAAAACGTATTATTTTTTTTTTAATTGAATACAATTTTATTCTTACATCTATCAGTCTGGTATTTAATAAATTTGCCATCATTTTTTTGTAAACATAAGTAGGAGTTAATATGAAGGGAAATCAAGAAAATTCTATACATTCGATTTGACAATATTGTTATTTATTCTGATACCGAAATTTAATAAATACGAAGACCCTAAGTAATACCCACTGGTGCTATAATACAGGAGAGAGAAGGAATACAGATTGACAAACAACAGACTACAGCGCCACCATAAACCTCAACATCCAATCTCCCGGCTGGCGGGGCCACTCTTGTGGTGAAATCCGTACTTGAGAAATATTCACTGCCAGACTAGATCTATGTCCTTTCACATATGAAGTACCATCAATGATAAATGCTTATAGATTTCATATAAAAGACGGTCCCAATAATCTGAAAGAATATTAATCCGATGAAGAAAGAAAAAAATAAAGCTTGACTGGCGACAGACAGTATGGAAATGACACTGTTTCAAAGTACATTATTTCGTGTGGTAGTTTCGAAATCATATTGTGGTGTCTCTAAAAGGTTAACATTACGAGACTTTATGGAATCTCGATATATGTGGCTTTTGCAGCAGACATCTAGAGAGTCTCCAATTTCCAGGAATATATTAGCTAAAAAGGCAAAGTTTTTCTTAAATCATTTCTTTTAGAATGATGAATAAGCAGATTTTTATATTACTACGTTTGAGAGAGTAGCCCAGAGATCTCTTGGAGTCCTGCTTTTTCTTTTATAGTTAGAGTGAGAAGCCTGGCTTGGGGTGCCCTGCCAGATTGTATATAATGTATATAGGAATGACGGTGTTTTAATTTACTTATATTAAGGTTGTTTTATTTTTTATTGTATTTGTTTTTCTATTTTCTGTATATATGGTGTGAATATGTTCATATATCGTTATGATTACTCTCCACGTGACAGGTTATTATATTCCTAAATAAATAAATAAAAATAAAGCATATTTTTAAACATATATTTAATTTAAAAATATATATTTTATATCCTTGGCTTGATAAAATTAATCCTAGAACGACACACACAAATACGTCAACTCATTCTGACACACTGGGGTGTGGCACACGCCAAAATTTAAATTATCGTAAAATTTAATCATGCTTTGGGAAACTCTAATAGTTTTCAGAAATAAGCTAAACGGTCAGGAGAATACATTTTGTATTTTCACATAAAAATGTTAACGAAAAAAAAATCTGCATCCCTAAAAAATCAAAAAAAGGGTCAATATTTTTCCATTGAAAATACATTAAGTTTATTTCAATTAAATATATATATATATATTTGGAATGTAAATTATGAACACAATAAAGGATTTTTTTTTTTTTTTACTTATAAAGATAATAGAACCTATATTGAAGGCCAGTTAAGTAAGCGCTCACTCACAACAATCCAAGAAAACTTTTGCCATTTGTTCTCATTAGATAGGTCTTTATATTGCTGACAAACCATTTTTGTCTTCTTATTTTCCCGTTTCGTGCAAAACAAATATTTGGCTAATTCTTTCCAACAGTAGTTGTTCATTTTTTTGCCTATTCAAAATAAATAATTTCTCCGTGTCATCTTCTTTCCCAGTTAACGAAGCTGAACAATATCATGCGGTTCTTAAGAGCATGGTTCAACGTTCCAAAGAAAAATCAGTGAGACAACCTCCTAGTTTTTCTTGCTGCAATGTACACTTGACAAATTTGCTTAAAATTTAATGTGCTCCTTGAAACTTTTCTTTATCTTCTATTTCCCATGACAATTTATGGATTTCTCAAGGAGAATAATACATTATTTTGGTAGTTGCCATCCTAAAAAGTTTTTATAAATTAATGTTTAAACTGAAAATACCACCAATTAACATGTAGAACATTAGAAATCAATACCTAAACTGTCCGAAGTTTCAAAATAACAACGGAAAGAGTGGTATACGAAATTTACAGAACAGTTACATAAAGTAAAGTTCGTCTAGATGATTAAAAAGCATTTTCATTTCACTGGAAGATTTATGTAAACTTATTATATTTTACATTTAATCATAAAAGCGCCATAAATTCACTTAATAGTAACTAGGAGTGGACGAATGGATACAACTTTTGAGGAATTTTCAAAGTCAGGCAGTTTAATTAGCAACAAAATCAGAGACTCAAAGTAATATTTTTTTAAGTTTTAATCTATTCGTATTTTACTGTTGATGTATATATTTGTATTAAATCGTGCAGTTGTTATCATTTTAAATTTAACCTTCGTTAATCCGAACAGGCCATACAACCTTATCAATTATCAAGACCAACCTGTATATCACACACACACACACACACACACACACACACACACACACACACACATACATATATATATATATATATACCAATACATTCAAACAGCATATCGAGTGGTTGTTAAGTGTCTAACGGAAAAATGAGAATGATTCTATCAAGATGTTGGCCTCCTTTTTTTTTTTGGTCATTTTATGAAAATTCCATTAAAAACTTCTACCTAATAAAGTTGGTTCCCTATATTACAGCAGAACACAATCTATAGGCTCATAACTTACTTATCTTTCAAAGGATCAAAAAGTTTTTTATGTATGATATTATTTATTTTATATGTTTCAAATACATTTTATCTCACCGCTATAAGGAACTTCTAAATAAATTTTATTTTTTAGCGTGTTATTGTTAGTAGAAACCATATTTTTACAAAATTACAATTTAAATTTTGATATGTAAAAAAAAATGAATTAGTTTAAAATTTGAAACTATATACAGCATCACACACGAATAACGTCAAACAATATTCAAGTAATGTCGGGATGGATAGACAGACAGCAAATGAAACAGAGCAAACAACGATAAAATAAAAAAATAGAAAAAGTACGGATAAAGCAATCCATTTTGAGTGAAAAATAAGAGAGTGCATCTACATTACGTCATGGCATGGACTAAATGAATGAAATTTATAATATACTTTTAAGTAACATCCTAATTATAAGGTTTTTCCTTGTGTGATTTTATCTTATTATTTTTTGTGTTTTTTTTTCTCTTTGCTTTATCCATTATCTACAAGCTAAAATTGCCTTATATTGTGTATTATATACTAAATTTATTTAAAGGTTATTTTTATTAATTGAGTCCACAATTTTTTTGATGAGACAGTCTCATCAAAAATCATTTTTTTTTTTTTTGTATCTCCATTTCTACATTACCTCATTTCACATATAGGAGCAACACTAAGAAAATATGGCGATCATATAAATTATAATTAGCGCTCTGCAACACCTGTTTTCGGTATCAATTAGGGAAAATCGGTCTCTCATCCAGCTCTCTTTTAGTAGGCACATAATGGAGAATCATCGTTTATATGACTTTTTTTTTTGTCCGTATAGTCTACTATGAAAGAGAAATATATAGGTATGGTATGTAGGAAGTTGGTATGTAGGGTTTTGAAGTCTGCGTAGCAAGGTTCTTTCTTCAATCAACAAACGTATTATAATTGCAATTGTCCTAATAAAATGTATATAATTATTGGTTCACAGTTAAAAAATATCAGTAAATGGGCTAAAATTAATAGTCTTCTACAAAAATATACCTATAGTTGACCACATCCTATCACAAATTTATAACTCAATCTATTGTTGAGTTACATTCTACGAGACTTATCCGTTTAAAAAACAACACATTTTTATTTCGATAAACTTGCATATTGCTCATACCTAGCTAAAAACGTATCAAGTTTCTTCACCATTATTGGAATTTTTAATGAAATTCGTATAAAATAGAAACCAACTTCTAAGAAAATATCTTCAGAACAACTCCTCCATCCTTATTTTACCACAACACATCAGGTGTTGCCCAAATGCGAGACCGAGACGAGTCTTGGTCTTTCAAACTCAGTTTGGTCATGGTCTTGGTCTTGCGCAAGAGTCTCGCAACAGTCTTACAGTACTGTATTTCGTAGATAGGAGAAACCTAACTAAGCCCGAATGAAAAAATAGAGGAGCTAAATGCAAAAGTAAATCGGTTATACCAATTATTATTATATAGTAACTAAGATTGTTGATTGTTAGTATCTATTTTGCCTTAATTTTTATTAAAATCATCGATTTTTTTTTACCAGTCCTAGTCTTGGTCTTGCAACAGTTAGGCGGCCTTGGTCGTGGTCTTGCAAAGTACAAGACCAAGACGGATTTTGGGCAACAGTAATCAGAGAGGGTTTTTGGTTCAGTATATAATAAGAAAGTACTGTATCAAGGCCAATGGTTGTGCAGAGAGGTGATTATGCCGAGATTACGCTCAACCGTCAGGTTTTCTACTTTATTAATTATATAATTATGAGTTATCTTTTTTTTTATTTTTTTTATTTGTTTATTCAGAAATATTGCATTCTGTCACAATCAAGGACATTTATAATAGTGTTCAGAGAGCACACTCAAACTTTATTTACAATAAAGAATACAGAAACTAATAATAATAAAAATAAATGTATACAAACAAAAGAACCAAACTAATCAAAATAACAACTTAAACACATGCATACTTTACAATATTTACAGAATCCATTCACTCAGAAGAACTCCGACCCAAGCCTTTCTCTCCAATCGTAGAAGGAAAGGCAGGAATCCAGGAGATTCCACCGCCTCGCACTGAGCCGCATTACTGGTAGTAAGAACCAGTAGAGACTGTTTAGAGGCGCTATAAAATCTTTAATCGCTATCTTTAATTTAATTTATTTATCATTAATTTAATTTAATTATCTATATTTTATAAATGTTGAGTATGCTCCAGGTGTGTCTCTTTATCCCAGATTCGATCCACGGCTAATGCAAGAATATAATCTTTACTATACATAATAACTTGCCACTAAGTAACCTTTATGTAGTTTAAGTAACTATGCATAGTTACTTGCAATTGCCGTACGCGAACCTCCAACTTTGATCTGAGGAAGTACCTACAGACCTCTCTGCCCTCCATCTTCAGATTATCATATAAGACAAATCCAAGGATACGAATAAAATTCTGAAATACTTGATAGGATTTCAGATAATGGTTAGGAGCTTGAACAAAAAAAAAAGGTTTTTCGTTTCATCAGCTTTTCAACTGCAATTTCAAATATTATTTAGGATATTTATAAGGAAAAACGTGGTTACCTTTTAAATATTTTATCTCGATTTAGCTCAATCCGTTGTGTGAGTTTACTGTTAGGGGTGCTGAACTGAAATTTTAGTATCCTCCTATTACTGTAATTTCCTACTCGAATCGTATCTCTTTTCATGTTAGTGGTCCAAAACTAATTTTATTTGCAATGGTTTTATTAAAAATTATTCAAACAAATCATAAGATTATCTCTTTCCCTTTCTTTAGGGAAACAGGGATAATGAGTAGCAAACTTTTTTTGTAAGTATTCTACGAATGTTGTATTCAGGTATGCCCATTATTTCAAATAACCTTTCGGTTTTCTACAACGAAACCTTTTATTAAGGTAAATAGAATTACTGAGGACCTGGGGAACTTGCCTTAGGAATGCCCACTCCTTAATCAGGACATCTTGGGGCATAGAGGGCCTTCAATGGAAGCGCCACAGCGAAAAGTTATAAGAGGAGACCCCTCTCGGGCATCCTTTGAGTCTCTTCCCCCAAGTTTCTTATAAAAATTCAGGAAATACGCCTCGAGGGAGAGGGGGTGAAAATTTTGAAAGGAGTTGGAACTTTGCTCTTATCATGGCTGAGTTCTAGCCATCAAAGGATCAGTCTTATTTGGACGCTCTTTAGGCAACTTTTAGAAAATGTCTCGATTACATCTTCTTCTCTTACTGCCAACATTGCATTAAAGTACTGGCAAAGTACACTATTAGAAATATGACACCATTTTTTAGTTTTGGAAGATTATTTTTTAACTGTATGTTTTTGTTAGAGCATACAAAAAAAATTAAGGAAAGTATACGTTTCAAATAAATATAAAGCAATGACAATAAGGTATCATAAATACTGTGGTACAAACATCCTCGAGTAATAAAGTCCAGTAGGATCAATTGAGCAGGAGACTGCCCTAAAACAACAAGTTATAAATTTAATCAATGAACTAATACTATAACAGATCATCATTTATGGGTTAATGGGTTAGGTTAGCTTAGATTACGAGTTGTCTTAGACGATCAAGAACTTGGTTATTACGCCATTGAGCTACGGATTTATTTATTTTTTAATTTTATATTTTTATTCACATCTGTAATAATGGTAACGACAACCAGTGAATGTGGTGATAGTGGAAAAAAGATAATGACATGTAAGGCATGAGAGAGAGCAGGACCCAGCGGCACCTCCTCCTGGCGTGATATCTACATTAGGCGAGGAGGTCCCTCATCCAGCTCCTCTTCAGCCTCCTACGGATGTTACCTGACATTGGTGTAGTGGTCATGTCATTGATGAGTGTGTTAGGATGTCCTTGTAAATTGTTGTGGAATCGCTTGTAATGAGTTCGCATGTGTTCGTTAACAGTCGGCAAATGGAGGTCAGTATGTAAGCTTATGTTTCTAACGTACCAATGTGCTTTTGTGATTGCCCTGAATGTTTTTACTTGAAAGATTTGAAGTTTGTCTATGTGAGTCTTCTTAGCTGTTCCAAATATCTGTGATGAACCAAATAGATTATATTAAGTAATTTTACGTGTTCGATTTCAATATAAATTTTAGTTTTGAATGTTTCGAAAGAAGTCAGTTCAGAATTTTGAGTCTTTTATTTAGTGTTTTTCTCTTTTTTGTTATATGTGGGCCCCACGTTATTTTTTAGTCAAATGTCAAATCAAGGTAGTGAAGGGTGTCTGCCTGTGGTATCTGTGTATTGTAGAGAAAAACTGGAGATAAATGTGCTTTTTAATTTATCTTTACGAATGTATAAATTTACAATTCACAACTTATCTATTGTCTATAAAGTGCTACGGTTGGTAGATTTCATCACTGAATCTGCTTCCGAAATCTCCTCCAAGACGCCCATCTCTGTGGTCTAGGTGGTGCCAAGGCTTCAGTCCCAAGCCGGAAGAAAACATAAACCCTATCCTCAAGGTCAGAAACCAACATAAGACCTATTATCAAGGCCGTACATCATCATAAGACCTCTCTTCTTACTCCTCGGCGTACTATATACAAATATTCAGGGTGAGGCAAGGATTGTTTTCATTGGTTCTTATCTACACCCTCTTACATCACAATAACTGTTAACACTCTGAAAGGAACCAGTTACTTAGAACGTTACTAGTTTTTAATCAGATACAGGTATAGGTCGGCCCATGCTGGTTCCAGGCAGGTACCTGATGTATTTGGTGTCAGGATATTTCGACATTGTTTTTTACACTTAAATAATAATTTTTTCAAAACATATTTGCTATGTCCTGTAAATAGCAATATTCCAAAGGGCGGCTGGTCGTATTCGTATTGACACTTGGACTTTTAATTTTTTTTTATTTAAGCGTTCGTGATATCAGTGGTTACAGGGGAATTGGGTTTTCATAATATTGTTCCTTATAAAAATCCTTTCATTACAGACCTACAATGATCTATGTTTATGATGATAGTAGTCCCGGGACCTTTCGTAAATATGTTATTGCTGCTCCAGAATCTCGACAAATCCTAAGAGCCTCGTACTCCAGTACCATCACTCAATTCCTCAATCTTTCAACTCCCTTATCACAGTTAGGGAAGAAGCGCTGGAGTCTCCAAAAGTTATTCATTCTTCCCCACTCTTAGGATTCAAGATTGGCTCGGTCGAATGAAAATATTGTATATAAGAGGAACAGATTTTCCTGAATTGGTTTGTTTTACTACAATTTGAATTTTTTATTTCAATCGTAAAAGGATTGTGTGTGAATGTCAAACCATATTATCTCTCAATAAAGCACTTTAAACTTCATTAAGATGTTTTCATAGTTGCTTAAAAGATATTTAATCTAGAAATATAATTGTATTTTCTATCATGGTATACCCTAATTTTTGTTTTTAATTATTTTTGTCATGTTATCCGGTAACAGAGATGTGGTTATTTAAAATAAATAAATTCCAAACTCTTTGTCTCATGTTGCAAGTTTATTTTACAAGATGTCAACCTATGAGTTGCTTTATCAGTCTTATAATCTTGTTACTTTTTGAGCTTGTTCCATAGTGGAAGATTGGACTAGCTGGGATATCGACCTGTTTGTTTCAGGTCAGAGCAGCTGCAGTTCCATTTCCATGTCAATAGAATTGCATTTCTTTTATCAAATTCAGATCCCCAAATACTTTCATCTGTAAATTCCTTCCTACTTCATTTTAAAAACAATAAAGTTTACTTTGTGCTTGTAATCTGATAGTCAAAGAATATAATAATACAAATTACAAAGTATAAATGAAAATTATAGTTTGTATCTATACTTGGTGCATTATAGACGTGTATGATTTTAGTTTTCCCAAGGATTAAGCATCAAGAACAACCGTTAAGTTTACCTTTTAATTTTATTTCTTTTATTATTACAATATTTTTCTTTTGAGAAGTTATTTTTTTTTAATGATTTTTTGATATAAAAATAAGAAGGTAAATAATATAATTGATAATAACTGCAGAAATGCTTAGGAATAATGGAAAATCCATAATAATATAACGTTACATAACCTTCCAACTTGAGATTTCCACATAATATTATACTGTAGTTGGATAAAGAAGAAACTAGGAAAAACCACTAATTTAAATAAGTAAATTATTAATCATTAAGGACATTCTAAGGTTAATCTTGCTTTGATGTCTATATTTTATGTATTAGAACTTTATTATTATAAAGCAAAAAACAAAAGGACCAAAAGCGAAAAGTGGTGAAAAAAACATTAAATTTTTTAAAAATTATAAAACTGTAAGTGTAAATAAAATATGTTGCCAATGACCCTGTGGAGGTAAGGCAACAATAAAATCTAAATAAATGAATAATTTTAGTTTTACAGTATTGCTCATATCACTATTATTATGGTACATATACAATGTAAAACGTAGGTATTACAGTATTAGAGAAACAAACAGTAATATTGTAGGGTATGGATTGAAAATATTTACCGTTCGAGATAGGGATTAGATTCTAAATTAAAAATAAAGCTCCAAGACAAATAAACAGACACTGTCGACATAACCCTGCAAATCCCTTGCAAGGCGCTTGTTGTGTTTGTTAATAGAGTTTAGTTATTCTTATACTTGGATCTTTTTTAGAGCTTAAGATTTAATTTCTGGTCATCACTGCTTTAATTCAATTTAAACAAAATGGATATTTCTTTTAGAATAGTTAATATTAGAATATTAAATGTTAATGGTCAACTACAGATATAAATTTATTACCTGATGTAATATTATGTGTAAAATATCGTTCCAAACTGTACTGTATATTTTTGCTTCCTCACTATGGAAAATAGGGAAGCATTGTATTTATGTGGTTGTTATTTCTTACAGTCTATAGTAACACTATACTTTCAGTTGACCAGAAAGAATGAAGAGAGGAAAATTAATGTATAATGTAATTTGTAAATAGGACACGCTCTTAACCTAATATGCTCAAAATTATTTTGAAAGAGCAAAAGTAAAGTTGAATCATAAGGAATTAGTTATATCGTATATTTGACATAGTTTCATTGTTTCACTTATTATTGTAATTCAAGTTGGTTTTATAAATTACTAACATTTTACTGAAAATCTTTGACAATTTGGAGTCTTTTCTTATTCGTCAGAATATTTTTATTTGTATCATGTCGTTGCAGAATTTCTAGTATTATACTTTTTAGACCTACCACTTTTTATATCGGTCTAACTTGTCCTTTTCATATCGGTTTAACTCGTTTTAAGTTAATTCAAGAAATAAAAAGAAGAGGTTTATTATTTTTTATGAGGAAAACAATAGGGGTATTGTATCAAGCAGATTATGATAAGATTAAACGAAAAAAAAGTAAACGAAATGTGATCTAAGAAATCATCAATGCAAGTTTAATTTAAATAGTAGTTGATGAAAAGATTTCCTGAGATTAAAATTTCTAAAAACATTTGAAAGCAATCTACAAATGGAAAATAAATCTTTTGTTCAAACTAGTGGCGGAGTCAACGAACTAGCAATAAGGGACTTGAATAATAAACGGCCAATCAGAGGAAGTGTTGTTACTGTGGGATCTCGAAGTAGTCCATGAACTTGTCATTGCGTGGGATTGTCTCTCCATCGATAAAGCCACCATTGGTGTTTAACTTTATGAAGCCCATTATCGTTAATCTTTGTTGAATCAATAATAATGATACATTAGTACAGGTGGGCGGGGTGACCGAACGGACTAACGTCTGAGCACAGCACCGCCGTTGCCCGCCAACCAGACAATCGCGTCCCGGTGCCGGGGAAGTCTTTTGAATTCCCGCCACACCCTCCGACTCGGGAAAACCCCGTATAGCCTTAAAGAATAGGAAGGGGAGGACCCAAAAAATATACACATTAGTACAAAAGTTGTAGTTAATACTCCATATTAATAATACTAAAAGAATTTCTGGATAACAAAACATACTGTATAACAAGGGAATTTATTTTATTACTTTTGCAATATATGAAAGTAAACGCGTAGAAACTCTCCAAAAGAAAGAAAATCGATGTTAGTTTATTGTCGGAAAATTTCAACAGCATTCTTTTATGTCTCTAAAGTGCATGTAAATAATAAAATAACCTTTTAACGTTTCACTAGCTCATGAAGACGGGAAGGAAATGAAACCCAACATCACATTACTCCAATCCCGTATTGTAAGAAAGGTAAGTTAACAAAGGGAAAGATTATAAATAAAAAGCTGATAAAAAAAAATCATGAATGCTTAAGATTAAAAACATGTAATTAAGAGCTAAAATACATAAATATGTCACAAAAATACAAATAATAGAAAAGAAATACTAATCAGTACAAAAAAAAAAATTAAATGATAAAGTACATCAATGGAAAGTCATCATTTAAAACTAGGTATTTCATTTGAAAACATACTTAATATAAAAAATATTTTGCGTTAGTACTTGAACGAAATCACGGAGAATTTAATATACAACCGTAGTCCTTTTAACAATTGAACCTATACTAAAACCTGTCCTTGTATCTTCGTTTTATAAAAAAAAGACAGAGAAAATAATGATGTAACCTCTAGGGCATTGCCCTTTACGAAAATAAGAAGTTGTAGATGTTATACAGTGCAGGAAGTTGTCCTGCGGAAGGATTAAGTTCGTATTCTGCCATGCCTGGAGTTGATTGGCAGGTGTTGTGAAGAGGTTTTTGCCCTATCGATTTCGGTTCGTGCGATTGTGAGAGGTCATCAGCTGCAATGATCGTTGAAGCTCATGATGATTGGTTTATGCCCAAAAAAAAAAATAATGGGGGAAAATATTAGAATGGATTGATTGTAAGTATAAATCACTTTGCCAATTTCATTTTTATTAAGATGGTAACAGCCATATTTTTCTGTGCCTCAAAAATCAGGATTGCCTAATATTCTGTTCTTGATAAAGTCGATTTTCATCCATTCTGCTGTTTATCGATTATTTTAGATATTTCTTACATTTTCCTACGATAGACTGCTAATTTTAAATATAATTAGCTCAACCAACTGACGTTTTAATTATTAATATTTTTTTAAATATATTTTACTACAATTTTTTAAATGAGAAAGATTAGGAAAAAATGAATCTAGTTTTACTTATTTTAATTTTAAAATCACTTCTTATATAAAAGAAAATAATTTATTTTACTATTCTATTTTTTTTTTAAATTTCGGGCTCTTGGCTAATCTTAAAGGATAATTTGTTCTGGTTAATATTATTTATTATATAAAAAAAAATTTTTTTAACATTGAAAATTAATACATTCTGCCACGTTGGAGGACATTAATATTAGTGCTGCATTAATCATTTATACAATATGTACATGGAAATGATAACTACAATATAGTTAATAATGAAAAAGAAATGTAGAAAATAAAATAACAGATAGGAACCAAATAAAATTAAAATAGATAAAACATATTCCCACATATATACACTATTTAAATCTTTAATTAAATCAGGGGTCATGCTTTGTCATCCAAATGTGGAAGCCAAAGCAGGACTCCGGGAGATCTCAGTGCTTCTCTCCCAGCCACGCCACTGCTTTTATATACAATAATGTTTTATCAAAACCCATTGCTGTGTCACTTTCATGCACGAGTGAAATTTTGTCATAAGTGTAAAAATTAGTTAAAATACATTAATGAAACAATATATCCGAACATTTTAAACTTTCATCATATGACAATAGTGAATTCTGAAGCATATATACATTTTTCCTGAGCATACTTTTCCTTTCTACAAATATAAGATTATTTACAGCATAAAGACCAAATTTGATATAATTTTCATTTCACTCTTTAGTAACCCCGGTTCGTCGAACTGTGATTTCAAAGAATGTATATGAACGGTTTTATTTATTTTTTTAATTTTCTATGACATGATGAATTATTGAAAATTGAGAGAAACATATCATTCTGATCCAGCTTCACATTTTTAATAATATGATCATATTTTATTCTTGCCTGATTTACTTCCTTTCTCCTTACTAGAAATCGCCGAAAATAATCTTGTTATTTTCGTTCTTGTATTATTTAGATGTTTTCATTCTAACCTTTGCAACAATACAATTTGGGTATTATATACTTACGATACATATTATTTTGAAAACTGTACGATAATAGGGTCTGTACTTGGACAAGTGACCGACATGGAGATATCATATCAAACAAAAAATCAGCAATTCAGACTTCTTTCTAGGCTGCTTTACAGAAGTTCTAAATCATCGGTGACTAATACATTATCTATTTACAAAGTCCTCATCAAACCACATTGGATATATGGTATCAAGGGGAACAAAGACTTCAAATATAAAAATAATTCATTCGTTCCAGTCAAAAGTCCTTTAGAAAATTGTGAACGCACCCTTTTATTTTCAAATCTAACGTTAGTCAGTGTCCTTGACATTCCTTTTATCATGGCAACATCCACAGACCGTTTTAATAATTTTTATGACACACTGAATCTAAATTCAAATCCACTTACTCAAGCTCTATTTGCTGTCAGAAATCTATATGATCCGGCCAGAAGACTGCTGAGGCGCTGGCCAAGAGACTTACCGCATTGAGCTACTTGCTTTGTTATGTTTTGATTTTGTCTTATTGAGGTTATGTTATTATCAATTTACTCTTGTTTTGTTAAATATTTATGTTATATGTTTAGTTTTCCTTGATATAATATTGCTGAACACAGTAGATGGCAAATTTATTGCATGTCAAAAATATGTGTAACTTATAAATAAAATTTCAAATGTTTTAATTTGAGTATATTTAGAAAAAATATGATTTATGAACCAAGTTATAGCTTTAACTTAGAATCTCCTGTAAGTTCAAAGTTCGCAAATGAAGTTAGCACAGAGGTGAACGACCGCTTTGAATGTATCTAATAAAGAAGGTTTTAAAATTGTTTGTGTCAGTAAGGTTTAACTAGGGTTTTACTACTTTAGTTTTCTTTTATATCCTAGTGTGAGTGTTGTAAAAAAAAAAGTTCTGTCAGATTATACTTATACGGATTATATGAATTAAACTTATCGGATTTAGATAAAAATTATGCAGTTTTGGAAGAAAATCCCTTGATTATGAACATTGTATTAAAATGCTACTACTTTTGTTTCAAAGTTCTATGTATTGTTTGATTCGGTCGATTATTTATTAATTATAATTTGGTAATTATAAGGATAAGTATCTTTGTAATACAAATTTATCTATAATAATTATTTATATCTTGATAATGAACTTTATATACCGTTTTGAGTACGGTAACGTAAGGAAAATACAAGAAAACTTTCCAGAAGTACGAAAAATGATTAAAGTCCATATAATGAAAATATTCTACTGTCGTAATTTATTAAGGATGTTACAGTAACTTTTTCGTCAAAATCGGCTAACCGAAAATGCCACTGTATATCATCGCTTTACACATTGTTACTATTTGCTTAAAAGTGGTTAAACGATTTTGATTGAACTCAGTGTATCAATATAAAGCTAAGTGGTCTTTAATATCATCTATGTCTTATCTCCCTCCATTGATGTCGCTTAACATGGCTTAAATGCCTAAATTTCAAATTTTTTCGTCTACAGTACCTTTAAGTTGGTTAACTATAAAAATTAACTAAATCTCATTGTTTATTTTAATGAAATAAGGCAATAACTTTTGAAAGAATTCAATTGAATAAAGGAGAAAAAATGAAAAATATATATTTTGGTCGAAAATGAATCTCTGGAAATCATCTCCAGAAGATATATGTATAATCTATCGTTTGAAATCAAAGGATTTTAGACAAAACAATATCTAACATTAAAGTTCGTGGAAGGTAATAGAGAGTCACGAAAACATAAAATATAAAAAAAAAAAATCATGAATTTATAAAGCATATGTTTATAATCTTAAATACATTTAGTGTAGTTTAATGAATGGCAGTGGATCAGCTGATGCGAAAGGACGTGTTTCTACATCGTCTCTTAGAATTTACTTATTTTGCAGTGAAATCTTTGATATTATTTATTCAAAACAAGTCAAGAATACATAATAACAATTGATATTTATTTTTTGTTATAAATTATAGGGTTATTTTTATTTTATTTTATTTTATTTTTTTTTCATTTTTTTTTTTTTTTCCCTTATATGCGATTTCACAATCAGGCCATGTCTAGTAGAGCTTCTATCAAGAGAATTCGGCCGTTAGGCTCAACACCTTGTTCTTCGCCTGTCAAACAAAAGCCTCGTCAATGTCGTCAAACACCTGCAGTAACGCCTATTAGCTCCAGAGAAAATGAAACCCAGCCAGGAACATCATCAAAACCAACAATTGAAGAACTTCAGCATCAACCAGGTACATCTTCACAAGAGATAACCGAACAATCTCCGTTTTTCACCCCTAACCCCTATCAGGTGCTTCAGAATGATAAAGAAGTGATGGAATCCGCTTCAATACCAAGAGATCCCCGACCTCCACCCATATTCGTTAAAAACATAAGCAATTTTCAGTTACTATGCTCACAACTGAACAAAATAACAGGCTCTGGAAGCTATTCATGTCTAAGCAGAACAAAGGACACGAAGATATCACCAGATACAGCTGAAACCTACAGAAAAATTGTGAAGTATCTAACGGAAACCAACGCGGATTTTCATACGTACCAATTGCGGCAAGATCGAGCTTTGAGGGTAGTCATAAGAAATCTACACCCCTCAACACCAACCGAAGCAATAGAAGAAGAATTGAAAACTTCAGGTTTCATAGTGCGCCAGATTACAAATGTACAGAAGGAGAGTAAAGAACAGCCAGGAGTAAAAGTTCCTCTACCCTTATTTTTCGTAGATTTGGAGCCAAATCAAGGGATCGAAAAAATATACGAAATAAGAAGAATATACTACACAAGTGTTATAGTAGAGAAGCCATATCCTAAGAGGGAAATCGTACAGTGTCACAATTGCCAGGCATATGGCCATACCAGGACTTACTGCCATCATCTGCCGCGCTGTGTGAAATGTGGAGAGCAGCACAAATCCGGGGAGTGCACAAAACCGAAACGGGATCCTGCAGTTTGTGCATTGTGCCTTGAAGGACATCCAGCGAACTACAAAGGCTGTCAGATCTACAAGAATATTAAATCAAGATATCAAAAATCCCGGACCCAAGAAGAAGCAGAGGCATCAAGAAGAGAACCTAACGCATCAAGAAGAGGACCTTCAAAAAAAATTGACCCAACGGTGTCTTTTGCACACTTATTAGGAGGTAAGAATGATGTTACTTATTGTGAGACCCTGCCGCAACAACAACACATACCTCAAAATTCTCAACCCCACCCTCAACATCCTAATCAAACTTCACCTAATCAACAGTTTTATCAACACCAAATTCCCCGCATTCCTCCTCCCTCAAATACCACAGATCTCACCAGTTTACTTACATCTTTCCTCTCCGAATTCAGATCCCTTGTTACTCCTTTGATATCTCTTCTCACCAATCTTGTATCACATTTTATCCCTCCCGCGAAAAATCCTTAAATGACTTCCAATAAACCTCTATCCATTCTCCTTTGGAATGCGAATGGTGTTAGAAATCACACAAACGAACTAACTACATTATTACTTGACAAAAATATTGACGTGGCACTAATTACTGAAACTCGACTAACCACTAAACAGCACTTCAAAATACCACAATACCTGACATATCGTACTGACCACCCTGACGGAAAAGCACATGCCGGTACTGCTGTCATTGTACACCAATCCCTCTCCCATCACCTACTCCCGTTACCTACACATGATTTCCTACAGTCCACCGCTATCGTGATAAAAACCTTTTCCTTTCCGGTTACCCTTGCATCAGCGTATTGCCCTCCTAACCGATCCATATCCAATGCCCAATTCCGTTCTCTCCTCGACTCCTTAGGACATCACTTCATCTTGGGTGCAGACCTAAATGCCAAACATCAACAATGGGGTTCCAGAACCACGAATACTCGTGGCCGAACCCTGCTGTCTGCACTCAATTCCCAACATTTTCATCTCCTTTCCCCCAACTCTCCTACCTACTGGCCTACAGATCCCAACCGTAATCCTGATCTTCTTGATTTCTTTATCCACAGCGGCTTAAGTCCCCTCAATTGTTCCATTACACGTCTAAATGAACTTTCCTCTGACCATAGTCCTCTAATCCTTAATGTTTCACTTGAACCCATTCCCAAACCTTCTCCACCGTCATTTATTAGGGGCCCAGTTAACTGGGACCTTTTCCGCCAAATCATCTCCGATAAAATTGATCTTAACATATCCCTCAAAACTCCCGATGACCTTGATAGTGCCGTAAATTCCTTTACTACCACAATCCAACAAGCCGCCTGGACTGCTTCCTTCCCAAAAGACTCCTCCAGAATTCCTAAAAAGACCATTCTACCCCAACACCTCCTTGACCTAATCCAAACCAAACGCCGTGCCAGATTATTGTGGCAACGTACCCGACATCCTACCGACCGCTGCTCCTATAATTATTACTGCAAAAAATTAAAACTGGAATTAGCCACCTTCAGATCACATTCCTTCAACTCCTACCTATCCTCCCTTTCTTCTCGCGACAATTCCCTTTGGAAAACCACTACCAAAATCTTAAATCCTCACCGCATTTCCCATCCCCTCCGACGAGATGATGGCTCCTGGGCAGCATCTGACGAAGATAAGGCTGAGGAGTTCGCCATTCACCTATCCAATACATTTATTTCACATCCGGAATCCCATCCTGCCCACACCGTAACAGTAGAAGAATTCCTTACATCACCAATCCCACTTTCCTTGCCCCCAAAAGCTATTCATCCTTCCGAAGTGAAATTTCAATTAAAAAAATTAATCCCCCGTAAAGCTCCTGGACATGATCTCCTTACCCCTCAAATCCTTCGACAACTTCCATCCAAAGCAGTCATATTCCTTACATATATCTACAACTGTATCCTACGCACCACCCACTTTCCTCTGCTATGGAAACACTCCACTATTATCCTTTTCCAAAAACCAGGCAAACCTCCCAATATCTCAACATCCTATAGACCAATTAGCCTACTCCCAATCCTTTCAAAAATTTTTGAAAAGATCCTTTTGAAACGAATCCTACCCATTATAGAATCCCAAAATATTCCTTCCCATCAGTTTGGTTTTCGCTCCCAACATTCCACTGTTCAACAAGGACTCCGAGTTGTTGATCATATTTCCTCAGCCCTAGAAAACAAGGAATACTGTTCGGGTGCATTTCTGGACATTGCACAGGCATTTGACCGGGTATGGCACTCCGGACTGCTCTTCAAGCTTAAAATCCATTTACCTCAGTCCTTGTACCTAGTCCTCCGATCCTACATCTCTGACCGCTCCTTCCGAGTTCGCTGTGGAACAGAATTTTCCAATATCTACTCCGTTAAAGCCGGTGTTCCCCAAGGCAGCGTCCTAGGTCCCGTGCTTTACATCCTCTTTACTGCTGACATCCCTGTTCATCCCGATACTTTTCTTGCAACATTCGCTGACGACACCGCAATCTTATCATCCAACTCTGATCCCAACATAGCATCCTTAAATCTCCAAAACCACCTCACCTTGATTGAGCACTGGTGTAATAACTGGCGCATTAAAGTTAATGAATCTAAATGCCAACATATTACCTTTACACTCCGACGCAGTTCCTGTCCACCAGTACACTTTAATTCCATCCAGCTTCCTTACTCAGACACAGTCCGGTATCTTGGCTTTCATTTAGACCGAAGACTAACGTGGAACCCACATACTAGACTCAAAAGACAAGAACTCAACCGACGATACGGCCAGCTATACAGACTACTAAACAGAAAATCCAAACTTTCTATTGAAAACAAATTACTTATCTACAAGACAATACTGAAACCTATATGGACATACGGACTTGAACTGTGGGGGACAGCAAAAGCTTCTAACATCAAACGTATTCAATCCTTTCAATCTAAAGTCCTTCGAACAATAGTTGATGCTCCGTTCTATGTAAATAACAAAATCCTACACCATGACCTTAATATCCCATTTGTCCTAGACCTTATTCCAGAAAAATTCTCCAAATTTCACCAAAACCTTACCTATCATCCAAATCCCCTTGCACAATCTCTATCCAGCACCACCCATCCTTACAATCCTCCTCGAAAGTTGAAGCGGCAGTGGCCCAGAGACCTTTTGTAAATAAGCATCTATTGGAGTTTTGGCAATGGCCAGATCCTCCACTCAAGCCCGAGTGTGTATGATTAGGTTAGTTCTTTTGTTTATATACATTTATTTTATTTTATTGTATTTATTTTTATTTTATTTTATTGTATTTATTATTATTAAGTTTCTGTATTATTTATTTATTTATTTTTTTTTTTTTATTGTAAATAGAGTGTGAGTGTGCTTTCTCTGATCACTATTATAAATGTCCTTGATGTGACAGAATGTAATAATTCTAAATAAACAAATAATAATTAAAAAAAAAAAGTGTAGTTTAATAATTCTAGATCCGATATTTCGTTTGAATAATTAGGTATTTATCGTCCGTATGTTTTTAAAAATCGTCATGTAACCCTTTAGAAAAAATGTAGTGAATAATTTTATTAATTTTCCATTGAGAAATTCCAACATTATCCACTTACAATTAGTGCGACAACTTTTGTCCTTTCTACGGCGGGCAATGAAAATCTCTTTCTAACTCTAGTAGTGAATATAGTGATTTTACAATGGAAAAAAATAACCCTATACCAATGCCCTTCAGTGTGGCAGACTGTATTAATACTCAATAAAAGTTCTTTTTAATAATTCCTAAACAATGGAAAATAAGAGTTTAATAACTTATTGTGTACAATCCATAATCGTTTATAAGCCAAATATACAGATGTACTTTAAAATCTCTCAAGGCATAAGTCAAAGATTGGAGTTATGTGTTTACAATAACAAATTGATTTACGAGGTTTTCTTGTATTATATGCCTACCGTTGATATAATGAATATGGTTTTCGTTATTTAGTCTTTATGATTTTCGTTTAAAAATATACTTCAAAAATTTTATAATAGTCCAACATATCAGAAAATAATTTCTATTCATAGTAGAGCGGCAAGTGAAAGTTGTGTAATACACATGCCCGATTTTTTTAAAACTGTTTTAATATAGTTCAGAATACATCAAAGTTTTGGTTTTATAGCTTTATGTTGTTACAATACCATAGGAGTATTTAAGGTAACCAAAAGATACAGTGTATTAAGGTACAATTATAGCTTTAAAAACTTAAACAGAATGAACTTATCAACAATTTTTGTTCCAAATGAGACGAGTTCATGGTCCGGGTCTTCCAGAGCATCTTCTACGTCAATTTCATCGTTATCAAAATCCAAACTAATTATTGCTGCCCTGACCAACTAGAAAACAGACCAAATATTTTAACTTTTACCATTTCAATGCAATAAAGAAAAGAAGTAAAATATCATAGATATAGAAAACTAATAGTTATGTAAAACATTCGATATAAAATAGTATATAATAATACAACAGGGCAATAGTACGGATGGTTTGGCAAATAGTACATGCAGCCGTAAAGTTTAGTATTATATATGAGTGTCTTCATATCGAAGACAGACATCTGTAATTTTTAGAAGGCAGAAAAATAGTCAATCATCGTTTCATAAGTACTACTCAAACTATTTTTAATGATTTTATTTTATAATCTTCAAGTTGACTCATAAAAAAGAAAACATTAGAATCGGTTAAAATTGGAGTTATAAAGAATGGCTTTCCATCGAGTTTTTGCAAATGCAAGTTGTGTGAGACACATTTTTGTACTAATAATTATTTGTAATAAAATAATTAAGCAGACCGAACATTTTGTTACAATTGGTGATTTTATTTTCTAGGTAAATTTGCACTGCTCCAAATCTATCCTTTGTTCCTCAAGACACACACCTATGACATTCACGCAGAGAGCCGACCAGGTGAGTTAAAATGTCCGTATTTAGTTCCTTCAGTTCTTATATCCAGGCAAAACTGAATATTCTTCAATTTGTTATAGTCACTCAAGTCATTTGGATTCCTTCATAGATAATACAATCAAAATGGTTAATAAAAAACAAACATAGTGGTGTGAACCTCAGACATTTAAAAAGGCATTCTACTATGTAAATAAAAATATACTGATTTTAATTTAATAAATCTTAGTATCCCAAGTTATCTAATTTTACCGATACTGTCATTTTTATTTGATAGATCATTCTTCCTTTTCAGTTAATATTTGTTCTATACACTCCAAAATCTAAACCTCAACTATTTAAAAAAGTTCAAGAATCGTCATCAATTGTTTCTAACCTTCCCAAAATAACTAGGATGCACTCAGAGTCCAAAACCTATCCTACATGAAGGGATATATTTTTAAAATAACTTTCTTTCAATCACGCAAGCACTCGTTGTCCCCATTAATAACAGAAATAGGAAAATATACAACAGCGATACTGAATTACCATGCAAACAGAAAAGGACTATTAATATAGTGGACTAGAGGAAAAGGTTGTATGTAACAATTAGTTGTATGTAACAATTTATTTATGCTAAATTGAAGGAATTCAATCGACTGTTCTAGATATTCTTCTATTATATTCAGGATGATAAATATTTATGATAAATAAATGGATGATAAATATTCAGGACGCAGTCATTTTAAAGGTATTTATTGGTGCCAACGTTTCAACTCAAATATGTGGGTCATCGGTACTGACATCGGCACTGAAGTTATTCAAGTACTGGGTACTAAATATATACCGGTTTTTATTTTATTTTGTTTGTTTATTTTTTTTCTATTGATTTTCATTTTTTATCAGTATTATTTATTTAATTTTTATATTTATAGTTATTTCTTTATTATCTGTATATACTGTATGAATGAGAACTTCTAGCCTTAATACTTATAGCCCTCCATCACTGGCTGATTGTATTATTATTCAATAAAATAAAAAAATAAATATTTACTACCCATCACATTTGTGCTAAAGGTGACATTTTGTAGTCTGCAACTGCAACTAGTAGTCTGCTACTATAGAAATAGCAAAGAAAAAAAAATTAATTATTCTAACCAATAATAATAAAAAAAACATTTTTTTTATCATCTTCTGCAAAAAAACAAAAAAAAAAAAAACAATTTTTACAAACGATATTTTGCATTAATAGTAGCAATGTTTTTTTTTAAATATTAATCTTTCTTTTCTTTTTCTAAAAAATAAAGTTATTTGTTTTGACAGTTTATGTGCACCAATGAATATAAAATACTTTGACAGAAATTTATAGCTTAACAAAAAATGTTAGAATGTATTTTATAAGAGTATATCCTGCATCAAATGTAAATTTGTTATAGATGTTATTACTATTATTGATATTAAATAAAAATATATTTCTAAATAAATATTCTCATTACATAAGCCACTTTATCAGAGCAAAGATAAGAGCGCGTAAAATATGGCAGACTAAAAGACGTCCGCCAGATAGACAGGCATTAAACCGAATAAACAATCAATTTAAAAGATAAATAAAAAAATTCAAAGGGAAGAACTATGAAGAATAACATAAATGATCTTTCGACTGACGATGGGAGTTCGTGGAAGCAGACCAAAAGTTGTTAATGCACCCAGAGCTGTCAGCACCCTTCTATAAGATGATGGATCCTGGGCCGTGTCGGATAAGGAAAAATCTAAACTCTGCGGTGACCACCTTTCTTCTGTATTCAAAACATTTACAAGCTTCACTAAGAAAGGACATGGGACTCTAGTACTTAACATATTAGACATCCCACTTCAGCTGACACTAACACCTCTTTTTTTACTCCATCTCAGGTTGAATTTCAAATCAAACAATGACCAAAAAAGAAAATTTCTTGGCCATGACTTAATAACTATCTAAGCACTCAAATACCGAAGTGTCCTAGAAAGCTCTAGTGTTTCTGACAACGATTTATAAACATGAAAATTCCCATTACAATGGGAATACACACTCATTAAAATGATTCACAAACCAGGTAAATACATATACAGTCCTTCATCCTATATACCCATTAGCCTGCATTCTATATCCTATCAAGTTTTTGAAAAATTAATATACAAAAAACTTGTTGACATATTAACTGACCGACAGATAATACCTCACTAAGGTTCGGCTTTCGAACATTCCATTCGACGTTACATCAATTGCACAGAGTTACGGCCTATATTGCTGGATCTTTAGAACAAAAACTTTATACAATTGGTGTATTTTTAGATGTTGCTCGGGCGCTTGATATAGTCTGGTACCATGTTCTTCTCTTTAAACTTAATACTATACTGTCATACACGTACTGCCGGCCTTATCCATCAATCATTCCTCTTCAGTTAGTCAAATCTTGGCAGGAGTTCACCAAGGTTCAATACTACACCCTCTCCTACTTTACATTGTATACACTTACGATATACCTATTAACGAGGATACATTGTCAGCCACTTATGCAGACGATTCAACGATTGTCACAAAACAACAAGACCCTACACAGGTCTCACTATCTCTCCAAAACCACATACTTAAATTACGATATATGGTTCAAACTATGGAAAATTCGACTTAATTATGACAAATCCAATCCTATAACATTTACCCTTCGAAAAAATACCAGCCATCAAGTTTATATTGACAACAATCAAATTCCTCAAACGGGCACTGTATTTTATCTTGGACTTACGTTCGACAGAAGAATGAAATGGTGCCTGCATGTAAAAATTAAACGTAAGACGTTTAACAAATGACTCAAACTACTTTACTCTCTTATTGCTAAATCTTAAAAACTAAAACTGAGACAGAAATTGAATACGTACACATACTTACTGAAATCTATATGGACATACTCATCACAAACCTTCTATATATCTAAAAAAAACCCACCTACAAGAATTTCAAACCTTCTAATCTAAATTATTGCGACTCTTAACAATAGCATCTTGGAACGTGACTAACAAATCTCTATATACTGACTGCCACCTTTCAACAGTTGACTAAAAAATAGCGACTCTTTATCAACGATTTTACACTAATTTAAACGGATATACAACAGACCAATAAGGGACATGTTTACAGGTATCACCCCAGAACATGGGGGAAGACTAAAAAGGCATTGGATGAGATATCTCCTTTCTTTAACAACCTAAGTAATTGAAAAAAGTTAGAAAAGAGGTGATGCAGAGTACATTCCTTCCCCATGCCTGTCATGGCATTATCCCCTGCATCTACAGCACATTTGCTGATTGTCAACAAAAAGTTTATAGGCGCAAATACATTTTTATAACAAAAAAAAAGATAAAGGAAAAAAGTTGAAGAAGTTCACTTAATAATTCCATAACACGCTCATCCAAGTATGTGATAATCCTATCGTCTCCAAACTGAAGGGATACAAAAATACTCGCTTAATTAAAAATATCTGATGCGTGCAACACACAACGTTCAGATACCGCTCTACTTTGAATAGAAATTACTTTCTGACAATGCTGGGCTATTATAAAATTTTTTGAAGTGCATTTTAAACGGAGATAGAGCTTAAAGCTTACAAGTCATTAATACCATTATAATTACAAAATGTCTATTTAATACATCGACGGTAGGCAATAATAATTTAGTCACTCCATCTGCTTTTATATACCACACAACTTCCTTTTCTTTTATAAACCACAGAATGACTAAATCCAATTTCAAATTTTTGAGTAATGCCATTTTAGTGATATTTTTAGTTGAAAAAGTTATCTATGCAGACAGTGAGGAAGTTGATTAAGTAAGTAAATTTAGGTACTTATTAATTATATAAGATACTTTATTAAATATCTGTAGGAAAAAGGTCTTTATAGTCTCAACAACTAAAAAAATATATTTTAAATTTATCCAAATTTTTACCTCTTCCGGGATGAAATCTGTTTTACGATATATTTTGAATTTTCATCTGAAAAATATAAAATATCCTTTCAGATGACTTACTATTAGACATTAGCACATTTATACAACAAATAATAACATTAAAAAATGAATAGTAACCAGTCAACAATATGCATTGTATATAAAAAACGCTACAAATTATTTCACAATTTTTTTTATTTTTTTTTGTCTATAAAATATATATTTGCGCCTGTCAACAATAAGTTGACAATCAGCAAATGTGATGGCGATAATGATATAATGACATGACAGGCATGGGGAAGGAAAGTACTCAGCAGTACCTCTTCCTTAACTTGTTCCAATTACTTAGGTTGTCTAAGGAAGGAGATCCCTCATCCAACGCCTTTTTAGTCTCCTGCTCATGTATTTCACAATGGTTTATTATTTTTTAATAACAATTATACATCTAAAGTATCACTACCTTCCTAGTTAAAAATAAAAATAAAATAAGAGGTGATTCCAAATAATGGACTAAACTTTTTTTTAATCATTAGTAATATGCTAAAACAATTAGCATTACCTAAGTAACACATTCAGAATTCAAAAACCAAAACAAAATATATAAGCTTTGCAGCAGAACATATTAAACAACTAAACTATAAAAAAAAAACTAGAGGCCATATATTTCCACCTAATTGTCCGATTTTGACGAATTTTTTTTCGTTTCTCAGGACATTCTGTATAATTTTAAAAAACCAAGACAATCTTATTAGTTCGTATATTTATCAATTTATTGTCTGCAGTTAGTTAAGTGGTTCACATAATATATTAAGATAAGAAAAAAAAATATATACATACGATTCACTCAAAAATTATTGTTTCACTTATAATAAACATTTTGATTAACTCTTTTAAAACATTTACTTAACCTTACCATTAATGCCAGGATGAAATGAACAACTTTATGCTTAAACATTATAGGAACAGCAACGATATTAGCTTTTGTCAGTTTTTTATACCTTCCCCATCATTATCTCTGATAAAGGAAACGATTTTTTTTCTTTTTTCCTGTTGTTAAATCAACATTAGTGACTATTGTATAACTGATGAAGGCTCAGGACAATGCCGTTTATTATAAAATTCGTTTCCTGAATTAATTCAATCTTTTTCAAGTCTAAAAGTGTCCTCTTTATTATATTTTTTTTTCATTGCAAAATAAAAACTAGATATCGTAGGAATTCCGGAAAACAGATGGAAGAAAGATAAAAGGACCTGCCAGAAGAAAAAAAACTGAAAGGAGTGTGAAGGATGAATAGGGGTGCAGGACTTACAAACATTTGATACAAACTGGAAACGTTTTCCTCTTCACATTATTTCCGCTCCATTCATCAACTATTTCGGTTGGTCAGTCCATTCCCTTCTTCCTTTTCGCTTTGTCCTCTCTACCTTAATTTTTTTTTTCTCGCAAAAACGTGGCAACATTTCTCTAAATGGAATGGTTATATTATATTTTTGGTATAATTTTATGAACTAATTACACTTATCTGATTCATTTAACTTATCAAGGACTACGAAAATAACTTAATCTCTTTCAAAGGACGGAAGATGATAAAAATATTAGTGAGTTGATAGTTCGTGCCTATGAATATTGAAACTTGGTATTGAGTATTCAGGTGAACCCTCTACACCCGGATAAATTTTTTATTTACCTTTTGTATGTTTGGGCAACAAATGATTCCGGGATCTTTCAGAATATTGATGCATAGATTTATGGAATAGAAAGAGATGTATCGTAGAAGGCATCTAACTACATCACTAAGTTTCAATAATTATGGGGACTAATAGCGCACTAATATTTCCTTGTAGATATTTATCATTTTTCGTTACTTAAGACGGATAGATTTATTTGTGTGGCCGTTCTCGTTTCTTCTTCTTTTTTTTAAATTTAATTAAATCATTTTAGTTTCTAAAGTATTAATTTTCATAACAGGTATTATTTCAATTCAATTTAATTTTTAATAGTGGTAATTAAAGTATATTGATTTTTTTAAAAGTATTTTCTGCTCAAATTGTTTCAAAAGATTTACCGAACCTCAGTGCTTATGAATAATTACAGCCCTAAAAGTTAGAAATCGGTCAAGACATTCACTCAAAAAGTCGTTACATCGCTACCCGACTGAGTAATTATAGCTGCCAAAGTAAAAAATTGCAATAAATAATTCCATTATTCACGGACATAAACATAACTATTCTTTATCAGCTTATTCTTGGTGAGTATTGGGCGTAGATAAGTTTACGTTTTGATTTTATTTTTTTTGTTATTAGAATATTTTTATAAGTCACGTTTCCTTTTTCGTTTCTTTTTAACTTTTTTTTAATTTTAATAAATTGTGTCAAATTTTATAATTAAAAGAACTGGAATGGATAACGAAGGAAATTAAAAAAAAAGTGACCGTTCTTCATTCATAAATGCATTACAAATTGAATCGAATATCTAAAAGGTGTTCAGAAATTATGAGTCGGTACACTTTTGGTTGAGCTTTTTACGGAAACCGAATTTGACAAGTTCTTAAAATGTGAAAGACTATTTAACAATTTTCGATTAGAAGTAGAGCCACACGATAAATTAAATCTAAGTAAAGGATTTTATATGGTGTCCAGATATAAATTATTGTTTTGTTGACGAAATAAAAGAGGAATTAAAATCTCAAAACGTAGAAGACGTCAAAAGATTGACCTATTACAAAAATAATTGTCACAATTATCTTTTAACATTAAGCTCTCACCATTCCTACTAAAATCGAAAAAGGTTTTTCTAATATTACTATCAGTCAGTTTATTTTAAACCTAACACATTATTATATATGTCTTAAATTTGGCATTAAGAAAAATACGTGTACCAAAGCACCTTTGTGCAGGTATTGCGTCAAAAATAATCACGAAGGATCATAATGATTTGACTCCATAATCTGCGCAAATCGCCGGGGTCAGCGCGATTCTTTCTCTAAACACTGCTAAGTTTTTCTAAAAGAAAAAATAAATAAAATGCATTCAAGACCCCGAAAAAATCACGTGTTTCGCGGCAAATAAAAAAGTAGAGATCTTTACAGCCATTACCTACACAAATAACTTTTTCTAGTTTTGGAAAAAAAAAAAAAAATAGTTAGTGTTCGAACGGATTGTTTAAATGATAATAATTTTATATTTAATAAACCATGGGAGCCTGTAATAAGAAATTTTACGACTCCTGATATCAATCGCTCGAGTGCCATCGCCTGCCGAGGGAACCCCTCCCCTACTATCCCCTCTACCCACCCTACCCCCACCACCTTCCTAAGCCAGCTGTTGAACCTGTCCTCACTACCTTGCCTTCCCCCACCCCAATAATCCACCCTCATTCCAATTTAACCCACCTTCTCCTGCAATTTTTAAATATTTTATAGATCAACATATTTATTTATTTTTTTCTCTTCTTGAATCTTCTTAATTATTTAATCTCCTCATTTACACGCTATATAATCATATAATACTATTTCTTCTTAACTCAGGGGAATCCACTTTTCTTTGCACCAATTATTCTGCCATATATCTTGGTATCGTATCTGCATTGTAAATAATTGGCTTTACGAATTATTTTGAAGCTTTAATATAACATTTTTAGTGCTGATGCATTACAATATTATCCAGTTTTATATTTCCATGTAATATTATTAATTATATTTTATAAAAAATTACAACCTGTTGGAGTGGGTTGTCGAAGAATAAGGAAACCACTTTTATGGGTTTCTTTATCTAGTTACCTGTTGAACTTTATGGTATGGGGCCACAGGTGGCAAGGGAAACTGCTTCTCTAAAAGCTTCATAATTTATGTGAAAAATATACAGTATGGTTCCCAATAATGTTTCAAGAGAGAGAGAGAGAAACACTTTATTTTCATAGAAAAGAGTGCTACCGAATCATATAGGATTTCTAAATACACAACATACTAATTATTCGCTACGGATAATCAATACAACTTATATATAAATATTCAGAACCATTTGAATATATGATTTATTAAACTTATATATTTTAAGAGCATTGATACTGTTTCGTAACAGTTCTATTTTCAACCAATTTATGAAGGCAAAAAAAAAAATTTAAATAAATCAAAAATTATAGATATATTATATATTAAAATTCCCTTGCCACATTTTTAATTGAATTCAAGTAACGGAGAATATTTTAATTACTATTCAAGCATTTAAATACATATTATTGAATTGAATTAAATTTTATTTATTCCGTTAATGTTATAATAATTATTTATATTACTGATATGGTAGTTGTGTATTAGCCCAAATATATAATCCTACTAAAAATTCGCTAACATTTTAGTTATATAGTTTAGTCAAGAATAAACGTTTATTTATTTATTTATTTGGTTATATTTTAGGTGCCGTGTGCAACTTTATAGGTTAGAGGCACCATCTTGATTGTTGATTTACAACGTTTATTTAAAATTATACAAATTTTAATACTAAAAAATCCGGCTTTTTATTTTATAAAAAAAATTAGTAATATACATTTTTTTTTAGCATCCGTACAAAATACAGACAACCAGTGAGCTTACTTTCAGAAAGCAAAATATTTTAATAGACATTAATAGACGTGAAGGAGAGGAGAGCCCACCTTTTGCCTCCATCCTTAAATCTGTGAAGCTTTGCTCCAAATGGGCTTAAGTAGGTAAATTTAACTTTACAATTTCTGTTTTAGTTTTGAACATCTTGCAAAAGGTGAGTGTTATTGCAAGTTAAACTCAGTTGACAAATAGTTGTGTCCATATTTCAGCTCGTATGAAAATCTAAAATTTTAAGATCTTTAGCCAGGGTCATAAACAGGTGCTCAAACCAGTAAGTTTGATGAGAAATGAGAAAGAGTGTGTTATTCAAAGTAATTCAAACCTTTTTTTGTCATTTTAAAGCAACTAATTTCAATTTTTTTCATTATCTAGATCTACACGATGATATATAAATGTTAAAAAAAATTTCAATTTCTTTTGCAGCACAATTCTTATTTTAATAGTCGAATGATGGAGCTGAATTCTTTTTTTTTTTTTTTTTAAATCAGCGGCTTTTATAGCAAAAAAGTTTCATTTAAATTATTATGAGATACACTTTCATATTTCAGTTCAAAACTCCTACTATGAGTATATTATTTATGTCCTAATTAGTATTTATGACTCATTGCTAATGTTGCTCGAAATTCCAAAGAGACTAGTACTAGCTATTTATTCAATGACTTAGTTTTTATAACCTAAGACCAATTTCTTGACTAGCCCTATCTTACTTACATATTATGGGTTCAACCATAGATGCATTGAAACTAAATTTTAATCGTTGCAATGGATACAATTAGAATATTAATCATGAATAAGTTCTAATATTTTAATCGATTAAAATGGTGACTAATAACTTAAACGTTTGCCATTAGCCATTAATTATATTTATTTAATTTAAATCATAAATAATAAATTTTCCTTCTTATTATTCTATTTTTCTGAATATATTCTGAAAAAAAAAGACATGTAATAAAATTACTTTGAAATCAGTTTAATTACAATACATTTTTCTAAATATCAGTAATGTATCTATTGATCAAAGACCATGTTAAATGTTCAGATCAGCTTGGGTGAATTATGAACGATAATTTCGAAACTGAAGGGAAACAACAAAGGTACAACTGTAGTATCCGCGAAGTTTCCCATTTTCTGACCAGTGCACAGGTGTAACGACACACCTGGATTTCGTTCCAGTTTTCATTACGGGAAAAGTTATACAGCAGCTATCGTTTTATATTCAACTCAATACGCCGATAATTTTAAATGAAGTAATACAAGTTTTTCCCTCTTATGAATTATTTAAGAAAAAAATGAAGGAAATTTAAATTTCAGATTGTACCATTGAATATCAATTATAATTTATCTGAGAGGCGGCTTCAATAATATCTTGAAAAACACTTTGATAGAATAGGCTATCAGTTCGCGAGGCTGAATTCCAGATTAAGGGTTACTCTTTTCCAAATATACTCTTTTCGTGTAGGAAAAGCAAATATGACTATTTTTAAAATATTAATGATGTTCATCTTACGGCTATTTTATTTTCTCGAATCGTTCACTTGAAAAAACGAACGGACATTTTTGATTCTGCTGACAAGAAATTCTTTAACATGGCCCAAAATATCAAATCTTACCCGAATTAGAAAGTGAGGTAGCAAACATCAACAGCAATTGCGTTTTTTTTTTCTCTTTAAACTGTCGCTTGTAGATACTGTAAGGTACCAGTACTCAGTAGGACGGGTAGTGTGTCTTTCGTGCAGAATTTTTATTCGTTTTAGAAATATAATTAATTAATCGGGTAATCGGGAGAGTTCCGAGAGACCTAAAAACAAAATGCTGTCACAGATGCCAGTAACACATATCCAGCAATAAAGATCTACTGAAAATGCATTTGATGATGTTTGACCCGGCAGTTAAAGCTCTGAGAGAAGTTGATATGAAGAAAACCGAGACATTAACGAGTGAATGGTCTGAATTTAATTGTCCCGCCATGACTACTAACCCTTCGGTATAAGTGGTATTAATACCTGTGTCAATAAAAGTTAAATTGTTTATGATTCTTATTATTGTATAAATAAAAATGGGTCATGCCATATGTAAGTCATAATTATTAATATTGAGGGTGATATTATTTTGGATGAGCATGTCATTAAACCAAAAAAAAAAATAATGAGTGTTGTTGTTTTATATAAGTAAATACTTTATTTTATGTTCTTATAAATATATGTTTTATTCATAAGAAATATAAATATTCTCTAATATTCTGTATTTTTTCTAATATTCTATATATATATATATCGCTATGTATTGAACATAGCAAATAAGTTTTTAAAACTTAATATGGTCTACGGAAAACAAACTTAAATGAAACTGAGTTCTGACATCAAAAACAGCGTCAAGGGGGGGAGTTTTACCTGGACCCTGGGGAAGGCTCAGAGTAACTGGCAACTAGTAACCGGTGAAGTAACTGATTCCTTTTAGGGTGTTATCTGTTATTGTGAAGTTATAGGGTGAAGATAAGAACCAATGAAAATCATCTTTACTCCTCATCATCTTTACACTGAATATTTATATAAAATCTCCTCTAAAGAAGGAGAAGTAAGAAAAGAGGTATTTTGTTGATTTTCGGCATTGAGGATAGGTCTTATGTTTTCATCCGGCTTGGGGACTGAAGTCTTGGCCCTACATAGACCATGAAGGGCCTCCTCGCAGTATTTGGATCTGGGCTTGACGAGATGAGTTTGGATCAGTAGATGCAGCGATGGCATCTACTAACTACACCACTTCACATGCCATAATAGCTAAGTTGTAATTCCCAATCCTAATGTTATAATATTTCATGGCAATAATTTTCAAAACAATTCATCTGAAATTATACCTCCACAGTTAATTATTAAATTCATTGAATCACGTATTTAGTTTCTTGTAAATATAATTTGTACATATTCTTTATTTTACATTGAAATAAAATAAGTTTTTTATTAAAAGTTATTTTAATTCTTCCACCCATTTATGTCATGGTGATCACAGGTACTTTATGTAATTTAAAAGCATGATAAACACAAACCAGCCTTTGAGAAAAGAAATCCAATTAATTAATCATGGACCAAATATATTATAGATCCAAATTTGTCAAACTAATATTTTATTAAATATTTCTGGGTAATTAACATCAATAATTATCCAGTGGCATCCCGAATAAATGTCACACCCCAAAACATAGCAATATATATAAACTGTAATTACTCTACGAATTGGTAAAGCAATATTAAGGAACTTATAAAAGTAATATTAAATCCATTTGCATTTCATTTAAAGAATACATAGGTCAGTTTTGACTTAAAAACCACAAATGATGTAGACAAATAATAGGGATGTTCAACCTGTGGTAACATTGTACATTGTTATAATTTATATATAAACAGTTTCAGAGTTTCTCATTTTACTGGTATGATCTTTATGTAAAACAAATCTTTAATGTGAATTCATCCGAAAGATTATATAATTAATAAAAATACTATTTTTACAAAGAGAAACTCGAACACACACACATGTATGTATAATTTTGTAAGTAAGGTAGATATTTAGCTGTGATAATTTTAAGTATTATATTTTTAGTCTCTTGTTTTTTTTTTTTTTTTTTGTTTCAGAAGTGTGTGTAAATGAAATCTATATGATTATTGTTTGATCAGAGCTGTTATCCAACTGCTACTTTTAAAAAAAAAACTCTAATGGTAATGTCATTAAGGCTGAGAAATGCGTGAAAAACAAAATGACTTCCGTAGTCGATATATATAAATATGATGCCTGAATACAGGCAACACATCATCTGCCGAATCCAAAATGTTCACATCTGCCATCGTTTGTGTCTTCGCTTTTTTGGTGAGATCTTTATTTTTTAAATCTTTTATTGGCTAAAATAATTCTCAATTGTAAAAATCATATTTTATAGCATTTACACGATATATATAACACTATTGTTCATTATACAGATGTTCCGTTTTAATAAACCCAATTGCCTAGACAAGCATTTTATTTATTTTTAAAAAAATCGAAAAATTCTGATTTTTCAAATATATATCGGCTAAATTGGTTATAAACTGTGTTAATCATAAATAAATAATGGTAATCATGCTTGCTTAAAACAGGACTTTAATTAACAGGATAAAAAATCAAATAATTTTTTTTTTTCACAAAATTCAGAAAAATAGCAATTTTTTTATCTAATAAACCCAAACTTAATTATAACAGAATTAAAACTTACTAAATGAAGAAGTAAGAATGAGGTATATGTAGTATAGTTGGATGATGACAAAAAAAAATCATGAATAAATTGTAATATTTGAAAACAGGACGCTCAAAAGTCTCCTTTAAATGGTTTTAAAAATGACAAAATTCCATAATCGTTTGAAGTAAATTTTGTTTAGTTTACAGTGTATTCATTATTTTAAATTGAACACTTCTTTAGTTATGGCTTCCTTTTTTTTATTTAGTATTATTTCTTAATGATATTTACAACTGTATTAAAGAAATACATTTAGTAAATTTGAACACATGGATATAATGACGTGAAAATACTTGCTGAGTAACTACCGAATAGGAGCACTCTAATAATATGTCTATACTAGGAGGGCCATCTTCTTTTCAGACGCCCAGGAGGGTTATCAGGGATTGAAGAAGAAGCAAGATTAGAAATTGGGATGATCCTGAAGTTTATTATGGAAGGATAGGTATCTGGATTGGGCCAGATCTGAAAAATAAGATGCATTAAAGTCATTATAGATGGTTTTATTTGTAACAAAGTAGGGAGCATTGAGGATTTTACAAAGGATTTTGGATTGTAAGGATTGGATACAAGAGGAATTCGATGGTTTAGTGGAGCCCCAATTGCTCAATTCCATAGGTCCAAATAGGCATTATTATAGTCATGCATGTATATGAGTCTTTTATAATTAATTGGAAGTTTAGTGCGTTTGTCTAATAAGTGCTGAAGTAATCGGAAACGTCGAGAAGTTTCTTGTCAGTTTCAGTCTGGTATGATGGTCGCTTCCTATTATACAAAAAACATGATGTACTTAAAAAAGCACAAATTCTGCTGAGGATTGCCCATTGTTTATACACTTTTTTGTAGCCCTTAAAATATGCTATCAGTTCATTAAATATTTTCTTCTGTTTACCATAAAGTCTATATATTTAGATAGCAACCACACAATTTTATAAATAATTGTCTTTGAATATTTTTCAGAATTATTAATTAATTTGAGTAAATTCGCTTGCTGTTTAAGTGTAATTATATTAGAGACAAATATTAATAATGACCTTATAACTATCTAACTACATGTGCCAACCTGCTGATACTTGTTCGTTCAGGTGCTTGGCGCTGCTGAAGCACAGAGCCCAGGAGCTGAAGGTGGTGCCCAAGGAGGCTTCAACTTCAATGTCGGGGCTGGAGGCGGTGCTTCTGGGGAAGGAGGACCCGGAGGGGAGGCAGGCGGACAAGCGGGGGCAGGATTCAGCTTTGGAGGCAGTGCCGGGGGTGGAGCTGGAGGTATTGGCATCAACAATTAATAAATAATATTTTTTAATTTATATATTTAAATTATTTATACAAAATATTGTGCATTATCGCATTCGTGTGATAATAACAAATATTATAATAGAAATAGAAATTGAACTATAGAAATAGAAAATAAACTTGATTTGACAAAAGAAAAAAAAACACCTGGCCAAAAACTAACTCAATAGAGATTCAATCAATATATACAACATTTTAAATAATACTATGTAAATTACTAAAAAATAAAATAAGATCTTCTCAACTATATTTATAATTTTACTGGAAAAATAACAAAAAGAATAAGAAAAAAAAAGGATTACATGTATAGTAAGAAAAAGCATTAGAAAGATATATATGCATACAAATTGAGGAATGTAAGAAATGAAGTACGTCTAAAATATACACAATCTTCTAGATAGAAAAAAGAAAAAATGGATAAAAACAACAAACAATCTCCTGCTTTTTATGCATCACCTCACAGTACTATGCCAGTTCACAAATAATAAACAAAAAATAAAGTAAAACAAAATAGTGGTGTATGAAAAAAAATATATAAAAAACAATTATCCTTGTTGCATGATACATAATTAACCAGCGTCTGATTGGGTTGTGAAGGTGAATTGGAATAAGAGGGTTTCGAATGTTGGTAAGGAGGGTGCATGGCGGATTTCAAGTCTGATGTAATTCCAGAAGGTGGAGGAGCAGACAATAATGGAATGTTGAAATGAAGCAGATCTATGGAAAGGGGTGTAAAGGTCAGAAGGACGAGATCTTGTGGAGAGGGAGTTTTCGTTTGTCGCAAAAATGTTTTATCTTAAGTGGAAACTATTATAATTAATTTTAATTTGTAGAGTTTTATTTCTTTACATGATTTTATAAAAATATTGTTTGTTATGTTTCAGGACGATAAAATTTCCTATCAACAATAATTTCTATCAAGAAGCACAAATAATTATAATTTTGATTCAAGTGTCTATCCATTATGTTTCGCAAAACAATATCAGTGTTAATGTTTTCAGATTATAAATTATAAATATTTAATAAAAAATAATGCACACAGCAGACTTTCAATTTCTTACAATGATCCTTTTTTCTATTTCAATATATTAACTTGCTAAATTGAGAAATGAGTAATCTTAGTGTTCACCTTAACATCAGTACAAGGAGAGAGCTTCTTATTTATTAATAATAGATACATAACTGTATGGATATTATTTATTAATTTTAATTACTTTAATCATGCTTTATCTTAATCAAATCGGATTGTTTTGAAGTTCAACTGTAGACTATCGTTATAGTAATAATGATATTTGTAAGTTTAAAGATTAATCAACAAAATTAGTTTAAAACGTTTATTCACTATCATTACTTTTAAATTAAATATATTCAAAGGGGGACTAATATGTATTGCTTTACGTAAACCTAGTAGCTATTAGAGCAATATTTAAAACAGTTATGGTGTACATACTCATCAAATAAATATTGAGTAAAGGAGTAAAAATTGAGCTTAAGTAAAAATAAAAAAAGTTTTGAAGTATTTAAAATAAAAAATTGGTGTGGTACGCTCATCAGACAACTTTCAATTAAAATCCTCTTCTTAGCAGAAATAAGTATTTTCAGACAAAGGGAAAGTGAAAGTAAAAATTATAAACGCTATATTGATTTATATTTCACTGTAGATATTTTTATTTATTTAAATACTATTATATATACAAATTTTAATATTTATATTGCTGTAACCTGTGCAATTAAATATTAAATAATACCAATTAAAGAAACATTAACATTTAAGAGAACCGCATATGTGTAAACACATAATATTGTTATGAGTCCGTAATATATCAAGTTCATGGTCGGATGAGCTCGGGAGCTCATACGAGTATCCTTTTGGGTTCTTCATTAAGTTATGGAAAGGAGTTAATCCGTAACAAATAATAATAATGATAATATTATTAATCTAACATTTATTTTAATAATTGTGTATGTTAAATGTGACAATTGGTGAATCATGTATTGTATTGAGGGTTCTCTTGAATCAAGGGATAGAGGGACAAAGCTATCCCTAGATAGCCAGATCAAGCTATCTCTGATAGCTTACAAATGGTTATCTAGAATGTACCGACATTACACAAGACCCATTATAGAAACTTAGGGAACAATACAGATTTCAGTAAAAGGTCTCTTTCTCACAGACTTCATATCAATTCTAAAGGATAAGGATACCAATTCTTAATAGTTAATAACTTCTTTCACACCCTTCCTAGACCTCCCACAATTGATTCAACCTCCTAATATTCCTGAGTATATAAATCACATGATCCTCTGGACTAATCACACTTGCAGTTAAATTATGGTAGTCACACTCTTTTAGGATACCTGGATTGAACTGTAGTCAACCCATATATTCATAGTATAACTCTGCATTTTAAAATGTCATTTGTAACAGACATTATGAATAAAAATATTACTTATAAAGTTTTCACTGCCTCCAATTCGTTAACTATTTAGTTCTGCTATTCTCTTAGTTCTCCTTTAGTTAATTATCAAATTCTTTCATATTTTATATTTAACTATTTATTATATAAGATTCATATATATATATATATATATATATATATATATATATATATATATATATATATATATATATATATATATATATATCAGTATTAAATGGTTAATTGTTTCAAATAAAATAAAATAAAGGTACTTTAGAGGAATCTAATATTGGAAGCCATTTAAGCTCTGTTAGAGAACACCAATAAGAAAAAACCTACATAATATTAAAAGTTGCTTAAGTTTACACTGATATACCGAGTGTGATCAAAATCGTTGTAGCCGGTTGTATTGTACAAATGTGTTTCCTGAATGATATAAAGTGCCACTTCCGATTTTGAAGAAAAAGTTCCTGTAACATCTGAAGTATATACATACTCTAAATGCGCAATTTCACTTTCATACGACGTTTAGTTTTTGTGATAGACTCGTCACATACCCAGACAAACGCCTAAACTTTGAGTTGAAAAGGATTAGATAACAATGTAGTCTATACTACATTCTGAAAATAAGACGAGTCTCTTATGGAACTGTGATAAAACTACGGCTGAGATAATTTATATGAGAAAACGATTATAAGGGAAACTGTTATTAGCAAAATGACAAAAAAATCCAAAGGGATTTAGGATAAATAGAATTTATTAAAGCAGCTAAATTTCAGTCATTGATATAACACATACTGCCAAGGAGCACTATACTAAAAAAAGTTATTTATTTAATGAAAGTTGTTATGTTTTTTAGAATATTTTGAGATGACAATAAATGTTGAAATGTTGTACAATATATATGAAAAATAAATCTTCTTGTTAAACTAGTGTTTTATTTATAAAATAAGATCTATCGGAGCATTTTTGGTCTTCGAAAAAAAATAATCCTTTACTGGTTATATCTTGATCATCATTTTTTTTCTAGTGAAATTTAATTAATAAAAAAAAATCTCAATAGGCAGATCTCTGAGACAGATTGTAATATTTCTCAATAAAAAAAAAGTAGGCAGATTAGTTTTTTAACTTTAAGTGATCCATAAACTAAAGGTGGTGAGTTTCGATGTTTATCCAATTAATGACTACAATACGTTCGTTATCATCATCAGATAGTAATGTTTTGGATGCTAAATAGACAAATTTGTCGATAAGCGTGATGTAAACTAGTGTTGCCCAAATACGAGACCGAGATTGCAAACTCAGTCTTGGTCTTGCTCAATAGTCTCGCAACAGTCTTTCAGTTGCCTAATAGCTTACTATTATAGGAATATTACTGTAATTTTTTAGGTAGGAAAAACCTAACTAAGCCCGAATGAAAAATTAAAGGTAAAGAGTTAAATTGAAAGGTGTATTGGTTGCACCAAATCTACACATTTTGTAACTGAAATTGTCAAGTATTAGTTACTATTTTGCCTTTATTTTTATTAAAGGAATTGATTTTTTTAGCATTCTTGGTCTTAGTCTTGCAAAGTGCAAGACCAAGAACGATTTTGGGGGACACTAGTGTAAACAATCAAAGTTACAAGATAAACGACTCTAACTCAACTGATAGAAAGAAAAAATGATTAATATTCTGGCTTGGTAGAATTTTTGGCGATTTTCCAATCACCTCAGGGTGCAATTTTCATTTGTCAAACGCCGGCTCTGATTAAAGCGCGGTGGATGACCTGTTGTTGTAATTTCGCGTTTGCTAATTACCTTTCTGAAATTTATTGAACCGTGGCATCATCATCAGGCTCAGCCTCAGCTTGATGGAGCGTTTTCCTCTTTAATATTAGATGGAGTACTTCTTCGCTTGTTGACTTTTTTTCAATTTCTTCTTAATTAGAAATAACAAGTTATGGAACGATAAATGTAAATTAATTTACTGACATTATGAAAAATATAGTATACATGAAAAATAATAAAAAAAACATAAATTCAAAGTACCAAATTAATTAAGGGATGAATAGTTGGGGTGCTCAGTCAAAAAGGAAGGCATAAATAAATTATAATATTTATTTTTTACGTAAAAAATAAGTATTATAATTTATTTTTGCCTTCCTTTTTGACTGAGCACCCCAACTATTCTTCTCTTCATTATCCACGACAGTCAACCAATTACCAATTATTATTACCAAATTAATTAGTCAAATATGGTATTGACTGACTGCTTGTTTATGTATAATGTTCCGTAATAGTATATATAAATTTAGGTCATAATAGGACAATTTCTGCAAAGCCTTGTACCTCTAAAATGCAGGTAAAAAGAGTAGCTGGATTTATTACCTTTATATCAGAAACTAGACGTTGAACGTTTCAGAATAAAAATTATTAAAATTTCTTCTCAGTCCAAATGATTGACAAAATTATCTAACTTCTATGCAATATACAGAGCCTCAAATACCTTCTTCTAGGACTATTCTTCTCTTTCTACATATGAACCATATTTAAATCAGGGCTTGAAACGAAAAAAAAACAACTTTTTATTATATGAAACATTTTATTATGACTGCAATTTTTCGTCCGTTGCTCTCCATTTATCTTGGAGCTGGAACTTTTTTCCTTTCAACATTTCAAGCAAAGATTTCACAGAACTTCTATTTAAAAGTTCTGTCGATATCGTCCGAATTCGAGCAAAAAAATAATTCTAATCACAACCACTCAAATAAACTACCCCTTAGAATCATTTGTAATTCATTTAATTCATATTTGCCAATAATTCAAGGCCATTCAATAATTATTTTTCATTTAATAAATTTTTTTAAAGAATTTCAATAAATACCAGTTATACTTTTTCCATAATTCTAGAAATTTATTGCAAAACAATTTCTAAATACATTCATTTTCAGAACTCCTTTCCTAAAATGTTTTATAGCAACTGTTAAAATAGTAACTTTAAAAAAGTTTCAAAATATTTCAACTCTTGATTCAAATCTACTTTATGTTTAAACAAATCAGAGTGCTAATGCAGAGTAAGGCTCGTTTCTGTTGATCCTCTTGCCATTGTATTGATGATGATACTTTGCAAATATTGAGATAATATTGATATTTTAATTTCGTATTTATGTTCTTAAAATATATTTTTTGTATTAGGAATTCTTATAATGTAATATGGATTCATGAATTTCACGAAAAAAAAATCACTTCATTCTTTTATCTTTGACGACACCAAAAATGATAATACATTCCTTATTATATATTTATTAGTTGACGTTTTGGGGCTGCATCAACAAATTTGAAACTTGTTTAATTTCCTGGTTTGATACTTGATTATATGTTTTATTGCTCATATTTCTGTTTAAGTTGGATATCTTGACGTTGCTGCCGCGTGCCAGAGTGAAAATGTCAAGATTCATTTTCAGGAGCCGAAAAGGAATAAATATTAACCGATCCAAGTAGGAATTGAAACCAAAACGTTCAAAACCGAGCATTCTGTGTTACATGTCCCAATATGCTCGGCCGAAGCGTCAATTAATAAACATATTGCCGAGAAGACTTTATTACATGTAGTGCCCTCAAAGATTTTTTTTTTTGTTACATTTCTCAGAAGATTAAGAAGAGATTGAATATAATATTCATATTATTATTTGATAGCTTAGCATAGTATCATCTTAAAAAAAAAAAGATAAGAGCAAAGGAAATGACAGGATAATTACCTGTCATTTTCTATAATGATAACATTTTTATATATGATTTATTTTCTTTTATGTTTTTTCTTGTTAAAAGTCCATTAGCTGATGTCAACTTTTTTTTTGTTGTTAAAACTGATAAATTTAAAATATCGACTTCCTTGTTTAACTTTGGTCTTTGAAAGAGACATTTTTACATCAATATTTTCAAGGGATTTCTGATTCTATTCCATTTTCTTATTGTAAAATAGTTTGAAATTGTTTTTATATTTTAATATCTCATTGAGTAAAATCCTTTAAAATAAGACGCTTGAATTAGGTTCTCAAACTACGGATTTTCATGTTCTTTAGTTTTTAAATCGTAGAGTAACTCTATAAATTCCTACACCCTACATACTTCCTCATTATACGGATAGATCCTCCAAAGTAAATCATAAGAATACTTATACATCCCTTTTTTCACAGTCCGCTGGTGTTCATCAAGGTCGAATCCTAGGTCCTATCATTTTCACAGTCTATACAGCTGATATCCCACACATCCTATCACCGTCATTACCACTTATGCCGATGATAAATGTGCCCTTTGAGTTAATAACGACCTAACAATGGCACCCCGAACTCTTCAATCACACATCACAAACCTTGAAAAATAGTGTTAAAACTGGAAGATTAAAATAAATTGCATCAAAACACCTTTACCCTTCATCGTAAACCTATGTCCTCCTGTCCTACATTATCCTTTAATAATACGCCACTTATACCTGTTGAACAAATCCGAATACTTTGTACTGCATTTAGACAAACATCTATACTCATACTAGATTGAAACGGCAAGAAACCGCTCGACGTTTCCGACTACTCCAGCACTTACTAGAGAAACGCTCAAAGCTTTCAGTTAGTTACAAAAGACTCATATACATGACTACAATAAAACCTATTTGGACTTACAGAGTTGAGCTCTGGGGCTCCACTAAGCCATCGAATTCCTCTCGTATCCAATCCTTACAATCCAAAATCCTTCGTAAAATCCTCACTCATTGAAGTCCAATATTTTCAATATTTGTAGTTGCGGACAATACATTTAGCTGCAAAAAATGTATCCATTCTCTGGATAAAGCACATAACAACGCACACCAAATCATAGCTTCTAGTTCAAGCCTGAGTGAGAATGATTAAGATTCATTCAGTTGGTCCGCCGTGTCTATGGAATAAACATTAATACACCCAGGCCGGGTTCGAACCGGTGCACACAGTTGTTCAAAAGCGGAAAAAAAAACCTAAAATGAAAATATTTCTATTACACTTTTTGTGCTGTATCATCTTTCCTTAATACCCCTAGAGCGTAGAGCAATTACTATTTTCTCTAGTTTTCCCTGATTTATTCCATTCGATAGTTTGCATTAAAACGTAAATTATATGAAAAAATTGACTTCTCATATTTGCTTTTTTGAAAGTAAAATTGATTTTTCTATATAAACATTTGATATAATGTAAATAAATAGTTTACACCAGAAATAAAGTTATTTATTTACTTTTGTCTAGACCGTTAGTAATGTGACGACATTTACATGAACAAGAAATGATGTACTACAGCCAATAGCAGTGGTTATTAGGCATACTCCTGTGGAAAATTTTTACGGATTCTACGTATCTTAAAACATATAACCTCAGATTTTGAGATCAACTGTTTTTTAAATATCGAAGCTGTTTAAGGTATATTGTATTGAATTTTTTAAGGTGTTTTTTTTACATTTCAGTTCACATTCCTTTAGTTTATCAAAAAAATCACACAATCTTTATTTCTCTGCCTATTTATCAGAAAAATAACAGTAATTTAATTATTTTTAATAGAACAATTAAAGGTTGGGTAAATTTATTTAAATTCGTTAGGAAAGTCGTGTGGGTGAACGCACAAGACTTATTTCATTTCATCAAAATCAAACATAACAACTTGTGAAAAATTAGTAACGAACCCATCATGTTCCATTCCAGTATATCTAACAACGAATACTTTTGACTATAGTAGTCTACATATAAATATGACTAAAGTACTGACTAGACAAAAGTAAATAAATAACGTTAATTAAGGATGAAAGGACATTGATTGAATTACACAGCTAAAAATGTCGTTACGTTTCATAAATGGTATAAACAGAAAAATCATCCGTACTTATAAAAAATATAACATGAGCTAGTAATTTGTTTCTCAGAATCGAGGTTGTAATAAGTACTACCGAATGGAAAAAAAAAATTCTCAGCGTATGTAGATAAAGGTAGTTGTTTAGTTTGCGTTTATACTTACATTATGCTTCGATTTTTATATAGTTGAACAATGAAAACCAATGTAAGTCAAATTTAATTTCATTGTACATATTTTTTGATTAATATGACATTAAATGAAATTAAATAATTTATCTCTTAATAAGAGCTAAAATATTTATGCAAAATATCTTTAATAACCGATAATATTTTGTGAAATCACTGAAAATTACTTTTCAATGTGAATTTTTAAGTGTTAAATCGGGGGAAATCGAAGAAATGGTTTATTAGTCTACGTTTTAGAGATTTTAAGGAATGATAATGTAACAGAAATATTGTGATTAGGATACTTTCATTTTTATCGTTTTCCGCTACTTAGTGTCGCTTACACTCGAGAGTGTCAAAGTTTACACTTTAATGCGGTCGGACATCAACACCTCTGTCTAAGTATTTGTCACTGATCACTCATAGAAACAGACATGAGCCAATGAAAAAAATATACCTTTATATTCCATTTTTGTGGCTTCTCCTCAAAAAGTTCTCCCACTCTTATATCCAATGTAGTAAGTGGGGAGAGGGTAACATTTTTTTTTCAACATTTCTTAGAAACAGCATATGAGGAAAAAAATAATATATGTTCTTCGCGATATAACAGAAGCAGAAATTATTTCAAACACATTTTATGAATAACACCCACTTGGAAATACCTTAAATATGAAATAGAAGAAATATGGAATCAAGGGAACTAAGAATAGCCGATTAGTGGAGCAGCCGAAAATAAACTTGGACCTGAGACTTGGAGCGAGGGTCGTATCGATCGTGGGACTTGACTCGTAGGACTTGGCCGGGGTTCCTGGTCAGTCTTTCGGCTTCTTGTCGTATCTAGTCTATATCCAAATATACCAATAATATTCTGTTACCCATTTGTGTTTTATATAAATTAGTTAAGTCATCTCTTTTGGAATTCCGTTAATTCCTTGCTTAAAAAATAATACTATTATCAGAAAAGTACATGACGATTCCAAAAAAAAAAAAAAAACCTCAAGTCTCTTAAAAATCGGTACATAACTCATCAATTAGCGTTACACCAGTTCAGCCCTCATTGGAATATTAAAATAATACATAAAACCTATTAAACAAATCCTTGAATTATAATAAAGGATATGGTCAGTATACATTGGTATTTATTTTAACGGAAATTTCAGGAATCACTGAAAAATTTCAAACTAACCAAGATTTTGTATTAACCATTAAAATGGTTAAGCCAGCGTTTGTAGGATGAACACTTTTTTTTTGTTGATAAAATAAATTTTCCTTCATTAATTCTCCAAGGAATAGTCCGATTTCAATGATTTTTTTTTTGTTATTTTTCAAATTAGCGTAAATATAATCAGCTTTTATTGTGTTCTATGTTATAAACCTAAATTCAAAAGGCTTCAAGGATCTTAGACGAGTTTCATTAAAATCGTTGCAGCAGATAAAGTTTTTTCAGCCGTTATTTCAAAACAAAACATCAGATGATTAGGGATGGTTATACTGTAATGGCTGTAAAGATTTTAATGAAACTCGTCTAAAATCTTCCTTTCAGTGCCTTTTGAATTTGGTTGTAACATACAACCCAATAAATCTGATTTTATATTCGCTTATTAAAAAAATATCAAAATTTTCAAAAACATAAAATCTCGTAATTGGAGAATCATTATCGGTGTCCAATTACTTTTCATACCAAAGTTCGAAACAATCGGTTCATTGGTGTTGGAAAAAAGCTGCTGACGACGGACGACTGATTTTTCTTTTTACCCAATTTAGGATAATACAAACCGTTAAACATAAAACCTCAAATTTAGAGGTTAGCTTTTGGCTTTCCTTATATGAATATTATAATATTTGTAAGACTTTTATATTTATAATTTTTTTTCCATCAAATGGTCAACGACATAGCTATAATTTTTTTTTTTTTTTTTTTTTTAAGAAAATTGTAGTTTTCTAGTTTTAATTTTTAAATTAAAATGTTTGATTAATTTTATGAATGACATAAACAATGAATAAATTTCTTTTAAATACAATATTTTTAGAATATTAATTTCATGTTTTTTTTTAAGTTAATTAAATTCGAAATGCGTATCTATTATTATTATTTTACAAACTAATTCCAAAGTATAAAGATATTTTTGTAATTTAAACTAAAATTTATAAAAATATTTATTACTAATAAAATATACAGATATCCATATGATATAAATATTTTAAGAGTCAGAAGGCCTTGTATGTTTAAATCTTATTAGTGATCTACAATCGTATTTCATATTGGCTTATAGATACAAATCTTATTAAATGTATTTAAATATAAATTATATTTGGTCAAAACTCTCATAAAGATCGAAATTATAACAATATTTGAATTTTAGACGATATCAGTAAAGTTGGCATTAAGAAAATATAAATTATATGTAATTGTTTATCATAAAGAAATTCCACTTTCTTTATGTTAAAACAGAAATAATTTTTTTTTTTTTTTTTAAATTTCTTTATTGAGTATTATAACAATCTGTCTGTTGGACATTGGTTATAGTGAGGTAGGATGACATTCACACCATATGTACAAACAAATAAAATAAATAGAACAAAATAATAATCAAAAGTATATACAATATATACAATAGACAATAAAATAAAATAACCTAAAAAATAAGAAAATTAAAACTAAGGAAAAAAAAAAAAAAAAAACACATGCATACCTATATACAATCAGGCGAGGGAACTCCAGGAGAACCCTGCGCTACTCTCCCAACCGCGTCACTGGTACTAAAGCCAGCGGAGATTGGTCGAGAGCACTTTAGCCACATACACACATGTCTTGAGTGAAGAATCAGGCCATTGCCAGAACTCCAATTTATATAATCTACAAAAGGTCGCGAGGCCACTGCCGTTTCAACCTTCTTGGAGGATTATAGGGATGGGAGATGCTTGATAGGGATTGTGCAAGAGGATTTGGGTGGTAAGTAAGGTTCTGGTGAAATTTGGAGAATTTTTCTGGGATAAGGTCTAGGACAAATGGGATGTTAAGGTCATGATGTAGGGTTTTGTTGGATACATAGAAAGGAGCATCGACTATTGTTCGAAGGACTTTAGACTGGAAGGATTGGATGCGCTTGATGTTAGAAAATTTTGCTGATCCCCACAGTTCTAGTCCGTAAGTCCAAATAGGTTTCAGTATTGTCTTGTAGATCAGTAGCTTGTTTTCAATGGAAAGTTTAGATTTTCTGCTTAGTAGTCGGTATAGTTGGCCGTATCGTCGGTTGAGTTCTTGTCTTTTGAGTCTAGTATGCGGGTTCCAAGTTAGTCTTCGGTCTAAATGAAAGCCAAGATACCGGACTGTGTCTGAATAAGGAAGCTGGATGGAATTAAAGAGTACTGGTGGACAGGAATTGCGTCGGAGTGTAAAGGTAATATGTTGGCATTTAGATTCATTAACTTTAATGCGCCAGTTATTACACCAGTGCTCAATCAAGGTGAGGTGACTTTGGAGATTTAAGGATGCTATTTCGGGATCAGAGTTGGATGATAAGATTGCGGTGTCGTCAGCGAATGTTGCAAGAAAAGTATCGGGATGAACAGGGATGTCAGCAGTAAAGAGGATGTAAAGCACGGGACCCAAGACGCTGCCTTGGGGAACACCGGCTTTAACGGAGTAGATATTGGAAAATTCTGTTCCACAGCGAACTCGAAAGGAGCGGTCAGAGAGGTAGGATCGGAGGACTAGGTACAAGGACTGAGGTAAATGGATTTTAAGCTTGGAGAGCAGTCCGGAGTGCCATACCCGGTCAAATGCCTGTGCAATGTCCAGAAAGGCACCCGAACAGTATTCCTTGTTTTCTAGGGCTGAGGAAATATGATCAACAACTCGGAGTCCTTGTTGAACAGTAGAATGTTGAGAGCGAAAACCAAACTGATGGGAAGGGATATTTTGGGATTCTATAATGGGTAGGATTCGTTTCAAAAGGATCTTTTCAAAAATTTTTGAAAGGATTGGGAGTAGGCTGATTGGTCTATAGGATGTTGAGCTATTGAGAGGTTTTCCTGGTTTTGGGAAAAGGATAATAGTGGAGTGTTTCCATAACAGAGGGAAGTGGGTGGTGCGTAGGATACAATTGTAGATATATGTAAGGAATATGACTGCTTTGGATGGAAGTTGTCGAAGGATTTGAGGTGTAAGGAGATCATGTCCAGGAGCTTTACGGAGGATTAGTTTTTTTAATTGAAATTTTACTTCGGAAGGATGAATAGCTTTTGGGGGCAAGGAAAGTGGGATTGGTGATGTAAGGAGTTCTTCTACTGTTACGGTGTGGGCAGGATGGGATTCCGGATGTGAAATAAATGTATTGGATAGGTGAATGGCGAACTCCTCAGCTTTATCTTCGTCAGATGCTGCCCAGGAGCCATCACCTCGTCGGAGAGGATGGGAAATGCGGTGAGGATTTAGGATTTTTGTTGTGGTTTTCCAAAGGGAATTGTCGCGAGAAGAGAGGGAGGATAGGTAGGAGTTGAAGGATTGTGATCTGAAGGTGGCTAATTCCAGTTTTAATTGTTTGCAGTAGTAATTATAGGAGCAGCGGTCGGTAGGATGTCGGGTACGTTGCCATAATAATCTGGCACGGCGTTTGGTGCGGATTAGGTTAAGGATGTGTTGGGGTAGAATGGTCTTTATAGGAATTCTGGAGGAGTCTTTTGGGAAGGAGGCAGTCCAGGCGGCTTGTTGGATTGTGGTAGTAAAGGAATTTACGGCACTATCAAGGTCATCGGGAGTTTTGAGGGATATGTTGAGATCAATATTATCGGAGATTATTTGGCGGAAAAGGTCCCAGTTTACTGGGCCCCTAATGAATGACGGTGGAGAAGGTTTGGGAACAGGTTCAAGTGAAACATTAAGGATTAGAGGACTATGGTCAGAGGAAAGTTCATTTAGACGTGTAATGGAACAATTGAGGGGACTTAAGCCGCTGTGGATAAAGAAATCAAGAAGATCAGGATTACGGTTGGGATCTGTGGGCCAGTAGGTAGGAGAGTTGGGGGAAAGGAGGTGAAAACGTTGGGAATTGAGTGCAGACAGCAGGGTTCGGCCACGAGAATTCGTCGTTCTGGAACCCCATTGTTGGTGCTTGGCATTTAGGTCTGCACCCAAGATGAAGTGATGTCCTAAGGAGTCGAGGAGAGAACTGAATTGGGCATTGGATATGGATCGGTTAGGAGGGCAATACGCTGATGCAAGAGTGACCGGAAAGGAGAAGGTTTTTATCACGATAGCGGTGGACTGGAGGAAATCATGTATTGGTAATGGGAGTACGTGATGGGAGAGGGATTGGTGTACAATTACAGCAGTACCGGCATGTGCTTTTCCGTCAGGGTGGTCAGTACGATATGTCAGGTATTGTGGTATATTGAAGTGCTGTTTAGTGGTTAGTCGAGTTTCAGTAATTAGTGCCACATCAATGTTCTTGTCAAGTAGTAAAGTAGATAGTTCGTCTGTATGATTTCTAACACCATTCGCATTCCAAAGGAGAATGGATATGGGTTTAGGGATGTGAGTCATTTAAGGATTTTTCAAAGGAGGGATGAGGTGAGATACGAGATTCGTGAGGAGTGATATGAGTGGAGTAACAAGGGATTTGAAATCGGTGAGGAAAGATGCTAACAAACTTGTGAGATCTGTTGCATTTGAAGGAGGAGGAATATGAGGAATTTGTTGTTGGTGGTTAGGTATATTAGGATGAAGAGGATTTTGAGGTTGGGTTTGAGATTGTTGTTGTGGCAGGGCTTGACATTTATCGGTTAAAGTCTTACCTCTAAGTAGTTGGGAGAATGATACATCATTGTTTACAATTCTGGAAGGCTCTCTCTCTCTTCTTGTTCTTAGTGCTTCATCTTGAATCCGGTTTTCTGGTGTCTGGTTTTGAGATTCTTGTAAATTTGGCAGCCTTTGTAGTTGGCCGGGTGTCCCTCCAAGCATAGGGCACATACTGCTGGATCTTGTATAGGTTTGGTGCACTCTACAGATTTGTGCTGTTCACCGCACTTCACGCAACGCGGCAGATGGTGGCAATATGTCTTCGTGTGGCCATAGGTCTGACAATTATGGCACTGCACGATGTCTCTCTTGGGATATGGCTTCTCAACTTTCACCATTGTGTAGTATATTCTTGTGATATCATATATTTTTTCGATACCTGGTGATGGCTCCAAGTCCACGAAAAACAATGGTAGTGGGATCCTATTTCGTAATCCTGGCTGCTCCCTGTCCTCCTTCAAAACGTTTGTTACCTGGCGTACATTGAAACCAAGCGTCGTTAGTTCTTCTTTAATAACTTCAGTGGGGGTTGAGGAATGTAAATTTCTTATCACTACTCGTAAAGCTCTTTCCTGCCTCAGCTGGTAAGTGTGAAAATTCGCATTTGTTTCTGATAAGTACTTCACTATTTTTCGGTAGGCTTCTGCAGAATCAGGTGTTATTTTGGTGTCATTGGTCCTGTTAAGGCATGAATAACTGCCAGAGCAGATTTTATTTAGTTGGGTGCAGAACATCTGGAAATTTTTTATATTTTTCACAAATATCGGAGGAGGCTTTGGTTCTCTGGGTATTGCTGCAGACTCCATTACTTCTCTGTCATTTTGAAGCACTTGGTAGGGGTTTGGAGTAAAGAAAGGTGATTCTTCAATCGTTTCTTGTGCAGACGTACCTGGTTGGGGCTGAGGTTCTGGTTCTGAAGTGTTCATTTTGGTCACTGGAGGTATTTCTCGTAGGCAGCGACGAGTCCTTTGTTTCGCTGGTGAGCTAACTCCGTCTGACCGAGACCTCTTGGGCACCTTACTGGCCATCACTTGCTGATCATACCGCATATCATAAGAGAAAAATAAATAAATAAATAAATAAAAAAAAAAAAAAAAAAAAAATTTTTTTTTTTTTTCTTAAAATAACAAAAAAAAAAAGATGTCAACAGTAAATATCAACTGCTCTGATATACACTTTAACTGTATCACGTGAATAATCAGAGAGATTCCGCTATAAAATTGGTAAAAACTGAGAGAGGAGTTGAGGAGACAACCTTCTCATCAGCTGATCCACTGCCTTCTAGAAATAATTAACACTATAATAACGATTTTCGCCCAGTATGTCAGGTTGTTTAAACATCCTTCTGGTGGATATGAAATTAGAGTTGTCCTTCAGTATTTTCTCATCGATCGAATAAGAAAGTTACTTTTAATACTAATAATAACGTAAAGAATAGTTATTACGATTATTGTGTATTGAAATAGTTATTAACTTTGATACCAAGAATTAAACAATTTACTTATTAATGAATAAAGAACAAGAACTGATTAAACTGATCAGCTTAGCAAGTTATAGAAACTGACACTTCTCGGGCACAGTTTGCAAACTCAGTATCAATTTACTGTTTCTTCCACAAGTCTCATAAATAAATAAGTATTCTGCTTTAGCGGGAAATTCACGGAATGTGTCGGCAGAAAAATAATTCAGAACAAAATAAATATTAGCAACAAATTTTAATTAAAAATACACTACTTGTCAATAATTAGTATTTGTTAAGAGAGAATCGGTCTCTCATCCAGATTCCTTTCAGCTTTCTGTGAGCGTTATTTGGCATGTTGCTTGTGGATATATCATGACTAAGTTTGTACGTCTGCATCAATTAAAGTTGAGTCTTTTGTAGAATGTTTTTATTGTGAATGGGATACAAAGCACAAGAAATTATTTTGCTTACGCTATATGAATTACTTATTACTTTTATTGATAAGTTATTATTAGGACTAATATGGGTCTTTTTAGCTGTTCCATATACGTGTAGAAGTGTAAATGAGCATAAATTGTAAACAAAATAGAAAATACCCATTTCCATGCCTTGTGTATTTTATTTTTTATCTTACTGAAATTTAGCAGTAGATATAGTAATAATAAATGACTATAATAATAATGATTTCTCATGGAACCATGCGAATAATTCTAAGGTAAGTAGCATATGTTTGGTTTATATACTTTTCTTTTATTATTATTTTTTTAATTACTGGATTGCTATCTGTAAGATCTCCGGATATGTCTTGCCAGTTTTGAAACGATACTATAAAAACAATCGGACCATCAAGCGGTCAAACTTTTTTTTACAGTTCTTTTCTTTCTCTTTTTGGTGTTTTTATTTTTGTTTTTAAACTGTAACTAGATACGGTGGTTGATAGTACCTCATCCTCGTTACTATTTCCCTTGAAAATTCCTTCACTTTTTGTGAAGAGGACAGATTTTTAGGACTGGTCATAATTACAGATACACCTTGGCACTAGTTGAAACTGAACTGAGAAATATTGTTAAAGCTTTCATGTAACCTAAATAATTGAAGAAAAAAAAACAACGGAATCAAAAGAAGCAGGTGGAGAAATTCCTATGACTACGGCTGTATATAATATAGATACAAGTATAAACTTATATACGTTCAAATAAAAAAAAGTTATTTTCATTATACAAATCCAGTTGAAGTAGTATTATACATAGATGTCCACAAAACAAAAATGCAGAAATTAAAACCTTAAAACATTTTGTAATAGGAGAAAAAATAACAGTTCATCAATAACCACCTGCGCTCTTCCATTTGTAACGAGGCAATTACTTGGCTAGCGATTGTTTCCTCATAACACTTTCGGCTTTAGACCACTTGAGGGCGCGCTATCGGTTATTGCATTTTGTGATTGAGTACGGAAATCGTTTCAGAATTTGTCCCTTGTTCCAATAAAAGCTTTACAGTTTAATCAATGTCTGTTAGTAAAATAGGGATTGCCAATTAAAGTGTTGCTCGGAAACAACGTTGTTTTGTTATTTTCAATTTTTCCAATAGGAGGAATAATTGAATTAATAATAATTGTTCTCAGAAAGTTTAATGAATATATTAGAAATTATTAAACATAGGCAACATCCACGTTCCACTTCATTAAAATGTTTTCGCATTCATACAAACTTTGATATTATTTAGTTAGCAACCTACCTTGCTAACCCATTACTTTAAACTCTAACACCGCCAGTGCTATGGCAGAATACATCATGAGAAATTTGCAAGAATATATATATATATATATATATATATATATATATATATATATATTAGAATATTCACATCAAAAATATAGAAAAAAAATACGTGACCCAACGCCATTTAAAATACTCACAATTTAAGACTGATTTAAAACGCAACCTCAAAATAGTTTTATAATGAAACCACGTTTCAGAAAAAAATTAAAGCTCCTACGTAATATACATGAGATCGGATTATTCAAATCGGAGGTCAGGAAAAAACAAAATTATGAACCAGCCGTATCAAAAGCTCTTAATCTTAGTATTCGACATTGGTATTGAGTCAAAGAGACTTTACTGTACATCCAAGGCATCTTATACATCTGCCGCCTTCAAAGCACAGAAACAAGAGGTGCTAAAACTGATTTATCCCTTACTCTCATAAGCACAACACCGGAGGTGTATTCTTAAGTAATTATGTCATCAGAAGCTATAAACTGTGTCTTAGTTCGTTTAATGATGTGCCGAAAATCCAAAGAATTCATTCAATATTATAGATGCCAACAGTTCGAGTACACTAATAACCATTACCATCGTATTCTTGCCTGAGTGCGCTGCTAAAGACCCCGTGATATAAATAAATGCTGACCCGTGAAAACCCCGTATATCCTTAAAGGCGAGGTAGGAGAGGATCAAAAAAAAAAAAAAAAATCCATCTCAAAAACCTGATCAAAAATTTTCAAAACTTCACAAATCAACAAAACAGTCATGTTTTTCCGAGGTTGTTTCAGGAGTAAACGACCAAGATCCAGCACCTACAGCTTGGTTCACTAACTTCTTTAACATAGTCAAATTTCATGTCACAAATATCGCAATTAGTTGATACCGTCATAAAGTTATTTAAAACTCACCATCACTATTAATCATACCATCATGGAGTCAATAATAATATCATTATTATGAAATAAAGAAGAGTTATTCTCCTCACAACCTCAAACCTCAGCCTCAGGTTAAAATTACTCATCTACAAAAGCGCTCTTCGCCATTCCCTTCTCTATGGTGCTCCCATAATTTCCAACTGTTCATATTGTTTGTCTACACATGTTGAACAAAATGCACCTTATAATAACGTTTCTGCAAATTTAAAAAATCTACTACAGCTTTATCAGACCCCAGGTCTTAAGATCGAGTTTCCTAACGGCCACATTTAACATATAATCTTAAATAAGTTTCTCCACTTTAACACATGTATGAGGTTTCGTAATATCTCTGATTGATTTTCCCTAACATACGATTCCATTGTTTGGATATCGATGTGTGTTTGATATCTATGTGTGGTGGAATCAACGAATTATTCAGCATGTTTTTCAATTAGTATAAAATTGAATGTTCTGACCTATAGAAAAAAATAAATTTTATAGAAATTTATATTTTCTATAAGTAATCTGAATATATATTTCTCATAAACAACTAAATTATTAAAAGAAACAATTTCTAAGCCGTTCAAGATAGTAGTTTTGCATTATAATCAGCCACACTTGAATGCTCTAAATAATTTATAGCTGTTGGGCCGTCAACTCGCAAAACTTGGCAGTTATTTAATGCGAAAACGCAAGGAGCGGAAGGAACCAGAGGACATAAATAAAGTTAGTCCTTACAGCTCAGCTATTTATCCAAGGCCCGAAAATAATTCAGCCTCCTTTCTGCTCCCCTGCCCGCCCTGCCTCGTCTTATAAACCTCCCTACGATATGTCTTCCAGCAGTTTCAGCAATAAATATTTAGTTCTTACATTAAATCGTCGGAATTCCAAATGTAAATGAAAAAAATCTGGTGCCCCCAACGCACATCATTTACTTACCGCTCAGTGTAGGGCTATTATAAAATTCTTGAAGTGCATTTTAAACGGAGCTACAGCTTAAAGCTAATATATAACATATCACTAAGAACAATAAAATTACAAAAAGTCTATTTATTACATCGACGGTAGGCAAAAATAAAAAATCTAGTTACTCCATATGCTTTTATAAACCTCACAAGTTTTGAAAAATGTTCACGATCGCAATACTTTCCCTTACTATAAATTGCATATATAGGTAAGTGAAAGTAAAAATTATAGAAATGAATGGGCATCGTATGTTATAAATTGAATAAATTTAAATAGCCTTCAATCATGCATTATGAAGTTATTATGTACAATAAGTTACATACGTATAAAGTAATTTTTTTTCATATTTTAGGCAATAAAACTTCCAATTTTCTTCATAACAGCCCTAGCAAACCATAGTATTAAATCATTACACACTTTTGACTTCAAAAACCCAGAAATACTTACAATAGAACCTAAAACAAATAATAGGAAACTGCTGGAAGCTTTACATATAACATGAAACAAAAATAGAACAGTAAACTATAAAACAGATACAAAACATTTAGGTACACACTATTCGGACATAGTATCTAATATTTAAATTAAAAAAAAAAAAAAAACAACAATAGCCAAAAAAAAAAAAAAAAAAACACAACAAACAACCATAATAAGAAATAAGAGGATGGGTACAAGTACAGAAATAAAACTAATAATAGCCAGAAGTTGATTAGTGTATCAATGAATATGTGTAACACCAAATAATTTTTTTAAAATGTGACAAATATTTAATTTTTGACAAATAGTGCCACATCAAAAAAAAGAATGGTAAATAATTGTAAAATAGATAAATTGGAATGATAGTGTTAAACAAATGTTAATATAGAAAATGTGCATAGTTTCAGTAAAAATAAAAATATTACTCTGATAATGGGAAAATTGTCCCGAAACGTAAGCGACAACAAGCATAAATAAAAACATATGAAGAAAATTGGATGTTTTATTGCCTAAAATATGAAAAAATTACAAACGTAAGCTTCCTAATAAAAAAAGATGAAGATAAGTAATATTTTTTCGTATTTTATCATATGAAGCAAATACTTCAAATAATAAATAACATAGACAATAAGTAAATATTGTTTGGTCTGTTTCGATAAAGAAAATTTATTTATCTATATCAACTTGAAAGATGTAATTAAAATAATTGGAAAATACTGGGATACTAAAAAACCGCATACTCAAATTAAAAATCTTAAATTGTATTTAGAAGGTGTCAAGTTACGAAGTGAGAATAAGAAGAGAAATAGCATAAATGATAATTGTTGTAGGGAATGGTGAATAAATTTACTGACATCAATAAGACATTATTATGAAATGCCAGCAATAAGGAATTAAGAGGTTCCAACACATTAAATCTAAATAGTATTGCCATTGAATATTCTAATACATATAATATAATTATTAAGCTTGATAAAATATTGTAATTTAAGAATATTATAATAGTTATAGCAGCCGAAATTCTTAATAAATAATAGGATAATAAAAAAATATTTGAATTACAAACAAAAGAAATAGAGAAATTCTATTCATCCTAAGAGTTTTTATTCCCATATATACTTATACATCTTGGTAGATTGATAGTTAAATTGACAATCTAGGAATATTTATAAACCTTTTAGTAGTCGGGTGCCTTTTACAACACATTACGGCTAATGGTAAATAAATTTCGTCCCATGTGCTTTTAAACATCCAAGTCTTGATCTTTGTTCGGAGATGGATGTCACCGGCCTACTATTTCATCAGGGTGCATAGAATTTCTCAATTTTTGTAGTCGGGTTTTGAAGTAAAAACTTCTATTTTTGGTGAGCGAATCAAAGTGAGCCGTCCGATTTCCGATGTGTAACGCTCGACTAAAGTCGGCTGGAGTCGACTAATTGAAGTGTTTTTGCATATGAATTAAAATATCTCAGAAAATAAAATTCGGGTCTGCAAACTGTAAGCCAGGAAATATTTCCCCATTTTGCTTACTCTCTGTAATGTACTATTATTCAATATTGCATCTTAACGCGACGCCGTGTTAGGGAGGCTAAAAGGAAAAAAAATAGTTCGGAACCGAGTGTGAAATGTTAACGTGTTTTATTGAAGATATGGATTAAAATATCTCAGAAACTGAAAATCGGACCTGCGGACTGTAAGCGAGGGAATTTTTCAGCATTTCAACCTCTCTATAATGAGTTGTTATTTATATTTTATATTATTAATCTTGCCTTGTTGATTATTTAGAGGAATTTCCACATAGTTTGTAGGATGTCCCAACCATAATTTATATCCCTCCCTTAAAGGATTTTCTGTTTGATATCTCAAGTCTCGTTAACCTCGTTCCATCGTTTACTATTCTCTTTTTCTACTTTGTCTTCATTCGTCAATCTCTTCATTTTCTTCTATGAGTTTTCCACACTAATTCATCCTTCATTCATTCATCTTTCTGTATTTCAAAAATAAATCGAAATAATTGAAATATTTTATGGTTTTAGTTTATTTCATATATGTTAATAATATAAACACAATTACTTTATCCGTTCTGTTATGATAAATATACATAAAATATAATTAAAACAGTTTACCAACTTCATCTTGAAACAAGTGTTGATATTGCTAGAAGAGGTAGCTGAACGAAGACTACTTAGACAAGGTGAAGGATAGCCCCTGGCATGTCCTGGCAATTTTCTCAGGCCTCCTCATCAACTCTTAAACTCTTAGGCCATTCTGTTTCTAACTAACTTGCTAGTTAAAGACCATTGGAGTAGTTTGGCGGACACTAGAGTGAAATGACAAATCTAATGAATTAAAAATGGTTAAAAAGTTCGACGGACAACTGTTTTTTTTTTCTACCACAATAGTCACCATACATTGTACGCCAAAGGAGGGAGAGATGTTTTTTTTCTTATTTTCTCATACGCATACAACGAAATTCAGCAGTTGGATGATCATTGTAAAATGGCAATGTTATAGTTGCCCCAAGTAGAAAACTGGCTAAATTCTCCCCTATTCTTGGGAGAATCGTCTCAACCTTTCAAGAAGTGTTTTTGAGAAAGTCAGATATCTTTCTGTCACAAAGTTCAATAAGTCTTTAAGAATCTATGAATAAACCTATAAACTATTAGGTTGCCCCGAAAGTAATGGAGGATTTCATGTTTTCTGTACATTAACCGCCTTCATCACTAATTATTTACGTTTAAAGGATTATTCATTTGTTTGGGTGGAGTAGCGGCAATTATTTAACCTGCTCCTTAACTGAAACCACAAAATACGTGGTCACAAGCATTTCACCAAGAAGTTCTATTTTCATTTCATCTAATTTCAATGTAAATAAAACGCTGCAAATTATTTCACCATCGTTTATTATTTCCAAACAATTATACATTTAAAGTAACATCACCTTCGTAGTGACAAAGAAAAATAAATAAGAAGTGCTATTATTGCCCTAAACATTTTTTTTTCATCATCAGTGATTCGCTATTCAACAAATTCAAAAATCAAAAAACCAAAACAATATAACCCTTCAGTATAACATATAAAAATATCTAGAGAACATATCTTTGCTCCTAATTGTCCGATTTTAACGATTTTTTTTTTTGTTTTTTTAAAGAAATTTCGTAAACTTATAAATTATACTATACATATGCAATATCAACAAAAAAAGTGTATACTTCTTCAGTTATTCGAAATCTAATTTTATTATCCATCGTAACGTTTTCCCTCTTTTTTTCGTTAGTTAACTTATTTGAAGATATTCATTCGTAAATACCAATTTTCCCATATATAAACAAGATCAGTGAATTATTTAAATATATAATAGTTATAAATTTATTTATCAAAATATTTATTTTGTTTTCAGTTGTTTACTGGATAATGAGAAAACCTTGATGTTTAAATAAAAGCCATTGTTTAAATGAAGCTGCCAAAGAATGAAATATACAAACATTGATGTCATATTAGTGTAGTAAGATAAAAAGGAATAACTGGCTACAAGCCAAATTACCAGGATCTCTGACACTTGGCCACCTAACGAGGCTGCCATGTCAGTGGAGCAGTCGCCTTAGGATGACGGCCCTGTCGCCCGTCACTTTGTAGGGAGCTGAAGGATCTGTCACCAGAATGTGTATGGGTGGCAGTTAGATAGAGTAGCGTCTTGTTAGCAAAGCTCTAGTACAACTCTAGCGATACTCAATAGTTATCATTATCCATATTTCTGCAGATTTGGTTTCATAGAACATCTTGTAACGGTACACCTGAATAACTTGTAATAAGGAGTATACGAGACCCCAAGAGCTACAAAAAAGTTCATATAAACAATAGTCTGATTTCCCGCCTAAAAGTAAAAAAATTAATTATTATGTTTTTAAGCCACATTTGTTGTTGTTGTTAAATTATCAAAACAAATATATACTTTGAGTGATCAATACTTTTAAGGTAGCAAGCCTTAGATTCACATGGGAATGAAAATCGATAGGGATCTGTGAAATCCACTTCACTAAATTAATTAATTGATCAAAAATACCAACCAATTTCTCATTGTACTGAAAGAAAATGATACAAAAATACAGTTACATGAAAATGAAACGTATGATACTTAACAAACGACTCAAACTACTTTACCCCCTTTTTTGCTAAATCTTCAAAACTTAAACTGACACAGAAAATGAATACATATACATACTTACTTAAACCCAAATGGACATACTCATCACAAATATATACCATCGTTAAGACCCTGCAAATTAATGGCAATAAAGAAATAGGTGCAACCGTGAACCAACTCCAGACGCAGCAGTCGTAGAGAAGAGGTCGTCCTCACACGGCTGAGGATCGGACATACTAGACTGACACACTTCCACCTCATAACAAAAGATCTTATCCTCAGATATCAAAAGTGTGACCAGTCATTAATTATAAAACATGTTTTGGAAGAGTGTCCTTTTTACACCGCAAGGTGAAAAGATCTCAGAATACTCCAGAATATATCAGCATCCCTGGGAAATAAATAAATCGTTAACGTTAATGTAAAAATTATTATGTTCCTAGATAATGAAAGATTTAAAAAACATACATGACATGTTCGTAACTAATGATCCTATTCAGATTTATTATTATTTTTATTTTTATTCTTATTTTATTTTAAAAGTTCATTTGTTTATTAATTTCAATTCATTTATTAATTTTATTACTATTTTTTAAAAGTTTATTTATCTATTCTATCTTATTATCTATAAGTGTATATCTTTATTTATTATTTCATTCTGTTAATCCTTTTATTTATTTTTTTTTTGTACCAACCATCCAAACAGTTTAAAAGTAGTGATATTTAGTTGATCAGGCGCTAATGACCTGGATGTTTTCCGCCTAGACATCGAAACAAACAAACAATCGCTAAGACCCACCTACAAAAACTTCAAACATTCTAATCAAAATTATTTTCTCACAACAAAAGCACCTTGGTACATGAATATCAAAACACTACATACTGACCACCACCTTCTAACTGTTGACCAGCATACAACGATCCTTTATCAAAGATTTTACCATAATTTATACGTACATAATAATAGACTAATAAGAGACATGGCCACAGCTGACATACCTCAGAACATGAGGAGAAGACTAAAAAGGCGTTGGATGAGAGATCTCCTTCCTTAAACAACCTTAGCAATTGAAACAAGTTAGGGAAGAGGTACTGCTGAGTACTATTCTTAGCCATGTCATTATTTTTTAAAGGAAACAGTTCTATGAGAAGGAATAAAAAGATTTGTTGGCGGGGATCTCTCGTTAAACGAATGGACGGATTAGCAAGGAATAAACAAATCAAATAGGTAAGCGGTTTTTTTTGGTTGTAAAGGTTCGGAAAAAGGAAAGCACGTAGGACATATTGCCGTCAGAAAACTGGATAGAGCTACTTCAACTTGGCATGCCAACTGGGGACGTGAGGGTGCCTGGGGATTCCAAAGATGAATCTAATAAAGCAATTCATCCGACTTCTCAATCTGATCTCGAGTCCTACAGACAGTCCACCATATACAAGGCAGCTATAATCGAAGTGAGGAAAAATGAGAGAAAAAACTAGGAGCTGACGGGTCTTTAGCGGCATACAATCACGAAATCTCAGTAACTGTTTTAGGGTTGCAATAGATTTTCTAAGATTTTGGGAAATATGATTGTTCCAGGAGAGGTTTTGATAAAATATTATTCCCATATCTCTTGCGAAAGTATGAAAATGAATAGGTAGTCCATTGAGTAGAGGATAATAAGAAATAGAATTGATGCGTTGCTTGGAACCAATAAGAATGGCATAAGTCTTCTCCTCTTTCAACTTTGAATCATTGCTGGCTGCCCAAGTTGACGACTAACTGTCGACAGGGTAGGAGGTGTGAGGCAGGTAAAAACATAGTTTTATTGTCGGAAGCAAGGTCGGCTGTGTTAAGAGTGTGAACCGAGTGTTTGAGTGCGTCTACACAAAATTCTGGACAAATAGAACCGAAGATCAGACGGATATCATCATATAATAGAAAGAACAGTAGCCATGAGAAACTAAGGTAAGTTGGGCACATGGGCGCGAATTGAAGAGGTTAGAACAACACGCGGTGGCCACGCGTTTTACAGATTATCAGAACATTCGGCCGCTTTAAGCTTAGAGCTTAGAGGTTAGATGAACACGTGGTTATAAACAACAGCACAGGTTATAATACCACATGGTCGCCACGAGGCTGAAAATAGGTCAGAGATGTGAGATGACCCAAAGACCCGAGGTCTCTGACTTGGAGGAATTTCTATGAAGAAAACATGGGAGCAGCAGAATAAGTAGATCTCTATAAAAAAGGAAGGAATATGTATGATCATTGTTTTCTGATATTGAGGGAGGAAACCAAAGGAAAACCTGAGTAGTGGAGGTTCATTCGTCCGTGAGAACAGCAGTCTTGCAAATAGAAAAGTTCTTCTACAGCTTCTGGATATTGGGCGTTCGGGGAAGCTCCCCTGTGTCTAAAATGTCAGGAATATGGTCATACTAAAGCTATATGTAAGAAAGTCATTACATGCAGATGGTGTGGCAGTTGCGGGCATAAGGCAAACGAGTGTCAGGTTAGAAAAACTCAAATAAGTCGAAACGCGGTGGCCTAATCTTAAAATGGAGGTCGTTTTCAAAATCTACGGCTCCGGAAACATAAAGGTAGACCTTTATATTGGATAAATTCTAAAAACTTAAATAAGTCAAAACAAAGTGGCGTTAACATAAAATGGTTGTCATTTTAAAAATTTACGGATCGGGAAACATAAAAATATACCCTTATATCGAATAAATCAAAAAAACTTAAATAATTCGAAATGCAGTCACGTAATGTTAATATGGAGGTTATTTTCAAAAACTACTCATACGATAACAGACCCACACATCGAAAAATTAAAGAAAAAAAATAAAGAAAAAAAGGTTGAATTTGAAATGGAAAAGGTTTAATTTAAAATGGAAAAAGTTGAATTTGACTTGGAAAAAGTTTAATTTGATTTGGAAAAGGTTGAATTTGACTTGGAAAAGGTTGAAATTGACTTGGAAATGCTATATATATATATATATATATATATATAATATATATATATATATATATATATATATATATATATATATATATATATATATATTGTAACATATTTTAGTAGGGCCTTTATAAATTGTAATATTTAACAAATTCTTGTTTATGTCTTGTATTTTTGAACTGCGTATTTATATGTAAAATATTTTATTAGGTCTTATTAATTTTAAAACAATGCACACATGTAACTAGCTACGAAAATAAGAGGTACGCTGTGAATAACGTAATTTTGCGAATCATTGCTTGTTGTAATGGTGATTAGTGGTGGCGCAATCTGTTAGTTCCCAGTTAACTATGTATTTAACATACACTGTATTACTTATTCCTTTTTGTAATTATTCATTATGTGAACAACATTTTTTTTTTTTATGTAAGTATTTATGAACTATAATTTAATACAAATAAAAAGAGTTTGGACTAAGAGATCTCAGGGCCTAATTAAAACCATTGTTACTAGTTTTCACTCTCAATGACCTGTACACAGGTCTGAGGGATTATCCCTAGGGAAACACTCTCTTCCGAGTCACAACCTCTTCCTTCCCCATAGTCTCCTCTCTCAAAGGCTCCTGGGGCCTCTGCTTGGCAGTTTGAGACCAGACCGTTGTTTTCTTTTACCTTATCTGCGCTCCCTCCTCTCGCCCTCTACTCTCTCCTAACCTACCTCCTTTCTCCTTTCATAGGTTGTCCCAAGTTTTCTTTAGCCCCCCTTGCGCCTTCCAGGTTGTCCCTGGGAGTGTGAGGTCACCTATCCATGTAATGTCTGTGGATTGCCTTCTCAGTTCTGGATAATATAGGGGTTGTCCCCCTATCATTCGTGACAGTCTTACATAGCCTACCTTTATACTGAGAATCGCTCTCTCTCATCCTACCTCCTTTCATCTTTTGTACGGTAATGTGGTTGTCCCAAGTTTCCTGCAGTCTACATTGTTCCTTTCCATATTGTCACTGAGACTGTAAGGTCACCCATCCTTGCAACGTCTGTGGATTGCCTCCTCATCAGGTTGCTGAGCCCTTGATGTTATAGAGGTTGTTCCACTATCGGCCTTGGCGGTCTTACCTTATATACCTTATTCGTCTAATACTATCTCAACTTATAAACCCCATCTCTTTTTTTAAAATAGTGGTAAATAGATACAAAAATATAAGGTTATTTGAAAGTCCGATAGAGTGAGTAAAGTTAAAAGGAAAGATTAGATACTTTGAAAAATATTAACCATACAGCAGAGAGAAAGATATTACTATATATACATACATATACATATAGTCATATATATATATATATATATATATATATATATATATATATATATATATGTATATATATATATATATATATATATATATATATATATATATATATATATATATATATATGTATATATGTATATGCATATGTATATATAGTAATATATATTCTTTGTTATTTGGCAATGATTACTTCCAATTAACAACAATTGAATTTATTAGTTGTATTATCAAAATTGCATGTTTACAAGTTTACGTTTCGGGATATTTACTTCCATCTTCAGAACCACAATCCCAATGATCTTGTGGATACATGGCTTAAAACTAATGTGTTCCATTGTCAATTTCTAATTCATGTTATAATAAATCTAGGTATATTACATCTAGAGCAACATCTTGCTTGTAGACTAATTATTGTGTGTCTGCCATAAAACTAAATTTTATATTTTCAAATTTAAAACTTAATTCTTATTGAAAGATGAAGTTTTTCTAACAGTAGTGTATCGGTAGTACAGTCGGATAAAAAAAAAAAATCAGGAATAATTTATTATCCGCCCAAAAGTCCTCTATAAATGGTTTTAACAATAAAAAAACTTGATGAACATTTAAAGTAAATTTTATCTTATTTAAATTAAATAGTTGTTTAATTATCGGTCCAAATCAACAAAAAAAAAATCAGTTAATTTAAAAAATACATTTGAATTCCCTATTTTTCTGCTGAAAATTGGCCAATTGATTAAATGAACTTTTTGGTAGCTATTAAAGTCTGCTATGATTTTTTTAAAATGTGCCTTTACTTACAGGACTTCTTGGATAATATGATTTAGTAAATTATCAAGATTAAATTTTCGAATCAAAATTTAAAAAATCTCTCATTGTGTCATAAAACAAGTTATTAAGTGAAAAATAAAAAAAATATTAAATGGACAATAATAGATAACCAACAAAATTTTAAAAACTAATATTTGAAATGGACTGTTCAATTAAAAATAAATACAAGTGGTTTTCACAAGTTGAATAGCTTTTCTAATTTGTTCATTTTTAACAAATACATTTTTCAATGATTCGGAATTTTCAATTTACTCTGTATTTACATTAATAAAAGTTTTACCGTAGTAATTCTAACAGAGCAGTTTATGTCCGTAAGCCGCTTGAAGCAATATAAGCAATCTGCTATCTGTACAATAGGTCGTTATCTGTCAATCAAACTACAGCTCCTGTCGATGGATTCAATACTATTTCTCTTCATCCAACTGACGTTCCATATTTTTTTTTTTTACCTCAATCATTTCGGCTCATGTCCTGAATAATTCACAACCACATTTCGACGTAGGGAGCTATAATACTTTTATATTTGATATTGTTTTAATTTATTATGATTGTCAAGATATTTGTTTTGCATTTATTCTTAAATTAGCCGGTTTTGTCTTCTGCGATGTACTCCCAATTATGTTAGATACAATAGAATCATGAACGACGATCAAAATTAACATGATCATCAGAAGGCGACTGAAGAGGATCTGGTTGAGAGATCTCCTTTCTCAATTAAGGAAGCAAATAAATAACAGTAAGAGTTTTTTTTGTTTTGCTTTTTAATAGTTTATTTGTATTTATGAGCTATTTTCAAATAAAGATGTAATCCAAAGTGTAGTTGATGAACTAGATCCAGGAATCCGGAGTGAATGAGTTAGTTAGATGTTGAGATAGGCGGGATTAGAACTGACACGCGAGAGGTCCTATCTCATGCAATCCTTATCTCTTAACTGAAGGGCGATTGCCAGCGTTGTGATAGCGGAAATATAACAGTCGTTGAGGACTTATAGCTTATATTTACCTCTCCGTTGTCTGCAGTCATTCCAACTGTACTCTAGGATTTGTCTATTTTATCTATATTTTTATTTTCACTTACGTATATATGTAATATAAAATGAGGGAAAGCGAGGCGTTTGTGTGTGTGTGAACAGTCTAGCTTAAAAACAAACGTTCGTCAAAGCTGATATTATGGATTTATGAAAGGTAAATGACCGAGATGTTACAGCAACTTTTTCCTTAAAATTAGTTAACCGGAAGTGCCACTTTATATTAACAGTGAAACACATTTTTACAATTTTCTCAAAAACGGTTTTAACCTTTTTGATTTAACTCGTTTATCATTAGATAATTAAGTGGTCTTTAATATCATTAGGTCTTATCCCCTTTGATGTCACTTTACAGAGTTTAAATGCCCAATGTTCATGTACGCCTTCCTCTAAAGTAATTTAAAAAAAAAAACTAATTTATTGACAATAATTATAAAAAATGGCTAAATATTAAGTTTGAAAGAATGTGATAATTAGAAACTGGAGAAAAATGTTTATCCATTTTGAAAATGAAACTCCGCAAATAATAGTCAGAAGGTAAAACTATAATATTAGGTTTGAAAAGCAAAGAATTTTAGAAAAAATAATACCAAATAAATAAATTTGTAGAAGGTAACACAGAGTGACCAAAAAAATGTAAATAATAATTTCATAAAACTAACATTATTTAACGTAAATCAAATATTTCTTACTATATGTAAAATTTTAAATTGTTTTTAAGTTCGAAAAAAAGTATTTAAAATCCACTTAATCATGCCAGTGCCATTGTGTAATATACTATTTAATTGCAATTGAGTAAAAGAAGAAGTGAAATATAAAAATATTTCATGGATGTGTTTATAACATTAAATATATTTACTGTAGTATAATAACTCTAAAGATGATATTATATTTAAATGATTAGGTATCTATTGGCTGTTTATTTCAAAAATCATCAAGTACTCTTTTAAAAAATTTAATTTGTGAATAATTTGTTGAATTTTTCCTTTATGAAATCCCAACATTATTCACTTACAATTAGTGTGACAACTTTTAACCTATCCATGGCAGGCAATGAAAATCTCGTAATTTTATTTTAGTAAGCATTACAATGGAAAATACCAGTTTAATAACTAATAATCATACAATCCATAATCATTCATAGGTTAAATATTCACATGTACTTTTAAATCTCTCTGGTATATATGAGCCATTCCCTTGACACAATGACTAACTCAAATTTCAACATTATTTATTGTTAATTATAGTGATGTTTCTAGTGGAAAAATGTACACCCTTATTCACAGTTCTATGTTTTAAAACTGCAATCGCTTACTCCGCCGGAACAAGGAGGAGCGGAATGAGGCAATAAACAATAAACACTGGTCTCGTTGCAGAAGCAGGCAGTTATGCAGTGACGTATAACAGCCCAGATCTGCAAAACCCGTGTTAATAAATAAATAAATAATAATAAATAGTTCTTCCGAAATGGATAAGACCTTCAAGGAGGGAGATGAGAGGAGGGGGAGGAAGGTTACCGAGCGGACTAACGTGTGTGAAGAGCGCGTTTCCCGCAATCTTATTACGAAGCTTTACAAGATAAAATAATTTCGAGTTTTCATACCGTTGGTGGAGGGCAGAGCTTTTAACCCCGGTATTGAATCCTGGCTCGAAAAAACCTTGTACAGACTAAAAAGCGAGGAAGGGGAGAACAAAAAAACATCTGGTGCACACAACTTTCACTTACCGATCTAATTTGAATTGAAATTATTTTCTATCAATTCTAAGCTATTATAAAATTTTTCGAAGTGCATTTAAACGGAGCTAAAGCTTGATGCTTACAGATAACAAGTCATTAAAACCATTATAATGACAAAATGTGTATTTAATATATCGACGACAGGCAATAAAAATCTAGTCACTCCATCTGCTTTTATAAACCACACAACTTTCTTTGCTTTTATAAGCCACAGAATGACTAACTCCAATATCAACATTTTTGAGTAACGTCATTTTAGTCATATTTTTAGTTGAAAAAGTTATCTATGCAGACAGTGAATAAGTTGATTCCAGAGGTGGTCATTGCAGTGTTGAAATATAGAACTGAGAATAAAGGTATAAATTTAGGTACTTATTTCCTTTGAAAGATGTTCTTAGGAAAGACACTTTATTAAATATCTGTAGAAAAAAGGTTTTATTAGTCTCAAAAATTCTCAAATTCAAAAAGTTCTCACTCGACATGACTCAGGGAGAAAATGAATCAAATGCTACTGATATCATGTCTCAGTTTACAAACAATGTAAACGGTCTGAAAACAATGCTCTCAGATATCAGAGACACAGTATCATATAGAGGGCTAAAAATCAGAACCTCAAAACTAATAAAGATTTTGGATGAGCACTCCTTGAACACTACCGAGCATTTAAAAATAACACATGGAGATAATAATAATCTGGAAAATAAGAAACACTTTGCCAATCAAAATGAAAAAAAATAAAATCATTCAATGGAATTGTAACAGATTTTTCCTACATTTAGAGCACCTAAAAATGACAATAAGCGAAGAGAACCCTGTACTAGTTTGTCTCCAAGAAACACACTTACAAGAAACTCAAACAGTGAGATACAAACATTACGATATATACCGAAAAGCAAAAGATCGTCATGGGAAGAATTCGTCTCTTCATTAAATCAAAGCATTTCAATGAAGGAGCTCTGGAATAAAGTGAAAAGCATTAAGGGGATCTCCAAAACCAAGAAATTGCCTCGTATAAAGACTGGACAAGACATTATAACTGACCCTGACGAAATCGTTAACGAAAGTGATAAAACTATGCAACAGAGTGTAATGTAAAGGCGTTGCCAATGATCCTACAGGGTAGAGGCAACAGAATACCAAATAAATAAATAAATAGTCTCAAAAATGAAAAAAATATATTTTAAATTTATACAAATTTTCGCCTCTTCAGGGAAAAAAACTAAAGATCCTATCTTTCCTCCTAATTGTCCGATTTTAACGATTTTCGTTTTTGTTTTTTTAGGAAATTCCGTAAACTTTTATAAAACTATATACAATATCCCCAAAAAAGCGTATACTTTTTGTTAATGTTATTCAGCATTTAATTTTACCATCCCTCGTAAGTTTTTTCCAGCTTCTTTTCGTTGAAGTATAGTATATAGATAAATTTGAAGGGTATCGAGAAAATGACTTTAGCGAAGTTTCATTGAAATCGGTACATTCGTTTCGGCGCTACAGTCTATAGCAACGCAGGTTTTTCTGCATTTTTATTGTTTTTCTTCTTTATTAACTTATCAAATGCTTTCAGAAGTTATATAAGTTATTTTTTCGTAATCTGAATAATGTGACATGATTAACTTTTTAAAATAAGCCATATTGAAGGTACTTTAGAGGAAGACGTACATGAACATTGGGCATTTAAGCCCTGTAAAGTGACATCAATGGGGATAAGACTTAATTGATATTAAAGACCACTTAATTATCTAATGATAAACGAGTTAAATCAAAAAGGTTAAAACCGTTTTTGAGAAAATTTTAAAAATGTGTTTCACTGTTAATATAAAGTGGCACTTCCGGTTAACTAATTTTAAGGAAAAAGTTGCTGTAACAACTAAGGCATATACCTATCTTAAATACGTAATATTTGTTTCATAGGACTTTTCGTTTTTGAGCTAGACTGCTAACATACAAACACACAGACACACAGACCATTTTTCGGGACTTGGTCATTTCGACTTAGGGTACCTCAAAACTTGTAAATCCGTTGAAAACTCAGATTCAAAAATTTTGTCGATCGCAATACTTACACTTACTATATATTACATATATACGTAAGTGAAAGTAAAAAAAAAAAATGCGAAAGATTAGACCTTCACTAAAGCAGGAAGATCTTCTGCTATCAAGCTGACGTTTATCAGTAATCGCCTGTAAAGTCGTGATACTTGGAAAGTTTTCGAATTTTATTCTCGCACTAACCACTAGGTCCAATTGAAACTTCAAAGAAAAGAGTTCCTTTATTTCTATAGCGTGTGACATGATGGCTACGACTTGCTCAAAAACTGGAAAACACCAACTCCTAGTTTAATGAGGGACAGGGACATATTCTATCATTAACTTTTTTCGGTGTCTCTTTAGCAAGCAGACGCTTCCGGGACGTGAGACATCAAACAGGTGTGCTGTTCAGAAGTTCAAGGATGATAGAAGGAACCTTTGAAGAGTTATAAAAGAAAGTAAACGACGTTTATGAAGAGGAATCGGTTCTGCGTCAGCTACAGACCCGTGTAGTTTAACAAAATATCACTGAGAAACGTTTTATCACACTTCCTCACTCAAACTGCTGTTTGAACAACATCGTCATAACACTATTCCCGGAAAATGATGAAAACGGGATTATTACCGCATGAATTTTCTCTAGCCACTAAAGAAGAGCTATTGTAGAATAGAGTTTCATTTTGTTTACCTGCGTAGCGTTTTTTATCTGAAGTTCTATTAAACATATATACCCGTGTATGTAATATCTTATATATATACTCATTAATGATGATGTTTATCGACGTAGAATATTTTTTTAATACAAATATCCTTTAAAGTCTTCGAAATCAGAGCACCCCCGGCATCTGGTGGTAGCCTACCGAAGTGGTTGTTTGAGAAACTTGCCGCAGGTTATCAAAACTGGTAACGCAGTTAATATATATAAATAAGTAAGTAATAAGTAATATATATATATGCATTTATATATATTAACTGCATTACCAGTTTTGATAACCAGCGGTTATCAATGTATATAAATATATACATTTATATATATTAACTGCATTACCAGTTTTGATAACTAGCGGCAAGTTTCTCAAACAACCACTTCGGTAGGCTACCACCAGATGCCGGGGATGCTCTGATATATATAAATATATATATATATATATATATATATATATATATATATATATTATATATATATATATATATTTTTTTTTTTTTTTTTTTTTTTTTTTTTGCCACATTTCCGTAAACGATAACTCAACCCTTTGCTCATCTAAGATTAATAAATAAATAAACAAATAAGACTGAACTACATAGATTGAAACACATGATAAAAAATAATATTATCTTTCAATCCTGACAGACATGTTTTTATATTCTTGATTAATGAATATTCATTTTGAAAAATAAAATATTCATGAACCCGTTGATTATATCTAAGATTAAAAAAAATAAGATTTTTCGTTTAAAATTAATTTATAGGAATATCTAATGTAGGAATATAAATATAAATGAAGTAAAATAAATAAAATTGTAACAGATTTAGAAACTATGAGATAATCATTAATTTATTAGTTCACGAAATAGTAAAAATGAAAAAAAAAAGGCATAAATATTTAAGGGATGTAATGATTTTCAAGTTACAAATCAATATGTCTTGTTTCTTAAATTTCATCAATATTGGAATATTATATTATAAATATATATGTTATTTAAATTAGTCGGTAATATTAATTACTATTTCGATTCCTTTAATAACATTTAATTTTCACTTGCAGTTAAAATTTTGTAAACAAACCAATAATAATAATAATTATTATTTTAGTTTAAACTTTTTAACAGCGATCAGTTAATAGTGGCCTCACACAAATTAATAATGTTCCTATCTTAAGCATGAAAATTGGGATAATCAAAATCACATTTTTTTTTTATCATTATTCGTACCATTTTGAAAGTTAAAAAATTATATTAAAATATAAACAAATATTTATTTTATAAATGAAAGTGAATTATCTCAATATCATGACAGAATTTGGTTTTATAAATAATGACAAACATTTATTAAAATATAACAATATAATTCGCTATGGTGATGAAGTTAATTGCTTATAAGTTTAAACTTAAATATTGATTTGATAAATTAATAAATACATAATATAGTAAATTATAATATTCTGATAAAGATAAACTTGTGATAAAGTGTTGATAGTGAACCTCGCTCATTCTAGCGGCAATTTGAGTAACTGTTTGCTTAAAATAACATCTGTATTTAAACTTCATGTATGATAATTGGACTATCATAGAAATTTCGTTAATCCATACCGTAAACATCTAACTTCTAATTTCCAAATTAATTGTGAAAAACAATTTTATGGTGACATGTTACAATTGAATAAGTGTAAAATTGTCTATGAATAATTTAAACAAGTTTGGTTAGAATTATAATGTTTTTTTTCAATGGGAATCAACAATTCCTTTTACTTAATACATTAATGATATAATTTTAAGAATTCATGATAAAATTGAGATATTAAAAAGATATATTATAAGAAAAAACATTTTGTTTACCTTCCATCAAGCCAACTGCTCTAAGTTTTATGATATATTTTTAGTTATCCTATTTTTGTGGGATATATAAAAAATGAAAACCAAATTTTTTCACCTTAACAGACTAATAAAACTTAATAAACACTTTATTTTTATATTTTGTCATTTTATATATCTAATATAAACTATAATCTGATATGTCTATCATAATAATAATAATAATAATCTAATAACTATGCATCTAATGTGATGTCATTAGAAATAAATATCTTTAAAAATATACCAAAATGAAACATATACCAAATATTTATGTTATTGTAATTATACTACGTCTTTGCATAGTATACTATGTGATTGGTTTATTAAGCAATATAATATGAGATTTTTTTTCATCAATAATAGTTGGAAGAATTGTGCATTTTTTCCAAACCCGGTATATTATATTCAACAGAATGAATATATTTTAGAACCGAACCAAGGAAATCGATAAACATAAGCTAGTAATTAATTTATTTTTTAATTTGTAATTGAAGACCATTCAAGGATTGTTTCGAGCTGTGTGGGGTTGCTAGAAAATTCCTAAAGATTGCGCGTACTGCGCTATAGACCTCTTATGTAATAAAGGCACATCATCGTATCATCTATCCGTAAATTATAAAATGTATACATCTATCCCTCAAAAAAGGTTAAATGTATGGTGGAAGGCCAACTTGAAGAGGAAAAGGTTCAATCGGAAGCGGAAATGATTGTCCATCATTGATTCAAAAAGCAAGGTTGTCTCACTTAATAAACAAGAAAATGTTGAAATGCAAAGTAATGGGAATAACCTAGAAGTAGTAAATGAGTTAAACTACCTGGGAACCTCGGCAATCATAGATAGCTCTGATTTGATTGGACAAGAAATTGCCAACAGGATTTCTAAAGAGAACTAAGTGTGCATACAGATAAATAACAGTATACAAGACAAAAAGAGATATTAAGAATTATATATAACATATACTTATAACAATATATAAGCCTGTACACCTACCAGTACTTACACATGGCGGCAAAAGCTGAGTGATATAGGCATTTCACTGGGATCACTGACGCTGAGATGAATTTTATTCCGTATTGCAACTCTTCCGTTTTCCGCAACTCTTTTATTCCGTGCCTCCATTGTAGTTAATCATGGAGAAAAGACAGTTGAAATGGTTTTGACATGATTGTCGCATGGATGAAGTGAGAGAATCCATAAGAACACTGGACCTACAGATAGAAGACCAGGCGATCGACCAAGAATTTTCTCAGGATCAGAAATAAATCCAGAGGATTGGGGGTAACACCCTCGCAGAAATGAAAAAGCTGAACAGAGCCCTGGAAAACTGACAGCACTGGATAGAGGCTCCTCTACCCCAAAAATCTCAAAGAATAATCTCCCCTCCCAAAAAAAAAAGAATAATAGAAGGAAGAATAATAATAAGTTATCAACAACTTACAACATTATAATTGTAAAACAGCACTATAATGCTTAGAACATGGTATGTGTAAATTATTTTTTTTTTAAATTTTGATAAAAGCATTTTTTATCATCCTGGTCCTTTTAGGTTCAGTTACCTAGTATCGGCTTTGTGGTCATGAATTTAGATTGCTAGTTCAAATATAATAAGTGTTTCATGTATTTATTATTACTGGAAATGAGAAGGTATCTCTAATTTATTTTAATATTATATCATAAACACAAGCTTACTTTCCATTTATTGCGTTAAGATATATAAATAAATTAAATTTTTATACATCCTCCGAGACGTCTGAAAAGAAGTTGGACACGTGATCTTCTTGTATAAATGTATTATTTGAGTGCTACCATTGGGTGGTTCCTCAACAAGCGATTTTATGTTATTATATTCCTGAGTTCACATTCACTGGGTGTATTTTTTTTTTAATACAGTTTTAAATATCATGAATGAATAAAAAACATAGTTTTATTAATTATAATCATAAAAGCCTACAAATAAATAACCTAAATATGTAAAACTAAGTATATTCATACAATTTTTTCTACAGTATTATATTTACTAAAACTGTGAATAATACTATTTTTTTTTATTGTAGACTTGTTTAGAAGGTGGTATATCAGTTGAAGTATTATTATAGAAACCATCAATATTAGTGCATATATATTCTGACCTAAGAAGATTCATTACTTCTAAATTTAAAAAATAATGGCTGAGCCACTAAGTTCTTACTAAAACAATAGGACGGATTTTTAAATTCACAGTCAAATGACCTTTAAATTTTAGAAAGACGTAATATGTGTAGAATCCTGTTTTAGTTTAGTAATCGAACAATGATTATAACAATTTTTTTAAACATTTATGATTTCCTTTAAAAAAAAAAAAAAAAGATGAACATTTTTCACGACCCACTATGTACTTCCTTTACTAACCATGTTGTTATTTATTTATATAATTCTATAAGTTTTAATTTTATTGATACACGTAAAATAAAAATAAATTTAATAAAATTACAATTAGAATTATATACACAAATGATTTTATTAATATACGTTAATATTTTCTATATGCTTCTTAATTTCTAATAACTTATTGATATTATATAGAAAAAAAGGATGAATTAAAAATTGATTTATTTAAAATTGTTTTCTTCATTCATATATTATTGAATGTTTTAGGAATTCAAGATATATTGTTTAATAAACTGCATTCATAAGTTATATATAACATAAGATAAATTCTAGAAGCTAGTTTTTATAATATTACTGTGTTTTTATAATGTGCAATTATCTGTAGAATAGAATAGAAAATAACTTTATTCTAGGTAAAAGTCCATTGAGAATAACATGATAGAACAAAATTAAATGATTACATCTCGTCTAAATAAAAGCAATATAAATAACGTAAAGAAAATGTAAGGTAAACATGCTATATACCAAACAAATGAAACTATATACAAAACACTTAAAATTATGACAAGACATTACTTAAAACCATTTGCAGTGATAAACCAGTATACACTTTTATATACAATTTTAAGAAAACAATAATAAAAAATAATAAAATATATTAAATTCTTCATTAAAATAAGCTTTGTTTTTCTGTTGAGAAAAGAGAAAGCTGAACCTGATAATATACAATAAATAAAGTGTCTGAGGAATACATAAATACATCATCATTTAAATGTTAAAACATATATAAATAGTACAAAAAAGTATACAAAGTGAAAAAATAAATCGATTTAAAAAAACAAAATTAAATCCAGAAATGCCACTTTATTTTTATAGAAGGAGTAACTATTATTTTTGTTATGTCACACGGAAATTGTTGAATAAAACTTCAAAAATTTAAATAATTTCGTTATTATTTTTTAATATAAAAATACCTATCACAAAATAGAAAAAAAATCGTGTGAAGATGTTTATCCTCAATAACCTAAACTTAGTTCAAGAGGTCACCACCAGATTGGTTAAGCATCCACATTGTGGGTCGTGAATAATGTTGTGATTGCACATTTGCGCTTTTATTTTCTCAAAATGATGCAATAAATGATCAATACAATTTTTAATATAATATATTGTATAAATATTACAAAAACAATAAGCCATTTTAGTAGGTCAAAATTGAATTATATACATATTAATTCTTTCTATATATGTATATATATATATTTATATATATATGTTCTATTAAATAATAACTAATATTAATGTATTTCATAATGTTACTTTAACTCATATCTTATTTCCTAAACAGGTTCACAAAGGAAATTTTTTTCTAGGTTCATTTATTTGGTATTTTTCACCAATTTAGAAAAACACACTAGGAAAAAACCTGTCTGATTTTAAAGATTAAATATATATATTTATTTTAAATATATACATTTTGAATATATATATTTCATCTTGAATATAAATCAATTAGTTTATGTTTTTACGGTTTTATATTTAATTATGTTTACCCATTATAAATTGATTGATAAATTCATCAATTTATGAATTTGTGACATCTTATTTTACTTAATTTCAATTTTCGATTTTTATTGTTATTAATTAAACTTTATTAAGTAAACTTATAAATATATAAATATTTCCTACTATAACCTATTACATATTAATTAATTAATAGACAAGAGGGCTGTTGATTAATAGATAGAATATGTAACATATTAATATATTCATAAATTAAGTAAAGGATTGGATAAGAGAACTTTTGTCACGGTCACGGTACCGGTAATATCCCAAAGATAGGAAAATGCAACTCTGAGCACTGAATAGCAAGTATTTTACTCAAAAAGTGACCTTTTTTTGAGTACCAAAGAATTTTCTTACTGCTTTAGTTTATGTCAAATGGTTACCTGAAGCACTGATTGAATTCCCAATAGTGATTAAATTGAGGAAAATACTTGGTACAGGGTAGCATTTGCCCATCCCTGTAAGATCCAAGAGAGTGGAACAGGTTGTCACTGTTCAGTTACACGTCCCTACTCCAACAGTACCCTAACATCCCTAGTTAGTATTCTTCCTCCCACAAAACCTGAAGATTCATCCCTTCGTTTGTAATTTACATCCTGTGGTGTTATAAGGCCCATCCCTTAGTCATTATATTATATGAGACGAAGAATAAGAACACTGTTCTAATACTTTATGTTTTTTAAATATAAAAAAAAAAACGGAATGATGTGATGATAGTTACATGACAATTAGAAGTTATACAATACATGAATTCTTAATGTTATTGATTAACGATTTGCTATAGTTACATACATGAATATGGTGCACTGAAACTGACAGCTACCCTTAGAATAAAAGTGTAAAAAGATTATAGAGACTTTCATTGATAAAAATCCTGATCTAATATTTTTAGTAGGAGAGAGAAACACTTTATTTTCATAAAATATAAAATATAAAGGATTGCTGCCCAATTACATTGGGTTGCTATACACACAGCATACTCTTCTATCCTTAAGACAATATATGAACTTATATATAAATATACAGAAGTATTAGTTAATATTAGTAAAACAGAAATATATATATATATATATATATATACATTTTTATTATTTTATTTATCTTTATAATTTTTTTTTTTTTTTTTTCCTTTTTCCTTCTTCTCATTGTTCATGCTTTTTTTTTCATTTTTATTTAACATTAAGTTTCCCTTTCTCTCACTTCTCTCTCTTTATCGCTATTGTTTTCAATTATTCACTAAATAAATAAATAAACAAATATATAAATTAAAACTCTCGGGCTAGCCATGCCCGTGGTGGTGAATGATTCCCAGGGAGTCGAGGACTATATTTTCAGCCAACCTCGCTACGTCCTTAATGTCGACACCTAGTTCCTCGAGGAAGCTCCTTGTTCTTTTTGGGATAGTTCCGCGAGACCCAAACCAGAGGCCTCTCACGGTGAACTCTCTTTCTCCGAAGGTCTCACGGAATTTCTCTTTTAGGAAAGGGATACATTTATCGTACGTGTTCTTCTTTTCCCTTTCCACTTCACCCGCCTGATCGAGGTCATTGCTCTCAAAGCGGACAGTTGGATCCAAGATCAGCGCTGTCCTTCCTGTCTTGGGAAATGCGACGATATCAGCGTATCTCGTAGAGCCCTCACTATCGATGAAATATACCTCGTCAAAGCAGGTGAATTTTTTTTCCCTAAGGAGCCTCATCAATTCGAACTTGACCCGGTGGTGACGACGTGTTATGAGGAGGGAGTTGTTGGGGCATTTTCCCAGCACATGTGCTGGTGTTTCAGACTCTCTGCCGACTACAAATATCTAATTTGTATGGTTACCTTTCATCGAAATTTCCTTTTGTTGTAATACTGCATTCATCAATTATCCTTAGGCTCTATATTACATAAAGAGTATATTTTCCATATTTTGACGCTTGATTATAACAGCATTATTATTACACGTATTTCAGAGTTAACCTACTTCGACTGAATAAGAGGTTTACAGAGTTCAGAGACCGGGACATCTAACGACAGCCATTACTGGAGGAATGTAGTTAGAGCTCACCATTATGGCTGATGAGGGCACTTAAGCAATATCTCCCGTGTCAACCTAAAACTTAACAACCAAGAAGTCAACATAATAGGATTTATTTCTCCGCTTTAAAAATAAAACATTTTTTTATTTAAATAAAAAAAATATTTCACATTATCTATGTAAACAAAATTAATGTTTTTAAAATTCCGAAATTACGTGCAACAATATGGCCTTTCACCTCCACATTATCACTAACTTGCACTAAACGTTAGTTTATTTTGATTTTTGACACTGGGCATGTCTATTTTACTCAATAATTAGTAGATATGAGCTATGAACTATTAAGTATGCTATAAAAAACTGTTGTTTAAAACTTTAATCATAATCATCATTGGTAAATGTTCAGGAAACAAGAAAACTAGATTATCGACCCTAATTATTACATAAATTCGATATTTTAAAAACAAAATAATTAAACAATTCTGTTTTGTAGTATATTTATAAGAAACTCATTTTTTCAAAAATATTAATTAAAACATTGATAAATCTGGCCGCTTTTTCAACGAATTAAACTCAAATGCCAGGTTTGGAACAAAAAAATAGTATTAGGATAGCACAAAAAAAAAATACAATTGTTTGTTGTTTTTTATATAATGCTATTTATTTATAACTAGCTGATGCACCCGTCGTTGATGGGTGTGTCGTTAAAATTTGAGATGGATTCTGTATTATGGAGGGGAGGGAGGATGGTTTAAATTCAATTTCATAAAATTGGGTCGGAAGGGTGGAGGGGGGTTGTTTTGAAACTTTTTATAGCGGGACTTATGGAAGTCAAGATTTCGCAATAGTCATAACAATAACTTTGTTATTTAAATATTTGTTTAGGTACCACACAACTAAACCGACCACCACCGATCCAGTAAAATTTGTAGTTTTTTTTTTTTTTTTTGTCAATAAAATATGTATTTGCGCCTGTCAACTTATTGTTGACAATCAGCAAATGTAATAGCGATACATGATATAATGACATGGAAGGTATGGGGAAGGAAAGTACTCAGCAGTACCTCTTCCCTAACTTGTTCCAATTAGTTAGGTTGTCTAAGGAAGGAGATCCCTCATACAAAGCCTTTTTAGTCTCCTCCTCATGTTCTGAGGTATGTCAGCTGTGGCCATGTCTCTTATTAGTCTGGTATTATGCCCGTTTAAATTAGTGTAAAATCGTTGATAAAGGATTGTTGTTGTCAACAGTTGGAAGGTAGAGGTCATTATGTAGAGTTTTGTTAGTCACGTATCAAGGTGCCTTTTTTAATGAGTCGCAATAATTTTGATTGGAACATTTGAAGTTTTTGTAGGTGGGTCTTTTTAGCTATGCTGTATGTTTGTGATGAGTATGTCCTTATGGGCTTAATTAAGTATGTATATGTATTAAGTTTCTGTTTTAGTTTTGAAGATTTAGAAAAAAGAGAGTAAAGTAGTTTGAGTCGTTTGTTAAGTGTTTTACGTTTCATTTTGACATGCGGACCCCATGTCATCCTTCTTCCGAAGGTGAGTCCAAGGTAAAGTACCGTGTCCGTTTGAGGAATTTGATTGTTGTCAATATAAACTGGAGAGCAGGTGTTTTATCTAAGAGTAAATGTTATATGTTTGGATTTGTCATGATTAAGTCGAATTTTCCATAGTGCAAACCAATTTTGTAATTTCGGTAAGTGATTTTATAGTGTTAGTGAGGCCTGTGTAGTGTCTTGATGTTTATTGAGAATCATTGTGTTGTCTGCATAAGTAGCTGTCAAGATCTCATCGTTAATAGGTATATCGTAAGTGTATATAACGTAAAGTAGAGAGGCTAGTATTAAACCTTGGGAAACTCCTGCCAAGATTGGACAAGCTGAAGGTATTTTCGAGCCCTGCCGAACTGTAAAAAATCTGTCAAAGAGGAAAGATTAAAGGATAAGATAGTACGAGTATGGCAGTATAGTCTTAAGTTTAAAGAGAAGACTCTGGTACCAGACTCTATCAAACGCCTGAGCAACCTCCAAAAATACTCCAGTAGCATATAGTTTTTGTTCTAAAGCTCCAGCAAGGTAGTCTGTAACTCTGTGCAATTGATGTGTCGGCGAATGGAATGTGCGAAAGCCGAATTGGTGGTCAGGTATTACCTATTGGTGAGTCAATATGTCGACAAGCCTTCTGAATATTAATTTTTCAAAAACTTTAGAGCATATAGGAAGGAGGCTAATGGGTCTGTAGGGTGAAGGACTGTTTATGTCTTTACCGGATTTGTGGATTATCTTAATGAGTGAATATTTCCATTGTAAAGGGAATTTCGAAGTCCTTAGTATACAGTTCTAAATTGTTGTCAAAAATACTAGAGCTTTCTTGGGCATTTGTTGAAGCGATTAATCTGGTATTACGTCATAACTAGGAGCTTTTATTTTCGGTTTTTGTTTGATTTGATGTGCAACCTGAGGTGGAGTAAAATAAGGAGGTGGTAGTGTCAGCTGAAGTGCGATATTTAATGTTTTAAGTATTAGAGTCTCATGTTTTGCGTTAGTGAAGTTTGTAAATGGTTTAAATACAGAATAAAGGTGATAAGCGAAGAGTTCAGATTTTTTTTTCATCCGCCACGGACTCATTCATTTCTTTTGGAGAGGTACTGACAGCTCTCGGTGCTTTAACAACTTTTTGGTATGCTTCAACAAGCTTCCATCGTCAGTAGAATGACCATTCATATATGCGTCATAATTAGTTCTGTTAATTTTTTGGATTTCTCTTTTACCTTAATTATTTTGTCGGTTAAATGTCTGTCTATTTGACTGAAATGGGATGTTTAATTTTAATTTATAATTTTTATTACCTTTATTTACATTTATAATTAGTATGAAGCGAGGAGATTGTGAAGTCGGTTAATTAATCAAAAAGAGTTGTAGTCTCTCCACTTTTTTAAACTCTGCTGAGTTCATTGTGGACAAAATAACCAAAATAACATTGGAGAATGATTGATCTGCATCCGTGTAGATTAGAACTTAATGTGAATATTGCGAATATGAAATTTTTGGGAGTTTTCTTTCCTTATTTCTGGCTAATCCGGTAGGTTAATCCTAAAAATCTATACGACAACATTTGTTACGCTCAGGAATTTGGACAGAATGACAACGGGAAGATCAAAGAAAGTTGGAAAATGAATGTGTTTTACCCGTGTTTTAAGCCTCAACGCGTTACAGATGTTCGGTATTCCGGATTTCTTCGTTGAGTTGTGATCATTTTTTCCATCATTTGAGTAGTAAAACTTTTAACTGTGACTCGCGATAGAGTAGGTTGGGGAATCGAAGTAATTAACTGCAAACCCGGAGGGATCTCTAGACAAATTACTCAAGAATACAAAACTTTGGTTCTACTCAATATTTTGTTTTCATAGAAAGCCTATATTTTAATTCAAGCAACTCTTAATGTAATGTCAAAATTTAAAAAGTCTACAATAAGCCATTGCTGAGCTGACAAAAACAGACAACAAATTTTCAAAAGTGGATTTGGTGTCTGCAATGTATGAAACAGAAAGATATCATAAAATGGATTGATTTTATTCAATGTACAGACAAAAACTTTATTTTATTTATATAGATTTTTATGGGAACGAATAAGTTGTTTATTTTTATTAGGAAGAAAAATACATTTTGCGTCAATTAAGGGCATTGAGTATTTGAGATGTATGAAACAATCATACCATATATACAATAAAAATAATAGAAAGTTATAACAACAGAAAATAAAGAAAACTTGGAATAACATAATAAATCAAACATAAGACACTATTAAATAAATAAAAACACATTCGTAGTTATTTACAGAAAGCCGAGATAGCTTCGAGTCGGGCCCTTTTCCCCACGTGTGGAGGATAAGGCAAGGAGAAGAACGAATTAGTAGAAAAAGCTTATGATGATGTTTTTATTTTAAACGTTAAGTAATCTAAGCAAATTATGTTACTTGAGAAAAAAAAATCATGATAACGTTTATTTCTATATTTATTAAAAAAGTAGCAATAGCTTAAAACAAAATCATCATTAGGTACACTATCTCTCATTTACTCGTTATTAAAATTCAATGTGGGCTAATTCACTATGCAAAATAATTTTCTACATCACACTCCTTTCATAAAAAACTATTCTTTATAGTCCGCTATTGCAGCTTTTTTTTTATATATTCAGACCATAAAAACTGTTACAAATTATTGGAATATCGTTTAATTTACAGTTGCATAAATCAGAAAAAAATTGAAGTATATTTCCTTTCAATCTTGAACTAATAAAAGTTATATGATGAGCTGTGAAACTAATTCCACGGAGGTAAGAGCAAGCTAAGAAATTTTAACGAGTTTCTTAAACAGGAGATAACATCACAGCTGGGTTGGGTTGGAGAGGAGGAAGTCTTTGAATTAGGTTGAATGGCTGCTATCAGGAAACCCGACCATCTCTGATAGCCACTGACAACTTTATATTAAAAAAACTTCAGCGGACTTTTACTAAGGTTGGTGCTTCAAATTATTTCGGTCTTTCCATCTCCTCTTTTGTAGCTCGTTGTGTAATTATACAAATGGGATATCCTTTTCAGTTTTAGTTCAGAGAAAAAAAAAAAAAAACCTTGTTAGAATATACACGATATATTTTCAGTGGGTGTGTAAAATATTAGAAATGTTATTCAATGTTCTAAAAAAAGACCAAATAAACCATATTTAAAATAAAAAAGAACGTTACTACAGTAACTGATGTTACACATTAAAAAAATGAAGCAGTTAGCATAAGAAGAAAGTGATTAGATTCATATCAGTGGATAAAATTTAACTATTATTTTTAAAACTTTTTGACATGGATTATTTCCTGAACTATTTTCCGTATTTATTTACTATTTTAAGAAGATTTTTTGATTATCTGCTCACTCATTCCTGTTCAAAACATGCAAATTTCAGTTGGTACCATTTAATTAATGCTTCCTTTTGTTATTCTATATATTATTGCTAAGTAAGTAGATCTCTCATCCAGCTTTTTTTGTTTTCTATGAGAGTTATCTTGCTTAACACTGGCGTTAAAAAGGTTATTTTTTATATCCCAAAAACAAATTACTCATACAAAATTTAAGACAATAAGATTCAAATTGAAGAAAAGATAAAGTATCGATATTCATAGATATTTCATTCGAACTAGGTGGCAAGATAGAATCTAATTTTACATAACTATGTTCTCAATTTATAATAGTTAGTGTTCAATATTGAAAAGAACTATTCCAAAGCATTTTTGGTAATTAGCTTAAGCAAAGGAGAAGAGGAGAGAGGTATTTGGAAATCTTTGGAGAATAGTGTAGACGGTGGAGTCACTAATGGGAGAAAATACAAAATGGACCGTTTCTTTTAGGACCATATGCTAGCCATAAAGTTTTGGAAGGAGAGTTTCTTTCTGCAGAATGAGAGCAAGTATTTGTCGCTGGATAAAGCAGGTCAAATGGAGATGGCTGACATAGATTTTACAAACCATAAGCTTTGCCACATCATCTCTGTAGGATAATAAATAGTAATTGTAATCATAGTATGATATCTAGTCTAAGCTATCATGAAATTTGCTTAGCAACTTTTCCGTATTTTCATATGCATATTTGGTTTTCATTTTGTTTTTTTCGGTAATTCGAAATTTTCTTCGGTCATTAAAAGTTAACGTGCATCGATATGAAAAGTTAGTGACGTGAAATAAAGCTGTGTAATAGTACTAATGATTTTTGACTGAAATGACGGTAGACTATGTTTATGAGCTTTGTTTTTTGTTTTTGTTTTTTTATTCCCTATCCCTGGTATTCCTTCAAACCGTATCTATGATCGTAGATATCTATGAAGCGTAGGTCCAAATGAGCTTAAGTAAGTATACGTGTTATTTTTCAGTTATCAGTCAGTGTTCGGTTTGCAGTTATTGGTAGATATTATTCTGTTGTTCTTGATGAGTGGCCCCACATCACTGTTCTCTCAAATGTTAGTGGAAGATATTATACTCTGAGAAATTAAGACATGGTTGAAATTAATGGTGAGTCAAGTTTCATAACGAAGTGCCAAGCTAATATGTTGAGACTTGACGTGGTTGAATCGAATTTTCCAAAGTATACAGTGAAAGAGATCCGTTTAATGATGTAATGATTAATATCGTTATTTTTAATTTTTATTTCTCCTCCATCACACACTACAATTATTACTTTCTAATATTGTTAAAACAGTTTTATTAAGTCTAAAGCGAAACTATTTAAAGTACTGATATTATTTGGGCTGTTATTTTTAACTGTTTTATGTACTTACTGTAATCTAATTAAGCAGCGTTGGCAGATAAAATAAATCAATTGCTATTAATATGATTTAGCGGCCGAAATGTTGCTTTGTTGATGGATATGTTAAAGGAATAAATACATTATGGAAAAATCACAGCTCAAACCATTAAAATTGTTATAGTTTTTATTTAGATGTTTTCATTTTAACTTACCGTAAACATTTGCAAATATTTATTCAATAATTACAACATTTTTGTCTTTAGTGATTTATTTTCAATGATATTAACAAATCCTCAATTTGACAAATTTTACCGATATTATAATATGTTAAAACACCCTTTTAAGGCAAATATTTTTGGAAATTAAAATATAGTTAATTTATCAGTTATACATTTACATAATGGTCAAAATAAATTAATCACATAATTCTTTGATTGCAATTTATTGAACGTTTCAAGAGAAATTTCGTCCTCCCCTTCAGAAATCCAAAATAATACAATTAATAATAATATACATTTTTAGATCCAATCACTTCAAAAAAAAAAATAATAAAAAAAAAAAAAATAAAAAAAATAAAAAAAAAAATATATATATATATATATATATATATATATATATATATATATATATATATATATATATATATATATTTATCGTATTTTTTTTGGACCATTGAAGAGGGAGACGACGTCTTCCTTGAAAAGTTCAATAAATGATTATCACAGACTAATTTGATTAATTTATTTTGACCATTAGGCAAATATATTACTGTAAAAGGAGCAAAGGCCAACTCTGCATAATAGGTAATTTTATATCCAGCTTACATTGCAAAAGAATATATGAAACAATCAAATTTATGTTCCAATCCAACATGGAATAGATAATAAAACGTTCATATAACTTTCTGTCGTTTAGTATAGGCAGAATATTCTGCAAAGCTCCCTGGAGTACGTGGACAAACAACCCAGCTATTTATGTTGAGCAAACAATCACAACTGTATGAACAGAGACGCAGCCTGGGTCCATCGAACTCCCAGCAATTGATTTCACGAAGTTTATGTGTAGAGTATTGATCTTTCTTCTGAAGTTTTTAATGATTTTATTGCAAATTTGTCAAACATATACTTATTCAGGAAAAATTAACAAATTACCCATATTTACTCAAAACAGTTTGAATTTACCATTTGAGGATGAATGGACCTTGGATAGAAAAAATAAGAAAGAAAATCATATAAAATTTATAGGTTAAGAAATTCTACTGTTTTTTGGAAAACCTCTGCATAAAAATGATTAGGGTGAACGCACCAGCTATAGACAACTTGAAATCTAAATGTAAATAATAAGCTTCCTTGTTGATTTAAAGTTTCCAGTTTTTTTCTAAATTGAAAAAATATACCATCTATTGACAACTGTATGAACAAAGTTTCCAAAATAAAATTTTAAAATGCCTCTCATTGGTGTTTCTATATTGCTCTTGAGATCAGTGTACTTCATACCTTCCTAATAACAGTTTTGCTTAGATTAAGTTGAGCATTTATCTTATCTTATCTTTATCGATATCTTTATATTTAAATCAAGTTTTTGAATTTTTCTGAGGTATGTCAATTACTGGTACCGATCCCTTGCCAATTATTACAACAATTCAATTTCAGAGTGTCCATCAGTAGTGCAAAAAGGTGTTTTTACTTTCACTTACCTATATATGTAGTATATATTAAGTGTGAGTATTTGAATCTGAGTTTAAAACGGAAATACACGTTTTGAGGTCCCTTGAGTTCAAACAACCAAGTCTCGAAAAATGGTCTGTGTTTCTGTGTGTATGTGAACACTCTAACTCAAAAGCAAAAAGTCGTACGAAACTGATATTAAGCATTAAGATGGGTATATGTCTTAAATGTCACAGCAACTTTTTCATTAAAATCGGCTAACCGGAAGTGCCACTTTATATCAAGGCTGAAATACATTTTTACAATTTTTTCAAAAACGGCTCTAACGATTTTGATTAAACTTGGTGTATCATTGGATAATGTTCATATACGTCTTCCTCTAAAGTACCTTCAATATGGTTTATTTTAAATAATTAATCATCTCACATTATTTAGAATCACGAGAAATGCTGAATGTAACTTTTGAAAGAATTTGATAATTGAATAAAGGAGAAAAAAATAAAAATGCTTATCCAGGTCAAAAATTAATCTCCTGAAATACTAGTCAGAAGATATACGTATAATATATTGTTGGAAAACGAAGAAATTTAGGAAAAAACAATATGTAATATGGAAAGTTGTAGTAAGTAAAGAAGGTTCAGCGTCCCACAAGGCTCTCCCAAGAAACATATCGAAGGAAAAGACGCGAAGAGAAGAGATTATTCCGCGGAAAGAGAAGAGCTTGGGAAAATAAGAACATGGAGGACACAGAGGCATTGCGCGGCCAAAATGAAAGTCGGCTGTTCTTTCAGAGAATAAACGAGGGTAGGGCAGCTTTAAGGTCCAGAGTGACGCCATGCAAAGACACGAATGGAACTCTTTTAAGCCACAAAGATGACGCACTAAGGAGATGGGCACAACATTTCAAAGACGCATTAAACAGAGGAACGGTGCCTGGAGAAGTAGGAGTAATGAAAGAAGACTCCCTGAATTCTATTGAACCCCCGGGTGGGGAGGAAATGGAAAACGCCCTGAGGAAATTGAAAAATGGAAAGGCGCCAGGCCCGGACGGAATCCAGTCAGAGCTGTTGAAATGTGGAGGTGAAGAACTGAAGAAAGCTCTGCATGATTTAATGCTGACCATCTGGGAGAGGGAAGCTATGCCTACGGAATGGGTAACAGCCATTATCTGCCCAATACATAAGAAAGGAGATCAAACAGAATGCGCTAACTATCGAGGAATCTCACTCCTTTCGTGTGCTTATATGCTGCTCTCTAACATTCTTTTTGAGAGGATCCTCCCGTATTCTTAAAAGGAACTGGGGAAATATCAGGCTGGATTTCGAAGAGGACGCTCAACCACTGATCAACTGTTCTCTCTGAGGATGATCCTAGAAAATACTATGGAGCGTATGGTAGTTACCCACCATTTATTCCTAGACTTTAAAGCAGCATACGACAGCGTTGATAGAACGCAACTATACTGTGCCTTGGAGGAGCTAAGCATCCCTCAGAAGCTCGTACGCCTAATCAAGATGACCATGGACAGCTCGAGATGTAGAATACGCGTCGGTTCTGACGACTCCGAAGAGTTTAAAGTGAGCAGTGGGGTTAGGCAAGGGGGTGCCCTCGCCTGTCTATTGTTCAACTTGGCAGAGGAGAAAGCTGTAAGAGACTCCGGTATTCAGTCCAACGATATAATCTTCAATCGCCTGACACAGCTTCTTGGTTTTGCTGATGATATTGACATAATAGGTAGGTCTGAACGGGCTCTCAGAGAAGCGTTTATAGGCCTTGAAGCAGCTGCAAGACCACTTGGTCTAGAAGTCAACGAGAGGAAAACTAAGTATATGAGAGTTGGTGGTGAGGTGGATCTGAACTCTCCATTTGAGGTAGGTTCTTTTAAGTTTGAGAGAGTGAAAAGTTTTATATACCTCGGGTCTGAAATTAATAGCAAAAATGACATGGCTCAAGAAATACAAAGAAGGATCACGGCTGCCAATAGATGTGTCTTTGGACTTGGCCGACACTTAAGAAGTAGGTACCTCTCAAAGAAGGCCAAGCTGATCATATACAAGACCCTTGTTCGGCCTGTTTTGACATATGGCTCAGAGGCTTGGACGATGACTAAAAACGATGAGATGAAGCTGAGTGTGTTTGAGCGAGGAGTCCTCAGAAGGATTTATGGTCCAGTAAAGGAGGGTGAAGCCTGGAGGAAAAGAAAAAATAGGGAGCTCAGTTCTCTCTATACAGACATCGACGTAGTCACGTATATTAAACTGGCCAGACTAAGGTGGGCAGGGCATGTGGCCATAATGAGCACCGTTGAAATACCAAAGAAAATAATGATGGAGGAGCTGTACCTCGTAAGACGGGTAGGAAGGGCGAGGACGAGATGGTTGGACAACGTGGCCTATGATGCGAGACCCCTGCTTGGTGTACGGAACTGGAGAGCTGCAGCATAAGACAGAGCCAACTGGCGGAGGCTCTTGGAGGAGGCCCAGTCTCGGTAACGGGATGTCGTGCCAAATAGGATGATGATGATGATGATGTAGAAAGTAACGCAGAGTGTAAATAAAATTATAAATAATATTTTTTGAAAACCAATAATATTTAACATGAACAATTTTAATTTCCTTTTCTTTTTTTTTTATTTTAGTGTTTTTTTTTTCTTTACAAATATTTCTCTATTTGTTTGTATGTATATATTTTTTACTTATGTTTTATTCTAATTTTATTTTATTCTTAGCTTTATTTTACTTTGTATATAAAGAATGAATGTAAGCATAGAGCCATAATACTAAACACCCATGATTGTGGCAGATTGTATTGTTATTATTCAAATAAATCTATCAATCAATCAAAAAAAAAATATTAACTACACTTTTTTTTCTTCATGTGATGAAACACAATTCCATAACCTTATATTCTTTCCTTCCTTCCTCCTTTTCACTGTTAATAATGTACTGAGAAAGAGTAAAATGCTTTTCCAAAAGGCTAAATTATTTACACGAATACCAATACTTATAAAGGAGTATATAAGTCTGCCGTGGATAAGGCGTGAGTTAAGTGAGGCATACTTAGTCGACCCCTCGAGGCTGTGTGAGGTTTGAGTTTTATATAAAGTCTAATAAAACTCTTGTTGCATGAAAGGTAAAAGTTAAACGATCCGTTGAAGGATTCCAACCCCCGCCCCCAAGACCCCCCTTTTCTGTCATGTTAGCCTGCTATTAATCAAACTTCCTCTGCCCTTTCCATGTTGCCTCCCGCTCTGATAGGATAGTGTACGTCACATTATTTGTATATTTATAGGCTTCTGTTCATCTTTGAAAAAAATAGTGTATGAAATGGTATTTTTTAGTATTTATTCATATAATAACTGCCAATATTGAACATACAAGGTGTTGCTCTTAAATAATAAAACTTTGATTTTCAGAAACCCATTCAAGGAAAATTCCATAAATGTCGAAAAAACAATCATCATTCTTTTGATTTGATTGATCAAGCTTTCTTGGTTCTGGGGTATAGTTGGGCTCTCCCAGTGCATTGAATGGCGCTTCATTCCAGGATCATGAATAAAAATGATTCACCAATATACATTAAAAGGGACAAGATTTGAATCCGTCAAAGTTGTGAAAGAGAAAACAGGACCCTTTCTAAAGGATCCGACTGAAGAAGACTTTCAGCTGTGTTTCAAACTATGGAAGATTAACATGAAGGGTTGAAGAAATAGATGAGAGATGAATACTGAAAGATGAAATCCCAATAAAATATTTTACTGTATGAGATCCGTTATTTAATATCGATAATAAAGAAATTCTGATCTTGCAAAATTTGGCTATTACAAGAAGTTTTTGAAATTCAATTGATTCAATTGATACAATTCAATACATGTTACAACAATTCAGATTTTTTCATTAATAACGGAAACGCTTTTGAAGATTCATGAACTGAAATTAGTATATTATTTATTAAATAATTAAAAGGTAGTAAACTATTCATGTGAACTCCGTAATGAATGTTATATTATTGTTAGGAAGAATCACTAACAAGCGTAATTGTGCTTTTCGAACCGAATTCAAACACAATACTATATTTTCTAACAAAGGCTATTGTGAATTTTATCTTAATGGGATGGAGCAGCCAGTTCTCACTGCTGTGGTGAAAATAGTTTTGATTTAATAGTTCCGCTAGGTTGCGCTAATTGCCCTCGCCTTATAGAATACTGCCATCGGAATAATGAATACAATTTATTTACCACCTCATATATAATGTACATCGTTATATAGTTCTATTAATTTTGCGGTAAGATTACTTTTTATATACAACTGTGCTTTTCATGTAGTAAAAACAGATGTATTTCATACAGATTACGACATGGTATATTTGTTTATTTTTAATAAAATTAAATTTCATCCAGGCAAACGACAATGTTTTTCCTTATCATATAGAATATGGATATGATATAGGGGAATTTTGATAATGTACAATATTTTTATAATGATCATGCTCAGTTTATATTATTTAGGTTTTGTACAATTAACGTGATTCGAATACCATAATTTTCTCTTGTCATAGTCTCTTACCGAAGCAGTCCTCTTGCAGTCATGTACATGTCGTCAAATCTTAAATATCTAAGTAAAAATCGAAACCTTTGCTCACTCATATATGGACGAATATATCGATTCAAATCTTGGAATAAATCGTTCCACTTCAGTTCCATAAATCAACCAAATTATTTTTTCACGGCTTGATGTATTCCTGTATATATAGCAGCCCGGTAAAAGGTTACATTTCAATTAGATCGGTTGCCATCGGTGCATCTATTTTCCGTGAAACATTTCAACATAAACCGTCAATCGTTCTGGCACAAAAAGTGGACGCACAGTTCATCCGACTACTGGATTGTAAGACTCCAAGAACATGGAAAATTCGGGATGGGAAGATCCTCTCTTCCCAAGTGTTATAAAAAATCATCAAAGAGACTGCTCAATGAACCTCTCAGATCCGGTGCTATCTTCGGAGTGTTAAGAAATTGCTGCATCATTGGGTTTTTTGCAACAGTAACATCCCACTGCTACAAATATCCTATTGCTTTGAGGTAGGGAAGGGTTGAAAATAAATAAAATAAAATGTTAAGAAATGGCGAGAGAGAGACTTTAGCCTTAATGAGAAAAAACCTCAACGCAATCGGTAGAGTAAAAATAACCCGACCATTTCTCATGAACGACCGCCAGAAAAATCATCGTAATAAAGTCTCAATTAACTTATTTCCCCGAATACCTTTTCCACCTTGCTCTCCAGGTCTCCCTCCTACTAATTTCCTTTTCTAGACATCTGAGCCGATTTTTAAAAGTAAATATTTTACTAATTTAAAATCGTTATAAATTTCATTTTCAGAATTTGGTTGGAAGAAAGATTCAACTTTCTATTTATACAGAATTATAACAAACTATCACGTGGACAATATATTATAGTGATATATGAACACATTCACACCATATATATAGAAAATATAAACTTAACAAAAGTAAAATAATAATCAAAAACTATGTATAATAAAAAAATGAAATAACCTAAAGATAAGTAAATTAAAAAACATAAAAACACTCTTAAAACCGGCGTCGCTTGTGCTAAAGCCAGTGGGTAGAGTTATGCTTGAGATTAATGGAGCGTATTTTAACTAACGAAAAAGATTTCATAATATTTCTTTTATGTTAAATCCATAAAGGAGCAATTATTTTAAATACAACTCTATACTATACCTATATATATAAAGAGGGCGTGATTGCCGAACAGGTTGGAACGAATTTGGCGTAGTTTCCGACTCAAATATATTTGAGTTAGATTCCCACATAGGTCAGTTAATACTGATTAATTAGCGGTTTGATTATTCAGTTGAATATTGAATAAAACGAATTTTATTTTCTTCTGTGTACCATTTACAGCGTGTTTTAGTCTTCGTATTTTAATCTTTATAACTTAATGTTATTTAATAGTAATGCAATCAAATCTCAGAATGATTGAGCCGAAACACTCACTAAATTAGACACTAATGGAAGAAGACGACTGGAAGTCACTATCCGACAGCAACTCTCTAATCTGAGATAAGAAGAGACGATATAGGGCAATCATGTTAGATCGCCCTGTCGGCATTTCGTGCTTCGCCACTCACGCCATGGTTGCATTATCTTGCCGTGCCTCGCTAACTAATTATATCTCGGCTTCATTGCTAGTATTCTCTCGGTGTTTAGTTCTCTCATTTCATAAACCATTGTGTCTGCTTCTAGTAATTTAGAATGGTTAGTAATTTAGTCGTGATATCCAATTCAAATGGTCACTCAACTGCCTATCACGCAAGCTGTGGCAATCGTTAATTTTAAGTCTCATAGAAATATAATATAAAATAATATATATTATTATAAGAGACTTTATTGTTCTCTTATCATTGCTCCTTAATTAAATAATGCAGATTTATAGATAATTTTTCATCAAATAATTACTACTTACTAAAACTACAAATTATATTTTGATAAACTGAAAGGAATGAAGTGACGAAAAGCAACAATTGTTAAAAAATTGATATTCACTATTGCTACGTATCAAATGGTTTTTGATTAGTAGATTTTGATAACGGGATGCCACTGGTAATTATTGAAGATAATTATCCAGAATTAGTTAATAAAATATTAACTAAACAAATTATGTCATTTGACATATTGGTCCTTGATTAATTTATTGGATTACTTCTCACAAAGGCTTGTTGTGTGTTTATCTGTTCTCTGATTACCAAACATTACCTGTGCTTATAATGAAAGAAATAGGTGGCATGATTAAAATAACTTTTATGTACAAATTATATTTATTTACAAATGATATAAGAAAGAATGTTATATACATTATATTTACAAAAATGAACTATACAAAGGGTTGTGACGGCATGATTCAGATGGATGGAATTTAAAATTACATTGCCATTAAATATTTATACATCTTTAAAAAAGAATTGTTGGGGATTACTTATCTAATAAGTCGAGATCATCTGGACATGGATCAGGTAGGGCCAAGGCTTCAGTCTCCAAGTTGGAAGAAAACATCAGGGACCTCCTCAGTGCCGGGCAGTCCATCAGGCCTCTCTTCTATTACACGGTGGGCCAGACCCCCTTACCGTGCACCCCCCCCACATCCCTATAAATTGCATATCGTTGTGTTCCTTGTAACAATTTATTAAAAAAAAGCCAATGTTCCCACAAAAAAAAGTGAACGCACTGCCCCAAAATGGCGTCCAAAGATGGCGGATTGACGACTTTGACTTTAGTTAGTTTTTTGGTCACTGAGAATCAGCATTAAGCTTAATTTCCTCATAGTTGGTCTTTTATTAAAGCTGAATAGTTATAGAATAATAAAACATGAAGAAATATTAAAAAATAATTGGCTAAGGCTATGAAAAACACAAATAAAGTCAAATTTTTTAACAAAAAAATTTTCAAGTTACAAATCAAGCGTCGATTGTAATTAAATGGCCTACAATAACGCAAAACGTGCTGAAATAAACCATCTGGAGAATATATTTCTCTTTCTGAAACGCTGATTATTTTTTACAAATGTTTAAGTAGTTCTGTAAAAAATGCACTTATGCGGCAGAAAAGCGGTACTGGCGTGGGTGCCAACAGGCCTCTACCACACCATTCAGTGCCCATAAATGGCTTAGTCATAGTGATATAATAACATTTTTGGTACATTATATTGGTTTTATTAACGAACAAATATTAATGCAATAATTTTATAGTAAAAAAAAAAAAAATTAAAATTTAAAAAAAAAATGTATTATTTTTTTTTTTTAAATTTTAACCTCCTTTATTCTATACGTAGGTCGTTTAAGAATACCTCAATTGTAAAAATGATATAATTATAATAATAAAACTTAATTAAAAAATATTTTGCTAAATATCTTGATTTTTTTTTATTTAACGTTTGCAATTTAACACTGTGTTTTGAATATTTACTGATTCTTAGAAGTAATTAAAATGTTTATATACTTCCCAGGAAATGAATCATATTCATAAATTTTTTATAAACTAAAATAATATATACCTAATCTGAACTATATATAATGAATAGCTACCGGGTTGTTTAGTAAAACTCGTATATCACTAATTAAAAAATTAATTTTTATTTCCTTTATTTTGTGCAGAAGTTGGACTATATCATAAATAAATAGGAAATTTTAATATTGAATGAATTATTCTCTATGCACAAAGAAAGATATAAAGGGTGACCCTATAAGTTCTTCTATAAACCAAAACTGATTGTTTGGATTTGATCTCAAAATGAGGAAAAACGTGAACTTAAACGAGAAAATCGGAAAAATACATTAAGCGAACGAGAAAGGAAGTGCCAAAACCTCAGAATAGATAAAAAGGACCAGTTATATCCATTATATAGCTAAATGAATGTATAGTTATATAGTAGATAGATGAACAGAATATTTCAAGATGCTGCTAAAACGGGATCAATTGCAGTTTGGATGATATTAAGTGGACGATGTAGGTTTATTATGGTGAAACCACTTTATTTTCGATTGCTGAAGGTGCACATCGGGACTATATTAACTTTGAAGATGAATATAGAGATGTATATCGAGAAAGTTATAGCTCATAGCTTTCCTTCTGTTTAGTGGATTTTCAAAAGATTTTTTAAGGTATCTTATATTAGTTGTAGCTCGTTATTATTGAATTGTTCGGAATTGGTACCATATCATAAAAAATAGGAAATTTTAATATTGAATGTATTATTCTCTCTGCACAAAGAAAGATGGAAAGGGCGAAACCGAACTGCTTTGACAGTTTTGCGCGTACATAGGCAACAAGCATATTAGAAAATAATATGAAAGGACTGTGGTTTTTACCTTTACAAGAAAGGAGATACTAGGAAATTTAGTACCCATCAAGACCCATTCCTGTTTAGTGTATCAAACAAATTATACACAAGAATCGTAGAAGCTGGAATAAGAAATATTGTCGGTTGCCAGATTGATATGGATTGAGAAACTCAAGTTGCACATTGGAAGAGAAGTTGAAAATTGGGACTGTCTTCACTTTAAGGCAGGTTATAGAGAAGTCCACATAAAAAGAAAAATAGCTCTCTATCTGCTCAGTGCCTCACACTTTGGATTATGCTAATATCTAACTGTCTTTCAGAAAAACTCGTTTTCCTTTTAGATCCCTTAAAAAATCTTTTGAAAATCCACTAAACAGAAGGAAAGCTATGAGCTATAACTTTCTCGATATACATCTCTATATTCATCTTCAAAGTTAATATAGTCCCGAGGTGCACCTTCAGCAATCGAAAATAAAGTGGTTTCACCATAATAAACCTACATCGTCCAGTTAATATCATCCAAACTGCAATTGATCCCGTTTTAGCAGCATCTTGAAATATTCTGTTCATCTATCTACTATATAACTATACATTCATTTAGCTATATAATGGATATAACTGGTCCTTTTTATCTATTCTGAGGTTTTGGCACTTCCTTTCTCGTTCGCTTAATGTATTTTTCCGATTTTCTCGTTTAAGTTCACGTTTTTCCTCATTTTGAGATCAAATCCAAACAATCAGTTTTGGTTTATAGAAGAACTTATAGGGTCACCCTTTATATCTTTCTTTGTGCATAGAGAATAATTCATTCAATATTAAAATTTCCTATTTATTTATGATATAGTCCAACTTCTGCACAAAATAAAGGAAATAAAAATTAATTTTTTAATTAGTGATATATGAGTTTTACTAAACAACCCGGTAGCTATTCATTATATATAGTTCAGATTAGGTATATATTATTTTAGTTTATAAAAAAGTTATGAATATGACTCATTTCCTGGGAAGTATATAAAAATTTTAATTACTTCTAAGAATCAGTAAATATTCAAAACACAGTGTTAAATTGCAAACGTTAAATAAAAAAAAAATCAAGATATTTAGCAAAATATTTTTTAATTAAGTTTTATTATTATAATTATATCATTTTTACAATTGAGGTATTCTTAAACGACCTACGTATAGAATAAAGGAGGTTAAAATTTAAAAAAAAAATAATACATTTTTTTTTTAATTTTAATTTTTTTTTTTTTTTACTATAAAATTATTGCATTAATATTTGTTCGTTAATAAAACCAATATAATGTACCAAAAATGTTATTATATCACTATAACTAAGCCATTTATGGGCACTGAATGGTGTGGTAGAGGCCTGTTGGCACCCACGCCAGTACCGCTTTTCTGCCGCATAAGTGCATTTTTTACAGAACTACTTAAACATTTGTAAAAAATAATCAGCGTTTCAGAAAGAGAAATATATTCTCCAGATGGTTTATTTCAGCACGTTTTGCGTTATTGTAGGCCATTTAATTACAATCGACGCTTGATTTGTAACTTGAAAATTTTTTTGTTAAAAAAATTGACTTTACTTGTGTTTTTCATAGCCTTAGCCAATTATTTTTTAATATTTCTTCATGTTTTATTATTCTATAACTATTCAGCTTTAATAAAAGACCAACTATGAGGAAATTAAGCTTAATGCTGATTCTCAGTGACCAAAAAACTAACTAAAGTCAAAGTCGTCAATCCGCCATCTTTGGACGCCATTTTGGGGCAGTGCGTTCACTTTTTTTTGTGGGAACATTGGCTTTTTTTTAATAAATTGTTACAAGGAACACAACGATATGCAATTTATAGGGATGTGGGGGGGGTGCACGGTAAGGGGGTCTGGCCCACAGACTATATCAGCCTCTCCTCATCCAGCTGTCCTCAGCTGAGTCCCATAAAGAAGTGTCTTCTCCGCCGAGCCCCAAGAAGTGTCTTCCGCTGCGTTCCAAGAAAGAGTCCTCTCTCCTCCGAGTTCCAAAAAGAAGTGTCCTCGTCCAAGTTCTTTATCTCCCACCTTTTTTCATCCCCCTCTCTTTTGGCAGCCTTTTCCTGATTGGCTGAATATTCCCAGCCTAAGGGATGACCACGCCCTCTCCCCCAGGCCACGGTAAAGCAGCAGGTACAGATTTCCATATTTCTGGTGGAAGGTGTGAAAAGGTCTTTCGGGATCCTGTTTAAACACTTAATTGTCGGTCTTTGTCGGTGGTCCTTAAGGGTTTTTATTACCACTTACAAAAGGTTGTCCTAATGGGTTACCCTCCCTCAGGTACCCAACCGCCAGATGTTGGGTTTATACCTAAATATGTTTATATTTAGGTAATACCTAGGTAATACCTAAATTACCTTAATGTTTATTTGTTTATACCTTTAAACTAATTATTCCACCGACGGTCTTTACAATACATAGCACTATATCTAACTTCTCTTTATCTAACTTCACTATATCTAACTAAGATATTCACTATATCACTATTCTAACTATTAGAAAATAATTTTTTTTTTCTCGATTATCCTGTAATCTAATTTTGGACTAGGAAAGGGTCGTTGTTGAGGTAAAACCACTGTTATTACAACCAGACTTTCTTCTCTGGTTAGAATAACTATGGTCGAGATTTATTCTGTAGTTCAGCCGTGAAATAAATTTCAGCCTGGTCAGGCTTTATTCGAACAACCGCGCAGTGCTTCCAGTCAATATTCGAAATGGACAAAATTCGGATTTCTATTAATTCTTGTAGGAAATTCTACGACGATCACAGATATATCCCATATCCCTAACTCAAATTGTCGGATAATGCGTTTTCCCCCAAAGCCGTAATTTTAAACTTAATTTTTAAGCTTCGAACCAAATAAACGATTCTGTCAAATGGAATTTCGCCTAATGGCATAGTTCCTGATAATAATGTAATTTTGAATTGAATGAATTCCAACGTTATCAGTTTGAATGTTATCAGGAAAATATTAAAATATAGAATTTATCAGGAAAACAAATTAGTTTTAAAAACGCCATTTTTTAAAAATATAATTATAAAAATCAACAAAAAGAAAATTTTACAAAATGAAACATAATATACAGGTTGATATATATATATATATATATATATATATATATATATATATATATATATATATATATATATATATATATATATATATATTTATTTATATACAACATAAAATATCTAACAACACAATAAAAATACAATATTGGTATTTCCTAATTAACATCATTTAATCGGATTCATCATATTCTTCGTTACTGCTTTCTGAATCTATATTCGTGTCACCAATGTCCGTCATGTCAAATACATCAATAGATTTAAATTGAAATTTAGTTAAATTTAAGGAAGGAGGAATTTCATTTGCAGTAATCTGCGTCGGTAACTGGGTATTTTTATACTAATTTAATGCATACAAGGAGGGAAAGCAATCCTTATACACACCATTTAACACAGACGTTAACAATTTATATTTCCTTTCAGATAAATCTTAATCTAAATATAGAGCTAGTACTTCATGACGTCTTATCGAAGACCTTGGACTATAAATGGAAGATTTATTAGCGATGTCGGCAGCAAATAATAGCTTAGCAGATGTCTAACTTTCTAAAAGCTCTTTTAACGGGTCTCTTTTTCATTTTTTTGGAATGATTCCATGAAGGATGGGTGTGGGCTTCCGCTTGAGGTACTTGTTCCATACTGGATTAAATTACGCCTTGGTCTTTTAAGAATCAAGGATAATTTCTGAACTACTTGATGAAGCCAGGAAATATTTCCCTTATAAAATTCTTAGGGAACCCTTTAGACAAAATATCTAACTAACTTTCGCTATTCATTTTTTATATTCCTCACTCGAGTCTTCCACATTCAGCAATGAATACAGTTCTTTCTTTCATGACCATGGATGTATGATCAACTTTTTTGGGCTGGAAACATATTTCTGCAAGCTGGGCGTGAGATATTATGACTCAGTCAATTGAAAAGAATAAGAATACAAATAAAATGGCACTCAAAAGCACATAAACAATAATGAAAATTAAAGTGCATACTAAATGCTAAAAGAATACGCAAAAAGTACAAAATGTTATTTCATAATTTTTTTTTTACGGGTATAAAGTTTTAATGCTAAAAACATTTAATCAAATTAAATTCAGGTATGCAAAGTAATCTAATGATTTAATTTTCCCAATTAAGATATGTTATTTTCAAATACATTCCTGGGTCTGTAAATTTCATACTTAGAGCTGTAATTTTATAGAAAAGCCAAGAAGTACTCACAGTAAAAAACTTTTTTTAAAAAATTTATTTGATAAAATTTACAACTGTATAAACAATACAACTAGTAAAAACGCACACATTATAAATCATGACATGAACAGATACTGCCCAGTGGTAGCACTCCCTATTTAATTCTAGGCGAGAAGATCACGAGGCCATCTTCTTTTCAGACGCCTAGGGGGATTATCAGGAATCAAGGAAGAAGCAAGGCTGGAAAGAAGTGGATTCGGATGGGACTGGAGGTTATCATGAAAGGATAGGTATCTGGCTCGGACTAAATCAGCGGCATATCGGACATTAAGGTCAGTAAAAAACCTAAATTGATAACAATAAGGTGTTCATTGCAAAGAGTTGAGAGTTAGACTTCATCCATTATATTGATTAAAAAGATATTGTACACAATGATATAATGTTAGAAGAGTGTGTTCGAAGGTTTATTAATAAATTTCAAATGGTAATTGACTTGTTAAAAAATAGTTCAATTTTTGGTTTTTGTCCATTGGTCGATGCACTGTGCGCCGCCGCTAGACTCAATCATTTTAAAATTTGACGTTTAACACTGGAATACCACGAAGTCAAACGGGTAAAAAAAAAGGAAGTGAGCAACATTTACACTACTTTTTCCTTGTTTTTTATGTAAGTATGATTCAGGTCGAAGAGAAGCCGGTTCTGATTGTCGGTTAATGTTTATTTCTTGGCGGCCTCGGATCTGGATCTTGACACTCATACTCTGGTAAATACGCGGCGGCAACCTCAAGGTATTAGTCAGGAGTTGGCATAATTATTATTGTCCTTTCAATTTTCGAACATGTACACAATTCTTCAGAAAATTCAGGAAAAAATTATATAAACAAAAGAAAACTTTGTTGACTCGCTTAACATATATTTTATGGTAAAATTTATACACATACTTTTAAAAGATTAATAAAAACAGTATTAGCGATTATACAGCGTATTTTATTTTCCTATCTATGCTAGGTAAGGGAATTATTGAAATCGGTTGAAATTTCCGATGTGCGATTATCGACGGATCTATACGTTCAAGAGCTCCTGAGTCAGAAAAACTCATTTTTAAAATAATAAATTGTACCAAATATCATTTTTCAAATATTGTACAAACAGTTCTTCACTGTTTTCCTTTGATTTTAATTTAACAATGGAATTTTCGAGTGGAACAATTATAATTTATACATATTCTATACATATCCTGGGCCGTGTCGGATGAGCAAAAATCTGAACTCTTCGCTTACCACCTTTCTTCTGTATTTAAACCGTTTACAAACTTCACTAACACATAACATGAGACTATAGTACTTAACACGTTAGACATCCCACTTCAGCTGACACTACCACCTCCTTCTTTTACTCCATCTCAGGTTGCACTTCAAATAAAACAATTACCGAAAAGAAAAGCTCCTGGTTATGACTTAATAACAGCCGAAGCACTCCAACAAATGCCCAAGAAAGTTCTAGTATTTCTGACAACAATTTATAACTGTATACTAAGGACGTCGAAATTCCCTTTACAATGAAAATACTCACTTATTAAGATGATTCACAAATCCGGTAAAGACATATACAGTCCTTCATCCTACAGACCCATTAGCCTCCTTCCTATATGCTCTAAAGTTTTTGAAAAATTAATATACAAAAGACTTGTTGACATATTGACTGACCAACAGGTAATACCTGACCACCAATTCGGCTTTCGCACATTCCATTCGACGACACATCAATTGCACAGAGTTACAGACTACATTGCAGGAGCTTTAGAACAAAAACTATATGCAACTGGAGTATTTTTGGATGTTGCTCAGGCGTTTGATAGAGTCTGGCACCAGGGTCTTCTCTTTAAATTAAAGACTATACTTCCATACACGTACTATCTTATCCTTCAATCTTTCCTCTTCGACACATTTTTTTCAGTTCGGCGGGGCTCGGAAGTGTCTTTAGTCCGTCCAATCTTGGCCGGAGTTCCCCAAGGTTCAATACTAGCCCCTCTACTTTACGTTATATACACTTACGATATACCTATTGACGATGAGATCTTGACAGCTACATATGCACACGATACAACAATCCTCACAAAACATCAAGACCCTACACAGGCCTCACTAACTCTACATCATTTGCTTAAACTACAAGATTGGTTCACACTATGGAAAATTCGACTTGATCATGACAAATCCAAACATATAACATTTACTCTTCGAAAAAACACCTGTCCTCCAGTTTATATTGGCAACAATCAAATTCCTCAAACGGGCACGGTACTTTACCTTGGACTCACCTTCGACAGAAGGATGACATGGGGTCCACATGTTAAAATGAAACGCATGACACTTAACAAACGACTCAAACTACTTACTCTCTTTTTGCCAAATCTTCAAAACTAAAACTAAAACAGTAACTGAATACATATACATACTTAATTAAGCCCATATGGACATACTCATCACAAATATACGGCATCGCTAAAAAGACCCACCTACAAAAACTTCAAATGTTCCAATCAAAATTATTGCTACTCATAACAAAAGCACCTTGGTACTTGACTAACAAAACTCTACATACTGACCTCCACTTTTCAACAGTTGACCAACATATAACGACCCTATATCAACGAATTTACACAAATTTAAATGGACATAATAACAGACTTATAAGAGACATGGCCACCGCTGACATACCTCAGAACATGAGCAGGAGACTAAAAAGGCGTTGGATGAGGGATCTCCTTCCTTAGACAACCTAAGTAATTGGAACAAGTTAGGGAAGAGGTACTGCTGAATACTTTCCTTCCCCATGCCTGTCATGTCATTACATCATTATCACCATCACATTTGCTGATTGTCAACTTATTGTTGACAGGCGCAAATACATATTTTGTAGACAAAAAAAAAAATTCTATAAAACTAATATATATATATATATATATATATATATATGAAGCACGATTAATAAATATTATTTACTTGAGTTTTATTCTTATAGTGAATATAAAGAATATCTAGTAAAGAATAAATATGTTTCTATTTTCTTATAGCAGTAACTCCTGTGCCTTCGAGTGTAAATAATTCAAAAGCATATAGAACATGAGAATAACGGACCTCAGATATTTGGATGTTCCAAAGCCAGATAGGAATTTGCGAGATCAAAGGCAGGTTTCCTCAGAAGAACGTTAGGGGGATGACCACTACTGAAATAGATATTGGTTCGAATATCTTCTGGTATTACCTAGAATTTATTCTAAACAACGTTTACTGCTGTTCATAAACATCAGCAAACCTTAAACTTTGTCATTATTTAGTTATCAACAGAAAAACAAAAAGCATTTTTTTTACCTCAGTATAGTGTGACATATTCTTCTTGTAGAGGACCAAAAATAAAAGTGAAAAATGAACACATAGCAAATGAAAGCTAATTTAAACAAGAAGAAAACGCATCTAATTAATTTCAATTATGATTTTTTCCTACCCCTCCTCACCTGTTAGGTTATATGGCGGTTTTCCCAGGCCATACAGTAAGTGCAGACGATTAATGCCAAATTAAAATTTACCTCCTCCGGCACTGGCGAACTCGTACTTATTTTATAAAATTATATCTTCTAGTCATCTATATCTTATATGCCAGGGAATGGCGGTGCTGTGAACACGGGTTAGCCCGTATGTCCACCCCTCCTCCTTAGTTACAAAATCCGAGAATCTAGTGCTTAGAGCTGTCTCCCTTTTCTTGAATATGTGCCTGTACTCCCGCTGGCACACAACGAATAAAGTGATGGGATCTTGAATCTGATCCATTTCACGTACTTCGAGATTACATGGAGGGTTCCGTTTTCGACAGATGGACGTCCTAAGGTTATCCTGGAGATGTTTAATAGGATTATAGTTCGCGCCGCGAGGTGGCCACTTCAAGATATGGGAACTAAACTCGTCAAGGTAGTTCCGCACACCATTTTCAATGTATGGTTGATCATTATCCTGTATAAAAAGGAAACGGAGGATGATAAACGGGCCAAAAGCTACGGTCATATTAGGACAGAAGTAAAAACAGGTTAAATTCCAATGACAAAGGTATAATCACTGCCACCAGGGTGAAGAGTTAAGTCTCTTCCCAATCCTATGAATAATGGGAGGATAATTCAAATGAATTCACTATAACTAAAATAAACTTTATTTACATGATTAAAACTTCTATTGTTAAATCTACGCTGAATTTGTTTTACCTTGATATAACTGCTAAATTCCACGTCCAAAAAACTGAATCTCACAGAGGACCCTTAGTCTTGTATCGTATCAATGTTAAATTTAAATTAGTTATTGATTTAAGTGAGGTTACATGAATATTGAAATATGACTTACAATGGTTTGCTGACAGATACGGTGGAGAGTCGCTTCGGTATGTGTGACTAAAATTAAACTGCTTTCAAAAATGTAGGAGTAGCATTTAAAAGAGGCTCGATGATGACGTTAAAAAATATAAAGGGTTCTTTTCGTCATCTTGGTAAAGGGTTAAGGTTTGAAAGTTCAATGATTCTGAGAAGTTTCTATCTTAAACAAATTATTTCTAAGTTCTGTGGAAACCAATTGTGTGAAACCTTCACAATTGTCTATCTTTGCAGGGCTATCTAACAGGTTATTTTTAATTTCTGTGAGAATTGTGAACGCTAATGTTAAAACTCAGCAGCTATCTCGCCAGTACCACTTATTCCTCCAGGATTTCGGTGATGTGTGTGTTTACATCGAGCGTTGGCCTTCGGAACATTTGGATGTCTGTCCTTTAATCTAAACATATTCCACCCCAAACAATCACTCCTCGAAACCGGACTCTTCTCGCTGTATTGCACTAAGCAAATTGTTTTACTTAGTCTTATCCACACTTGAACTCGCTCATTTGTACTATAAAGACTCGTAAGAAAACAGAACAGAGGGAAATCATTTCTGTCCAGGCATGGTGTTCACGGCTAAGGTGTGAAGGCTTCTCGGTGGGAACCCTAGCGTGCAACATGAGTTCAGTATTCCTTCTGCTTGCAGTTTGAGAACTAAAATCCGCACCTCGACAATATCCAATCGATGAAAACTCTCAACTGAAGTCTGGTAGCGGTTTCTGAGACAAGGCCTCCTTGCGTAGCTTCCTGTTTCCCGATACATCTGGACTGCCCGCCGAACTGTTGTTTCAGGTTGCTCGTGGATCCAGGCCGCATATCGCTGATTTCGGGCGTTCTCAATTAACGAAATAACCTGTGCTCAATTTGAACTAAATAACAATGTTTAAAAAAACTAATCTTTAGACTTAAGCTTGTGGGTATATTACATATTCTCACTACCTATTCAGTATTTTCATAATCCTATTTTAGAGCACTAACTTTAACTTAATTTGTTTATTAACACAGAATTATTTATATTTATGAAAAAAATATCTTCAGTATCTTTTCCTTATTCATCGTAGCTCTATTCATTACTTTATCTGAAAAAGATCTTTCTTCAAGTATTATTGAATTGATTTATTTTCGTCGTCATATAATTTTAAAACTATATTTTCTAAATTTAGGACCATAATCATATCACATTACATCATAATAATTAATAACAGACTGTCTCTTATTTATCACTTTAATGTTTTATTTTTTTTTAAATTGTATAAACGTCCATGTTGTAAAAGTACAGTTTAGTTTAATGAAAGTTAGATAAGAAACTAAATCAAAAGATTTTCAATTTTTTTTAAAATATGACAAGAAAAAAATGTAAAAAAATTCTTGAAGAATGTTCTAAATAAAAATGTTCAAGTGGTTATTCTCGAAGATTTTTAAATTTGATTATATAACACTCTTCCACGAAAATAAGCCCCTACAAAAAAAAGTTATGTGGAATTCAAAATTATATTTTCGAACAACTCAAAAACATACACTTTTTCTTGTATGGTTGAAAATTTCCAAAAATTAATAAAAAAAAAATAAAAAAAATCATAGAAAACGGGCGTATCGGTTTATAGAGCCTTAGTCCATGGCATAGATCCCTTTTAATCAAATTATTTACATCCGATTAAAACTGCGTAACTAGCTTCATTTCTTCGGAACCTACACATACTTTATTTACGAAAACTTTGGAAATCGGAGAATTTTCAATTTGGTGATTGGCGAACTTTGTCTATTTAATTAGATACTAAAAATAAATCAGTTTCCATTTAAGTTGTAAGATAATATGATCACAAAGACGAATAAAATGTTGTCTACAGAAATATTTGGAAGTTTGTCGTATAAGACTATAATCTCGTTATTTTGACAGCATTAAAGTCATGACTATGTATGCTAAATGAGAAACTGTTAGCAGAGTTGACTTCTAAAAGATTTAGCATATATCTCAAAAGAGAATTAACCACAATTAAAGAAGGCCAGGATTGACATACATAATTTCCTGAGGCCGCGGGAGGGGGGAAGGGGAGAGGGCTGAGGAAATGGATGGGGGGGGGGGGCTCTTTACAAATTTAGCGACCCTTGTTTGAACTGCCTCGGTGGTGGACATATACTGTCCGCTAACAGCCTTACTAATGATAAGTAACAGGAAGGCTCCATCTTCTCTCACGATTTTTTTAGTGGATAAAGAATGCTCAATTTGTTAGGCCAACTGATGTATTTTATCTTTTCTTCTGATAAATGGCGGTTGTTTCGTCAGTTACTATCTCAGAAACATTTTTACAGAAAGTAGACTATTTTATAAGGTTTATTATCCGTATAACAAGAATAATTTTTTTAATATAATTTTTTACGAAAGGCGTAATTTTAATTTCGTTATTTTCACATTATTAAAAAAAATTAAAAAAAGTATACTGAAACGGAGGAAAAAGAAACGAATAATTTCTAAAGTTAAAATATACTATCTTTCCTCATTATATTTGATAATGAAGACAACAAGAAAGAGACCTTAACTGAAGTATAAATTGTAATTTAGGTCTCAATATTCTATCTTGTAATATTACTGAATCATTAAATAACCCAAATTTTCACCAAGTTAGGCATCAACAAGGAGACAGTACATTTTTAAATTATTTTGGTAATACGTATCTGAAACAGATACAAAATCTGAGAGGACTTACTGACAGACGCAATAGATATAAAAATTTAATAAGATAAATAAATAAAAGCAATTCGTGTAAAGCGGTGCAAGTTGGAATTTACAACATTGAAAATTTAAATATTATGTATTAAAAAAATATAAAAATAAGATTATAAAATAGGATTTTCTTGTCATTATTATCAAAGATTAAATTAAAATGAAAATTAACTACAGTTAATTTTACAGTGTTCGATTAAAAATCATTATTTATACGCTAATTCATTAAAAATAATTATTAATTTTTTAAAAATTGACTGCTACTTATGCTGACGATACAACAATTTTAACAAAACAACATGACTAGCCTCATTAAATTTACAAAATATCTTACTAAATTTATAAAATTGGTATTCACTTTGGAAAATTAGTTTAAATCATAATACATAATATTTACGCTTCAATGAGACACATGCCCACCAGTTTATATCATCAACAATCCAATTCCTCAGACGGACACTATACACTACCTCGGACTAATATTCGACAGAAGGATGACCTTGGGCCCACACGTCAAAATGAAAAGATAGACTTTGAACAGGCGATTGAAAATACTATACTCACTGTTTCCTAAATCAAAATTTAAAAATAGTCAAAAACTAAATACATACACTTACCTGCTCAAACCCATTTAGACGTACGCCTCACAGATTTACGGTTCAGTAAAAAAGACTCACTTACAAAAACTACAATCTTTTCAATCTAAAATTTTAAGACTAATAACTGCAGCTCCGTGATATGTAAGACAACCAACCATTGACCAGCACATATGTACTCTCTACTCCCGATTTCATCTTAAACGGACATCACAATGTACTTATAAATGGCAGGGCCACGGTTGAAATTCTCATCAAGAGGCGACTGAAAAGGAGCTGGATGAGAGATCTCCTTTCCTGATTTTAGGATATAAACAGGCCAGGAAAAAGGTGCTGCTGGGCTCCATTCTTCCTCATGCCTATCATACCATTTTCTACCTCACAACAAATCTGCTAATTGTCACTACCATGACAGATGCGGATGAAGAATTGAAGAAAAAAAATTATGCTATGTAATAGTATATCTTATTTTATATGCGTGTATAATTTTTTCTTCAAATATGTATCCGCAACTTTCATGGTATTGACACTAAGCAGATGTTTTGTGCTAAATAATGATCGACATTACATTCATGAAGAATAATAGCACCCAGCAGCACCTCTTCCTATTCATTATTTACTTCTTTCATTTACATGAGATCTCTCGCCCAGCTCCTTTTTAGTCTCCTCCTGATGGAAATGTCAGTCATGGACAGGTCGTTTAAAAGTTTTTATCGGTTAAAAGTGTGTGGCATACTTTACATTACTTTCAAACTTCTACACAATTGAAAAAATATTGCTTATAACTCAACCGAATCTTTTTATGAATTCAGTTCTAGCATTTAAATAAGGTTTAATTATATTTATTAAACCCATATTATTGGAGGAAAATCATAACAGAAAAGTGTAAAATTTATTTATCGCTTTCTAAACGTACTTCAAATTCATTCATAGTTCAAATTTATCAATCTTTTACCACTACCCGTAATGAGTGACCTTTAATTATTTTTAATATTAATTTTTTTTTTATTGTTTCTTAATGATATTCACAACTGTATCAAATAAATAATCTATTAAATTTGAACATATGGATATAAAGACATGAAAACACTATATTAAAAATTAAAGATCGTTTAGATTTAAAAAAATATGGAAATTCGGAATTGAAGCCCGTTCACATTATTTCAAGGATGGTATGAGATATCTGCAAATAATTTAATATATTATTATACATAACTAAGCTATTCACATATACACACACCTTTTTGTGAAACTTGGTTTTTTTGGACATGGAATCTTTGAAATATATATTTCCGAAGAAACCTCGGAATTGTAATTATTCACAATTGCAACATTTTCCCTTACTACATATATTTCATAAATTCATTAGTGACAAATATTAAAGAAAAAATTGTCGTTTGTATCATTTCTAATAGTCTGAAAGATACATGATAGGTCATAGCATTTTTAAGATATACTTCTATTTCCTTTTGAAAAATATATTTTTTTTTAAATCTCAATCGGTCACGAAATTCGAAGACCAATGCTTTTTGATTAAAAATGTCTGTAAAATGACGTTAAAATTGAAGATGATCAGTACCAATAGGATGATAATTCTGTATTTCATAGTAAATCATCCATGAAATCCAATAATGTTTTTTTTTTTATAACAACAATCTGTCGCTTTGACATTAGCTACAGTAAGGTAGGATAACATTTACACTATATGTACAGAAAAGTATAAAATAAATAGAAGCAATATTACAATACATAATAATAAAAAATTATATACAAAAAATAAAATAGAATAAACTAAAAATTAGAAAATTAAAACGAAGCAAAAACACATGCATACCTATATACACTATTTACAATCAGGCGAGGTAAATCCGATGCAAGCTTGTCCCTCCAACTATGGAGGGAAAAACTGGACTCCAGGAGAACCCGGCGCTACTCTCTCAACCGCATCACTGGTTCTAAAGCCAGCAGAGATTGATCCAGAGCACTTAAGTTGCTTATAAAATAAGAAATTAATATTAACTGAAGATAGAATAATATTAAACTTATTTAATAAAAAGATTGCTTTTAGCATATTAAACTACTTAGCCGCACACGCTCGCTGTAGAAGAAAATTGATTTAGCTACGAAAGATTTAGCATGAATAAGTCGCAAGGTATTGGCTTAGCTTGGAACTGAGATTGGCTCTTGGGCTGGGTCAAAGGATATCTCCTCTCATATCTTGGGGCAAGTTGGCTCATTGGCTCAATCCACCTGGATTGCTTTTAGCTTTGACATTTATTGAGCTCTGCCTGGCCTAAACCGCAACCACATCATTTATGGAATCTTATTATTATAAAATTGCATTATTCTATAACAATATACTTTTTTTATTCAAATACTTCAATTTTTGTAAATATTAAGGGATCGCAATAGCTTCTTAAAAAGCTTAAGTTCTAATTCGGCTGGTAGCATATAATTATTTATTCTGTTTCATCAGCCGTGGATCTGCGGTCGAACGACTTATGTTTAGGGAAAAGCTGGCGATTGAGCTTTATCTCGGTTAAACCACCTCGTTAAACAGCCGTTGACCAATAAACAGTACTTCCTCATATTGTACTGAACCCAAGACCCTTCATGGGTTGTAGTGGTACAGGTTTTTATTTTATTTTGTGTATAAATAAGACTAATTTTAATATTTGGATGAAAAACAACAATATTGTGTAATAACTGGATGAAATTAACAATAACCAGCTAATTCTTATTAGCTCCCAAACATTAAAATTGTATAAGGTAAGAAAAAGTGATAGAAGTACCGTAACTAGTAAGGGGCCGAATTCAGAACAGATATGGGCAAATACTACTTTAAGTACTGAGCACCAAGTTTTACTCAAATAATACCCCTTTTTGAGTATCAAACAATTTATTTACTACTTCAATTAGTGTCAAAGGATTATCTGAAATGATGATTGATTTCCCAATAGTTATACAATTTGAGTAAAATACTTGTTACTCGGTACTAATAGTAGCATTTGCCCATTTCTGATTTAGAAGGAACACGGGCACGTGAAGGTTGTATCAAACTTTTCCAGGATTTTTAAGTTCTTTAGTAATAAGTTTTTTTGAATTAAAATGTGGAAGTATGAATATACAGGACTCGTGTAACGTGTAAATCAATAGTCTCCAGGCTATTCTAAGAAATTAGATAGTGGAGCTGGAGGCAGAGCTAAAGGCATGTGAGTAGGATTGCATAGTACTTAATTCGGTTAGTTGTCTATGAATTGATATTAATAGAAAATCGACATGAATTATTACATCCTAATAGTTATATATCAAACACGTATACTATGTCATTTATATCAGTATGTTTTTAGTGTAATAGTTCTACTTTTTGTTTTATTCTTTTTTAAAAATCTTAATCTAAATAATACTTGTAAATAATTAATTTTATATATGGCCACACATGCATTTATTCAGTATCTGTAATTTGTCTTAAAGGGAAAACAGTCCCCGGATAACAAAAAAATATTTTCATTTCATTTCATTTCATTTCATGTCATGTTTCATACCGCTTTGGAGAAATAAAACAAAACTAATATTTGCCTGTTTATTATTTGTTAGTAAAAATATAGACAACAATCTCAATTACTTCATTTGATTTAAAGGTTTCCTGAAGTGAAAATTAAAATAAAAAGCTTGCTCAGGACGTTCTTATGTTTGCAGTACAACATATGCAAAACATTTAAAATGCTATTTTTCTGTATTAAACGTCCGATTTGGGTGACATTTTTTGTTTGTTTTTACTTTATTTTTATTATATTATAAATGCCACGAATCTCCAAACATGCCAACGTTAACTCAGGCATCTTCAGGACAGAAACACCAAGATCTTTCTTTTTTTTTCTTCCTAGTATTCTTGGCAATCATCTGTTCAATATAACCTTCCTTAGCTGTGTTAATGGAACCTTCCCTTTCCTTCAGTATGTATTTGGATTGCTTCTTAGAAAATCTACAGCAGCATTATTTTCTTTTTCTTATTTTCCTTTTTTGTTTTTACTTCCTACATAGCACGACATCACTTGATCTTGGTTTTTCTGCCCTGATGACTTCTGAATTGGCGATAATTTGACAAACAGAGAAAAGTGGAGCTTTCTTGTTCGGATTTTTAAATTAATCTTGTCTATATTCTAGCTTTATGGTTATTTTATTTTATTTATTTTCTAATGAAAATTTCCTCAAATGTCAAATAAGCAGAGACTTATAAGAAAATAAAATTTTGCATTAACCTTTTTTTCAGCTTCTTTTCGGGGGAGCATGTTATTTAGATAAATTTAAATGGCTTGGAGGAGAATAATTTAGGCAACTTTCAATAAATCCGTAAGCTGTTTGGCTCAACAGTCCATAGCAATCATCATCAGGAGGATCATTTTCGGTTGACCTTTGACATTGATACTATGTCTCAAAAAAAAAGGTTTAATAATCTCGTAGCGTATATCGTACGACGAAGATATGACTTTTTTCGATTTTTGAATTCTATTTATTTTTAAATGTAAAACCTTTCGGTTGTCTCTATGTATCTAAGTGCTTCTCTTCTAGCTACCATTTTACCAGTAAAATCTGAGCAAGCCTCAGAGAGTTTAAATAGTATTCGTGTCGGAGAATTTATTACTGAGAATCCTACTTCCTTATCTACTTTTGAGGCACCCATATACAATATGTTACACTAATTGTACTTATCCAGGTTTTCTGAAAATAGTTTTTGTACTTCAACTGGAGTTGTCTTATCCTTTTTAAATCCAGCGATTTAGGTATTTATGATTGGTGAGGCATGGGTCCATCGGAGGATTATTACATCCGACACATCCTGAACATTTTCTATCTTTATTTCCGGTAAGATACCGAGATACTGAATACTGAACCTAGATATAGGGAAGATTCTGAATTAAAATATTAAAAAAACATTAACCATTGTTGTATTTAGCGCTCTCTCTCAAACTCCACTGGCTTTAGCACCAGTGACGCGATTGAGAGAGTAGCGCATGAATCTCATAGAGGCCTGTTTCTCCTTCCGTAGTTGGGGAAGAAGCCTGGATTGGGGTTCCCCGCCTGATTATATATGTTGTATATAGGTGTGATAGTGTTTTTATGTTTTTAATTTACTTATCTTTAGGTTATATTATTGTTTTATTGTACATAGTTTTTTTATTATTATTTAGTTACTATTTTACTTTTGTTAATTTTATATTTTCTGTATATATGATGTGAATGTGTTCATTTATCATTTTAATTATTGTCCACGAGACAGAATATTATATATCCAAACAAAACGAAAAATAAAGATTGTATTTATGATTTTCCAAGAATTATAAAAATTTAGTTTGTTATTACATCTCCAGATTTTAGAGCAAACAACAACCTGTCTATATCTATGCTGTTCCTTAAAGCAACATTTTTTTTTATTTATAAATTTTTTTTATTTTGATTCATGGGTATTTAATACAATTTCTGTTGGAACTGACTGCTAAGTGAACTATTGTGAGGTATCAAACCACAGAGTAAATCACTTTCCGTAATTAATTGAATACGCCTGGTATACAAGAGGTTATCTGGCATGAAGTATAGCCTTCCCACTAGCGATAGAAATAAATGATCCTGTGGACATAAAATTCCACTCCATAGTGTCACTGCACATTACTAGACAATCGACTATTATTTCTAAAAATATTTAGATAATGTCTTTTAATAACGGAATTAATGTGTTTTATATATTTTAATTTCATTTAGCTTTTCTCTATTTTTTTCCTTCCTCTTGTTCCTTATCTTTTTTATTTTTTATTTTTTTTACATATGTTATAATTTGTAGGTAATATTAATATATAAAATATTCAAATAAAAAAAAAAAAAAAAAAAAAAAAATATATATATATATATAGACAGCCATACTGCGAAAACCAGTAAAAAAAACAAACAAAATTTTTCAGGAGACGAAAAATATGATTAGCTTTTTTGATCGTATTTCTTCCTAAAAATCGTTTTTAGGCATTACTTCTAGCTTTTAGCTTTTTAGATAATTTGAAAAACAGGTATTAGTTAGGTAAAAGTAATTAAGTTTATTGTGGTTACATCCATAGTATTGTCAAATGATGGTCAAATGATGACAGTTTCTTGTGATTTCGAATATTCATTGGTTCGAAAAGATCCACCTACAATGAAACTAATTTAATTTACCTCCTATATTTAATTTCCATATAAAAAAAATTAAAAATCATCTGAATCATACTACTTTTAGCGATGACATAATTAATTTTATCAATCTAACTCATGCTCTTTATTTTTATTGAAAATTAATTAATCCCTCTATAACACATTCCTGAATAAATTTACTTATTGATTATTATATTACAGTCTGTGCACTTACTAAATCTCTATCAATACCAAGAAATTTATTTATTTAGTATAGCTGGGCACTCTTTAAATCATTCATTTCTGAAATAAATCATATGATTATTTCATGAATGAATTATTTCCGAAATAATGGTTACTTCTGTAATAGAATTTCAAATTGACAATGAAATAATCGAGATGAAATAATCACAATATTTATTTCTAAAATAATTATTTCAATATTTTAACGTTGAAATAAAGTCATTTATTTTTAAATCAGTTATTTCAGAAATAATTAGTTCATAATTATTATTTTAGATTTAGTTATTTCATAAATAAATTATTACAAAAATCATGAAATAATTATATTCGAAATGACTCTGTACTGAAATATAACAAATATATAATAGAATCCCAACCGATCAATCTCTAATCCGCCCAATACAATGATTATGTCCATATTTTGCCGAATACCTACAGGTATCAGCCCAAATGGGCTGAGTGTGCCCGACCACCTTAATATTGCATTCACTCAATAAATTCTTCCCTGTTGGATAGACTTTATCTTTTGTCGAGGCTAAGTATGCCCGACAGCAATTTCATTTTTCTTAAGCCGCTTAACGTTTTTTACAATTAGACGAAATTATATTGAGAAATTATATTTACAGCCATTTGAAACAATTTAATTTTTGTAGAGGCTGAGTGTGCCTGACAGCAATTTGATTTTTAAATACATTTTTTCGTTTTTTTTTTAAATTTGACAGACTTGATGAATTATATTTACTTCTGTTTGAGACACTCAAATCTTTGTAGAAGCTGAATGTGCCCGACAGAAATTTCATTTTTCTTATACCCCTTTTTCGTTTTTACAATTAGATCTAGTTGAGGCATTATATTTAGTGCTGTTTGAGACACTTTAATCTTTGTAGAGGCTGAGTGTGTCCGAAAGAAATTTCGTTTTTTCTTATGCCCCTTTTCCTTTTTTACAATTAGACTTAGTAGATTTTTTTTTTTGTAGTTAGTCGGATTTTTACAATTAGACGGACTTGAGGAATTATATTTACAGCTATTTGAGACAATTTAATTTTTGTAGAGGCTGAGTGTGCCCGATAGCAATTTGACTTTTTAAATACATTTTTTCGTTTTTTTTTTTAATTTGACGGACTTGAGTAATTATATTTACTGCCGTTTTGAGACACTTAAATTTTTGTAGAAGCTTAGTATGCCCGAAAGAAATTTCGTTTTTTCTTATGCCCCTTTTCGTTTTTTACAATTAGACCTAATAGATTTTTTTTGTTGGTAGACGGATTTGGGCCTTGAGATGAAAAAGAAATCGTGCATACTTAGTGTCTATAGACACTAAAGCGTCTTAAGCAGGAGTAAATATAATACCTCAAGTCCTAATTGCAGAAAACAAAACGGACATAAACGAAAACTAAATTTATAGTGAACAATAGGATTTTTATTATGGTTGATTTATTCCCTTATGCATCTATCAGAATGATAATTTCAAAACATTATTTCTGAAATCATCATTTCATAAATAATGATGTCATTAATCCTGAAATAATTTATTTCAGAAATAATAATTTCGGAAATAATGCTTAAGTTATTTCATGAAATAAATTATTTCCGAAATAACTGGGGATGGTTATTTGACGATTTATTTCCGAAATATTATTTCAAATAAATTCTGCCCAAGTGTATTAAGTAGGACAATGACTTACCAATAATAGTTCTATATATAGGTGTGTGTGTGTGTGTTTATATGTAATTATATAATGTTTTTCTGGAATCATTATGTCTAACTTTTAATAAAAATAAGCTGTATAATTTATTTTTTTATTACTGCTATCAATCAACCACAAATTTATTTCTCATCAGACCATAGATGTTCTTTGTTTTATATCGAACTCGAGCAATCTCAGACACGTGACACTTTGTGTATGCATGAAAAATAGAACTACAAAACAGGGCAGGACTAATTGCCTCCTGGAAACAAAAAAGTTAGTCCGGAAGGGAGCACAGAATCGCTGAGCGCTTATAAAGTTAGCAGCTAGTTCATCAAACTTGTCTAACTCAATTTCCTCTTTCGGGCTACTCAGAGATTACGGTTTAAAAAAAAAATAAAACCCTATCTTCTCGTCAAAAAACAATAATATATATATTTTTTTCGTTTCGAGCATGTAATTTGATTTTCTTCTACCATTTCCTGTCTTTATAAATGATATATGTTGAATGTTATTAAGATTCTGGAAGTGAAAAGAATGTAGGTATTTAATTCAGTATGTTAAGGGTTTTGTTTAAACTGTTCACAACAACTACTACCGTTAATTCGGTTTGATAATACGATTATGGATTGTGCGAGTCAGCCCAACATGGGCTGGTATTTTTTTAATGAAATGTTAGCAACTTTTTTTCTCTTCAGCCGTGCGTTTTTCTATGACAAGATAGAATACCATTCTCAACTGACAAAGTGTATAGCTTGAAAAATAGATAATTATGATACCAGTACAAATAGTTAAGAAGCTGTATTAATCCTATTAGCCAGTTTTTTATTTTCCTTTGTAAACACAATTATTCATGAAAATGTCTATGGGCTTTTTAAAATGGCTGTGACATAATAATAATAATAATCCAATGGATTGATACCAAAGACAACAGTAGCAGGCACGATGGGATTAAAATTACCTCTTGAAGTGCTGAAAGAGGCTCAACACTCAGTTCTCTTAGACACAGCACGTATCGTTCGAAAATTTTTAAACGTCTAAAAAATAATAGATATTAATATGAAGGTTGCTGGACTTCTGGTCTCCCGCCTCAGAAACTTACACCGCAAAGCGAGAATAAAGAATGGAAATAATAATAATACTTTATTTATTCTGGGTCTAGCCCCTTTAGAATAATACAGAAAGACAAAAATGTGGGTTAAGGAACCTCAGAGATACATAAAAAAGGATTTATTTTCTTTATCTTTTATTTCTGTATCTGACAACTTCTTCGTAATTTATATATACTTATATTTATTTTATTTTTATATTTTCAACATGTTTGTATCTTTTGTAGCCCTGAAGACGACCTGCAAAGTGGGTCAAAACGTCGGCAAAAATTAAAAGTATTTATATATTTTAATTTTTTTATTATTTTTTTTGACCGCACCCTCGACTAATTCCTTCTCAAAAAAAAGGATATAGTTTGATTAAATATTCAAAATAATGAAATAAATTATAAGTTACTTTCTAATTTAAATCAGTTAATAATAAAAAATTGAAAATGAACATGAAGTAAAAATAATAAAAAACGATCTAATAATTTATATACATATTTACAGTAGTAACTATTTACAATTTTATGAGGACTGGATGGATAAGAAATGATTAAACAGTCGGAATTTAAAGGTAGGAAGGGTTTCAAATTGATGGATGTCGTGAAGGATGGAGTTCCATATAGATGAGGATCGAATAATAAATGATTTATCGAAAGCAGCGGTTCGGTGGGCCATTATACATAAATCTGAAGACCGGGAACGGTTATTGCAGGAGTGGACTGAGGATTTAAATTGAAGGAGCTCGGAGACGTATGAAGGACGGGGGGAGTGAATTACTTGGAAGGGGAAGTATGTCAGGAAATACTTACGACGGTAGAAAGGATAAATTTCCAACTCTTCATAGAAATAGTAAACAGAGGCGTCTCTTGGGATTCCGAAGAGATATGTTTTTGGGGGCGGGGTGGCCGAATAGGCTAAAGCGTGTGTAACAGCACCGCTAGTTGCCTGGCAACCGGATAACAGAGATTTGAGATGATATAATAAAAAGTACGAGTTCGCGTCCCGGTGCCGGAGGGGATTTTAAATTCCCCGCCCTCACCCCCCGGCCCGGGAAAATCCCGTATAGCCTAAAAGGCGAGGTAGGGAAGAACAAAAAAAAAAAAAAAAAAAAAAAGATTCCGAAGATGAATCGTACAAAGAAATTTATCAAGCTTTTTATTTTCACCTCGAGATCTCCAGAGATGAGAAATGGTCATTAAGGTCATCTGGAGTCGCAGAAAGGGAAATGAGGTTATTGGAATCTGGTAGGGATAGATTACAAAGTATTTTCCATTTTGACTTGGAATCGGGAGCATTAAAAAGGGCATTATGGAAGTAGTTGGATTTGGAAAGTCGGATTGTGGATTGGGTTGCATTGCGAAGCTGTTTGAAAGATGCATAATCAGCAGGTAAACGGGTTTGGCGGTATTTGCACCTTACTGCAATCCTTCTCTTTATCATTCCCTTTATTTCAGTAGTAAGCCAAGGAGCAGTGGGAACGACGTAAGATTTCTGGTTCACATGGATGTCTAATATGGATTGTAGGTTTGAGGTAAGGGTGGATACCATAGACACGTATCTATATATATATAGACACTTATCTATCTTATATGTTTACAGAAGTAAACATTCCTATAAACATATGTGTATATTGGAATGTCTACTTCTGTGAACAAAGTTTAGTGGATATAAAAAAAGAACTGAATTAGCCATGGAATATGACACATCGTGGATAAGAATTGTTGGTATTAAATATGTTCAAAATTACAATTCGATCCAAAATATCCATTGCCCTCTCACTTCACCACTGTTTCACGTTTTTAAGAATGATTTGCATTGATTTATCCGGTGATAAATATTTTGATAAATTTGTCAGACTCGTGAAAACAAAGCTGATTTTCATAAAGATTCATAATAGCATTCTAAAGGTAATTGCATCTCACGAAAAAGAAATGTATAAACGTTAATCGATGAGGAATCAGGAATATAGCCACATACACAAGTTTAACCCAATCAAAGTACTCTGTGGACTGGCTTGATTCGTTACATTCTAAATGAAATAACTCCGACTGATCCGGATAAAGGGATAAACGGAATATCGAGCCTAGGGAGGACCCAATCTTGGATCATCACTTTGGGTTATATCTTCCTTATTTAATTGCATGTTCATTTTACAAATAGAACATATATTCAGCATTTAGGAACGATTACATTCTTTAGTACATTGACATTTATTCTCTCTCTGTATTATTTTTAGAACTAGTAATTATTTTTTTTTTTACCTATGAGGTTATAGATATTTCCTTTAATATTATTTCAGTCACATTAATTACAATATTTCTGTTTTTGGCTTAATTCTACGTAAACCATTCAGTATTATAATTTAGATAATAAGCTTTCGAAGCTTTCAACTGTGAATTCACTCGTGTTAAAGATTTATCACAAAATGCTCCCACATTTAGTCGTTTTAAGAGGAAAAGTCAATGCGTCGCTCTCTAGTTTTCAAATAAAATCTATCAAAGACTATTAATCTATCAAATCGCTCTCACATATTTGAGGTTTAGCATCACAACGTGTTAGAGAATCCACTAACGGGAGATGGGTCCAATCCTCATATAAATAATCAGACTGCTTCTACTTAGTAATTTATTAATGTAGTGCACTTTGGAGGTGACTCTAATTATTAAAGCACTACCTACTTTAATAGAATATTAAGCAGTTTATTAGCAATTTCTATTGAATACAGAGGGACTTGTTCTATTTTACTCTCACTCTGATATCATATATATTATAGTATGTCTATATAACTATAATGTGCGTTCAATGTTAGCTGGTGTTGTCTGAAATTTCTTAATGAAGATACATTATAAATTATCGTTTTTGACTATCCATTATAATCGCATTTGATGCTAGTGCAAATAATGTCAAATATTGCAGAATATTAAACATTCCAGTAGATTCTTGGTTTTTCTCTAGAAAGAGGCATTATCTTTCTAGTGTGGTCTAGACCTCAGTTCAGAGCGTATGATAAAAGTTCAGTCAGTTTATAGTTAGTGATTTTCGCAGTTTTTAGAAGGAGTTCGGTCATAATTTTTGGTTAGAACCAACTATTAATCGTGTTATATCCACAGACAGGAAAGATTCTTCAATACAACGCCGTTTCACGTCAGAAGAAGAAAGGAAAAATCATAATTTTAGTCGGCTTAAGGTATTTATTGCAGGCATTCTAGATAAGAATATAGGTGGGGAGCGCATGCGCATAAATAGGACTAGGTACTAGATATCTCAGTGTTTCCAGTGACGAGGTTGGGATAACGTCAATTTTTTTACCACGTTACTTACGTAATTTTTTTTTTCTCTTTCTTCTTTTCTTTCGCTTATCAAGATGGTTTTATGCCCAATCTGTAAACAGACCATAGCAAGAGAAGAAAAAAAAACAATGGCATGCACTGTCCCAACATGTCAAGCCATTTTCCATGGAAAATGTCTAAACGCAGACGAGAGTGAGTTTGAAGCACTGAGGGCATTACGAAAAAATTGGGAATGCCCGAAATGTGAAAAGGCACGGAAAAATATCCAACCGACAGACAAGTGTCTCAGCCCGCCAAGATCGGCGCCACAACAACAAACTGTCGACAGCACGTCACAACTGTTACTTGCTGCCATTAAAAATTTAACAGAAGAGGTCAAGGGATTAAAATTCTCCCTCGATGCCAATGCTAACGAGGTGAAAGAATTAAAAATATCTCTCGAAAAGCAAGCATCCATAACTTTTGAGAATGCGGCGAAATTAGACTCTATAGAGTCACTACTGGAGGCTCAAAATTCCAAGATTGACGGACTGGTCTTGGAAAACACGACTCTCAAGTCTCGGGTCTCGGAGCTCGAAATCAGGCTCAATAAAAGTGAGCAACTGCACCTTTCCAGGTCAATAGAAATAAGAGGAGTCCCAGTGAGATCTGGAGAGACCCCGATGGGCCTGGTTATGAGCGTGGGGGCGGGCCTGGGCCTTAGTCTAAAGGTGGAGGACATTGACTATGCAGAACGGATAAGAAACAGGCAAGACGATACACCTGGGCCGCTTGTGGTAAGGTTCGTCCGGCAGTCGCTTAGGGATGAGTTGATCCAGAGGCGAAAAGTCATTAGGGATTTTTCAACACGTCACCTCGGATGGCAAGAAAATGACGCCCACAAGATCTACCTGAGCGAAGCTATGTCCGTAACCAACAGACACCTGTACTGGCTGGCCCGGCAAAAGAGGTCTGCAGGAAAAATCAGGTACAGTTGGTTTAGCGCAGGCAAGGTGAAATGTCGACGAGACGATGGACAGCAGGTCGTCGTCATCAACTCACCATCAGATTTAGAAACATTTGCTTGACATGCATATACATGTTACAACACTTTGAACAATTTTGTTTTTACTTTTTTATATCCCCAGTTTTATGTTTTTGTTGCGTTTGTTTTAATAATAGACTATGATAATAATTTCATTTTTGTTTATGAGAATATTTTAGGTCTGATCTGTCCAGAAACTCTAATTTGTGTATTTTTTTTCTTTTGCACAATAGGAATATGCTTTTCGTTAACTAAATTTTATATTTTTTGTTTACCATCCTTATTAATATCTAGGAGATCTTGCACACAATTGGCTCTAGCTGCTGTAGAAATATTCCTATCCTTAACTCCTTCTGTCCGTTTACCAAGCCACCCCTCCTTCTTCCATGACTAATATCCTTCTAACCTGCCACGTCAACGCTCAGTCACTCTTAGCCCATTTTGATGAATTTTACGACTTTTTTCTCCATAACTTCTACCATTTAATTGCCGTATCCGAAACCTGGTTGAAACCCACAATCCCGTCCTCCCAGATCCTTCTACCTAACTATACTCTCCTTCGTCATGACAGAGTAGATCGCACGGGTGGTGGAGTAGGTCTCTTTGTCCATGACAGTCTCAAATCCAAAATTCTTCACTGCTCTTCCATAACCGATTCTCCGCACGTTGAATACCTTTTCGCCGAAATCCTCACCACCTCATCTGCCATTCTGTTTGCTGTCATATATCGCCCTCCTAGAATTCCTTTCGATGAATCACTTGAGACTTTATTGTACAACTTAATCCCTTCCTACTCAAACATCATCCTCTCCGGTGACTTTAACACCAATTTACTGGCACCATCCTCTGATTATTCCTACCTAACAAACCTCTTTAATTCTCTCAGCCTTTACATAGTACCCTACAATCCAACCCATCATACTCAGTATTCAGAGTCCTGGCTCGATCTAATTATCCTGGATTCCTCAGACAAACTCCTTGCCGCATCTCAGCACCCGGTTCCGTTTCTATCTTCCCACGATCTTGTCCAGATCTCTTACAATGTCCCTGTTCCATCCTTTTCTCCCCGAACAATATCCTTCCGAAACCTAGATTATCTCACTCACGAAACATTGTCAGAAGGTCTTGACGATATCCAGTGGGATCCCATCTACTCCTCAAAATCCATAGACACCATGGTAGAAATCCTAACCACTCAACTTCACTCTATCCTCGACCGACATGCTCCTCTTATCACAAAAACCATCCGATATCCTCCAGCTCCTTGGCTTACCCCTGCTTTGAGGGAGTGTATGAGAGAAAGAGATGCTGCAAGGCGACGGTTTAAACGAACTCGACTTCCTGATGATTTTCTCTCCTACAAACAGCTTCGAAATAGCACTCAATCAGCAGTACGCCGTGCTAAATCCCGTTACTACCATCATTCCCTATCCAACTCTCCCAATACCAAGGCTACGTGGGCTATTCTTAGAAAACTGACCATTGGTAATACACCCCAGTCTCAGTCCAATTCCGTTTCTGCTGATAACCTCAACGCTCACTTTGTCTCCTGTCCTCTTGCATCCACATCTCCCACGTCCAGTCTGGCTCCTATGTTCTCTTCCTTTAATCCTGATCACTTCTTTCTTTCCCATATTACACCAGATGAGCTCCTTAAATCCATTCAGAAGTCCCATACCAATGATTACGGTCCCGACAACATCCCAGTCAGACTGATTAAAGCCGCATTGCCATCCATTCTTCCGATCCTTTATCATATATACAATTATTCTCTTCAAAATGCTACCTTCCCTACATCCTGGAAAACCGCCCTAGTACGCCCATTGAAGAAGACTTCAAACCCATCAGTTCCTAATGATTTCCGACCGATTTCCCTCCTTTCAAACCTCTCAAAACCATTAGAGCGGTTAGTCCAATCCCAGCTATCCCATTTTTTAGAGGACAATAATCTCCTAAATCCCTACCAGTCTGGATTCAGGCCTGGTTATTCTACTCAGTCTGCCCTAATCAAAATTTCCCAAGACCTTCACACAGCCATAGATCAGCAGAAACTAACCATCCTTATTCTCCTAGACTTCTCCAAAGCTTTTGATTCAGTAGACCACAACATCCTCCTAACCAAACTTAAAAATATCTCTTTTTCTTCTAGTTCCCTTAATTGGTTCCAATCCTTCCTAACCGGTCGCTCCCAGTACGTTGTAATTCCTAATAACCCACCATCAGAATCTCTACCTCTGACCAGAGGCGTCCCACAAGGCTCTTCCTTATCCCCCACCCTTTTCTCCATCTATATAAATGACCTCCCATCCTCTATCCTGCACTGTCATTACCACCTGTATGCCGACGACATTCAAATTTACCTCTCCTTTAATCCGACAGATATCTCAGATGCCACTCAAAAACTTCAGGAAGATATTGACAGAATAAGTGCTTGGGCAAACCTCAATAGGCTCACTCTGAACGCCGAGAAGACAAAAGCCATCTTGATCGGATCCCCTTCACTCCTCAAATCCTCCCCAGTATCTCCCAATCTCTTCCTGAACAACTCACCTATCTTATTCTACACCACCGTTAAAAACCTAGGTGTTACTTTCGATCAATCCCTATCCTGGAAACCTCACATCTCCCAAATTTCCCGTCGCACTATCTCCACCCTAAAACAGTTCAATCGTCTACGATATCTCCTTCCATATAAGTCCCGTCAACTCCTAGTTTCCTCCCTTGTTTTCCCCCACTTCGACTACGGCTGTATGGTGTACGGCGGACTCCCGGGAGATTCCGAGGCCAAACTTAAACGCCTAATGAATTGCGCACTACGATTTGTTTTCGGAATCTCAAGGGATACGCATATTACCCAGTATTACACTGAGTTGAGGTGGCTCTACCCATCCTATCGCCGTCAGTACTTCCTAGCCACCTTTCTGTACCAAATTATTAGAACCCATCGACCCTCCTACATTTTTCACAGCTTACAATTCAAATATTCCATCCAATCCCGTCCCACCAGATCTCGTACTTCCGACCTCTATCCTCCTCCTCACCGAACTGCTGCGTTTGACAAATCCTTTGCAATACAAGCCGCCTCCCTCTGGAATTCCATCCCACCTGATATTCGACACGCTCAATCAGTTTCCTCGTTTAAACCACTCCTCTTTAAGCACCTACTCCTTTCTCAATCCGAATGATTGTGAAATATATCTCAGAGAAATATCTGAGCACCACCAGAGAGTACCTCAATTTATTAAGGTTATTTTAGTTTCTCATACATATGTACAATTTACTTGTTCTTTTTTTTTCTCTTTTCTGTATTTTTATCGTAAGTCAACTTTATTGTAAATATACAATTCAATTGCAGCCACACAGACATATAATATGTATTCATATTTTGTTCTTAAGGGACAACAGTCCCAGAATAATAAAACATTTTTTTCATTTCATTTCATTTCATTTCATCTTTGACATAAAAAAAAAAAACACAACAGAATATAAGTTAAAGCTTGATATAATATCAGCATGATAAAACTATTTTTGTAATTTTATTGAGTTTAAATGATGAACTACTGAGTATTTTATTGGAATATGCAGAAATAAAAAGCTGAAATTCGGAGTGTGCGATATAGGATTCTCGAAGAAAACTATAAAATCGACTGTATGAATAACGTTTTGACGAAATTAAATATTTAATTTCTTTATATTTCTATAAGTGGTACATAACTACATACACAAAAATGATGTTTTTACAAAATATACATCACAATATATTTCATTTCATTGTATAATTGCATTAATTTATTTTTTTTATTTTGTCATCGCTCACTTTAGCTCCTAATTTCCTAGCATGTTTGTGTATTTCTTCTTCTTATCTTGATTTTTGATTTATTTTTTTACATTGTGAATTTTTTGTTGTTGTTTTTTATAAATTTATTTGTCAACTCTCACCTGTGTTAAGTGTTCTGTGGTTGGATAAGTGTAAAGTGTTGTGTTATAGTGACGTTTTAATCGGTATTGTCATGCTGTCGTGTGCCCTATTGTTTGAGTGGTCAGTTACAGGGTGTTGTTAACCATGGACCAGGGTTAAGTGACAAAACTGAAAATATGAATTAAAGATCTCATAAAAAGAAAAAAATTCTATGTAAGTGTGTCCGCGAACGTTTTTTTAAGGATATATTCACACCTAAAGATTTTCAATGTTATGAATTATTTATGTTATAAACGTAAACATTAAATTCATATTAAATGTTGTTCAAAGCGATTTCCTAGAGCATTAAGACAGGCTCGGCATCTTTCTTCAAAAGTAGCAGTGGCAGAATGGTACTGGATATGTGCTATTGTTTCTCAAGATTCCATTATCCTTCTTCGTAAGGAATTAAGGTAAATCACCGGACTTGCATAGCTGTTTTTTTTAATGTCACCCCAAACAAAAAAATCCAGTGGTGTCAGGTCTTGAGAGCGTGTAGGCCATGCCACTGGTCCTGCACGATCAATCTATTGATTGGGATAATCAACATTTAGCCATTGTCGTAGACTTATCCCGAAACGTGCAGAAAAACCATACAATTGAAGCCATATGTCCATTCTCAGTTGTAGTGTAATATGTTCAACTAAATCATAGTAATCATTATTAAGAAATTACAGAAATGTGCCCGCATTGAATCTAGGCGGCACGAAATGCGGACCTATTAAAATATTGTCTATTATCTCCAACCAGACATTAAACTGGAACTGGTGCTGACAATTATGCTCACAAATTACATGGAGATTTTTCTGCGACCATAGATGATTATTTTTCTAATTGAACATACCTCTTCTTGTAAAGATAGCTTGATCTGTCCAGAGAATGATTCCTGAAAATTGTAGATCATGCTTAACTTGATTTAGGTAACAATCTGAAAAATTTGTTCTTTGTGAAAATCATACGGTAATACATTTTGTACTCGTTGATAATAATATTGGGGAAGCCCACCTGCATCGGGAGTTCTCCATACTGTAGTTGGCGTAATATTTAATTCTGCTCCAGCTCTTCGTACACTGCCAGATGGATGATCATCAATAAATTTTAATATGGTCGCACTCCTTTCTTTATTTTGAAAATGTACAAAAATACCATCAGCGTGCTGTATTATAGTAAATGTACCAGTTTCTCTAAGTTGTTGAAACATGGAGTTAAAGATAGATTTGTTCTTCTATTAGGAAATCGCCTGGCACATTCACGACGAGCAGCATTAGCACTACCATTGCAAAAACCTTATATAAACCCCATATCGACATATTAACCATCAGTATAAAAGAAGGCATAATGACGAGTTCTAGGCGAAAGCCTGGTGCTATTCCATGTAGATTTGTCATGGACAGAAAGGAAGATGAGGTAGGAGTTGATTGATAGGAATCTAAAGGTGGCTAATTCCTGATTTAACCTTTTAGGTAATAACTGTAGGAGAGGGAGTCGGCGGAATGATTCGTACGTTGGCATGGTAATTTGTCAAGATGTTTGGTGTTGGGATGATCTATGACATTTTAAAGTAAACTATTTTAAGGCGGATAACAGAGGTGAAAAACGTTGAGGATTGCACGTATACAGCAATGTTAGACCACGAGAATCCGTGGTATTTGAAACCCATTTTTGATGCGCATCTTTTAAGTATGCATTCAGAATTAATTGGTTTATTAAGAAATTTAGAAAAGAAGCGAACTTACCATTCGAGATGAATAGGTTAGGAGGAAAACACGCTGATGAAATCGTGACGGGGAGATAGGTTATGACTACCACAGCGTTGGACTGTAGGGAATCGTGAGCTAGCAATGTGAGTAGGTGATGAGACAGGGATTGGTGTATAATGGCAGCAGTACAGACATTTGCCGTCAGAATGGTAAGTACAGTATGTTATGTTTTGCTGGGTTATGTTGTACAAGCTGGGTTTTGGTCAGCTAGTTCCCGTAATTAAGGGTACATTAACATTATTGTCTAGTGGTAAGGTTGTTAGCTGTTCTGTGTGATTTCTAATTCCATTTGTATTGAATAGGAAAATGGATATGGATTTGGTGGGAGTCAATTAGAGATTTTTTAAGGGAGGTATCCGATGAGACACTAGATTTGTAAGTAGTGATATCAATTGAGTAATAAGCGATCTAAATACGGCAAGGAAGGATGTCAATAAACTAGTAAGACATGTTACATGAGATAGTGAAGAAATATGAAGTATTTGATATTAATGAGAATGTTGAGGATTTGGTAGATTAGAAGGGATAGGATATTAAAGGTGAGATTGAAGTTTTTATTGTTGCGGCAGGGCCTCCGGTTTATTTATGGCTATCCCTAAGAAGCTGAGCAAAAGAAACAGAGTCCACGATTTCATCAGGTCCTCTGTTTAGGCGTTTCACCTTGCTTCCGAGATTTAATATATCTGGCTTTGAGATTTTTATAAAGTTGGAAATTTTTATAGCTGGTCGGATGATATTCTATGCATAGGTTATGGCCTGCAAGGGTTTCTGTCGGTTTGGTGCATTCCCCTGATGCATCGTGGTAGGTGGTGAAAATTCTTCTCATTACTTGGTGTGGCCGAGGGCCTGGCAATTATGGTACTGGAATATTTGTCTTTTTGGGTATAATTTTTTACTTTTATGTTAGGTATAGAATATTCTCTCGGTCTAAGAAATATAAGAGCAGTGGAATTTCATTGGTTTCCCGTTTTTTTTAGTTTTTTTTCTTTTAATACGTTTTTCATCGGTTAAATTCCATTATGTATCTGACTCGTGTTGAGTTAAAGATTGTAATGTGAACATTGTAAGGGTACTGGAGGAATGTTTTTCACTCCTTGCGATAATTTTTTTTCAAAGCAGATGGACCAGCGAGCGTAAGACCAACCTCCACCATGGCCGAATATCGACTGGGAAGAAGGTGGTTTTAATAAGATTTAAGCGGACATGGTGGTATAGTGTTGAAGATTCTGGACAATATCTTCACTGTCTAAGATTTTATACAATAAATATAAATATCAATCACTTTGAAAGTTGTCTATTGCTTATTGCTGCTGTTTTTATGTAAGCCTGAATAGTTTTTTTTTAAATAAAAACAAAGTTATTTATAAAATAAAAATGGAAAACTCTGAGATATGAGGGGAAACGTGAAATCGAAGCATTGAAACCTAAAATGAAAAATAAAATAAATAAATGAAAAATTGGTGTCCATTTTAGAATGAAACAATTGGTTTATTATTCGGTTTGGGAAATAATTTATTAAAACTGTACTTTGCTACTTCAACGTTTTGTTAATTTTTTCTATATTTAACTAGAAAGCGGTTAAAAAATCAAGTGATGATTTTTTTTTAATTCTTATAAAATTCAATTAACTAATTTTGGAAATATAAAAAAAAAATAATAATGGCAAATATCACATAAGGTTCACTTTGGAAATTTCTTCTGCCTATGTGTACTATCCACATAAATAGCAATCATTGCAATTGATACCTCAAATCATTTCATAACAGTTCTCCCGCCATCTTTGATGGAACTTGATGGTTATATTACAACCTAAACCGGGAAGGCACAAATTCTATAGGCGACGGTCCTCTATTGTCAGAACTTTATAGTAGTAACTCAATATTCTATTATCCTGAAGCGCATATTGATGTCTTGGGAGTCCCATAAGTGATAGCGGTGCGGTTCGTGTAGGAGAGAGAGGAAGCAGAAAGGTGCTTTCGTGTTCTTCATGTAGATTCCTTTAGTAAGTGCAAATTTGGGATATCGATTGGTGACTAATATGATCTTATTCAGTCAGTTTATCGAACAACTTTTAACAATAATGCTGTTATAAAAATTAATAAACTTTCAACAATAATATCTTCCATCTTCCCTAACTAAAAACTATAAATTCTTTAATCTTCAAATTTATCCATTTTTCTTTACTACTGATAATGTACTTATAACTTATTTCCAATACTTAATAATAAATGTACGTTAAATATTTGTTTGTTTTTGCAACCCCTTACTTTTTGAAATTAAAACTTCTTTTAGGCGCGTTTTTTACTTTTTTATGCAAAGTGAATTAGATTGAGCCTTATGATATCCGATGTGTATCGCTCGGCTATTGTCGGCTGGATTGGAGTAATTGAAGAGTTTTTGCTAATGGATTGAAATTTTTGAGAAAAAATTAAAATTTAAACTGCATATTGTTAGCCAGAGAAATCTTCATCATTTAATTATCATAATAATGAGCTATTATTCAAAAGTGTGACGCAGTCTTAGAGAGGAGAAAGGAAAAAAAATAGTACCGAAAATCAAATTAGACACTGTTTAAAATATCTCAGCAACTAAAAATCGGACCTGCATACTGTAAGCCAGGGAATCGTTCAACATTTCAATTTCTCAGTAATGTTCTATTATTTATAATTTATATCTCATATTATTAATCTTGTCTTGTTGATATTTTTACTTCTAACTTGTGCTCTAAAGCACACACCTTAGTTTCATTTTTATCTTGAAACCCAAATAAAACTAAAATTTAATTTTAAATAACTTTTGTCTTCGTTGGGACGGCCCAAGAGGAACAATTTAATTGAATTGAGGATTTATTTTTTACCCATTCGCAAAATTTGTAATTACTTTCAGTTATGAAATCCGGTAAAGGAATTAACTAAAATAAACTGGGACCTTTGGGATGTTGATATTAGTAAAAAGGTTCTTATAATATTTCTGGAATTTTCCGAATAAAATTAATTTCAGTGGTGTACGTATTTTCATTTCTGAAATCTAAGCACATAGACCATAGATATTTAGACTGCGGAGATATTTAACACGTATTTTCCTTGAATGAAAACAGATAAACAGTTTGCTGATTTTATTCGTTGTATCCTGATGAGTTACTGTACAGAATTTTTTTTTATTAATTTTTAGTTTCGACTAAACATCATTGTATTAATATTTTTAGTACTATAACTAAACATTATTGTTGTAATATGTTTACTACTGTTAAATATCATAAAGAAATTTCTTTAACACTTAAGTTTTTAGTAAAAAAGTATTTATTTATTTCAAAAATTTATCAGGTTCTAATACACAGGTATTAGAATACAATAGAATAGAATAGAAAATAATTTTATTATAATAAGTATTTAGTAATTATTTATTTTATAATAAGTAAAAATAAAGAAGAAAAAAAATTAAAGAAAATATTAGTTAAACATACTATGTACAAAATAAAAAAAATCTATATACAAAACGCTTGAAATCATGCCAAGACACTTAAAACTATGTAAAATGGTAAAATATAAGTACACACTTAAAAAAAAAATAATAATAATTTATTTTATTAGGAAAGAAGTTTCAATGGTAACTATTAATTTTGAATCAGTAAAATAGTCATGATATTATTTGAAATGTATTATAAACCACTGCTACGCAATTAAAGCAATCACTTACTTTTCTTTTTTACAAACTTATAAATTTTACCGTTCTGTTTTGTAGACAAATCGGTACAAAAAAGTAATTTATTATTATTACCCTTTTTTCTTGACAGTTGTCTTCCTCCATGGGTCTTCTAGCAACCCAGTAGACGTTTGCTTTTGAGGGATTATGTGTTTGTATTTCTGACAATTTCTGTCAGAGAACACAGTTAGAGGATTCCGCTACATCAATTTCATGTCATTTTTTTTTTTTTTTTTTTTTTCATTCATGCCCGATGATCATCTGCAGCTACGTCTATTTGTGGTTTATCTATTAGGAAATGTCGGTCTTCCACGAGCACATTGTTTACCAAAAACACCTATCTGTTCCTATTATTGTTTATTTTGTAAGTATTTCTATATTTCTTTGATTGTTATATGGTATGCTACTTATTTTTAGTCTGGAATTTTGTTGCCGCTTTCTTTTGCTAAAGGGTCCGCCATGTTATTACCACTCAATCCACCCATCCGGGGATCCATTGGGATACAATATTTCTCTTTAAAGTAATAAAGTTATATAGAAATAGGACAACATTTGTTTTTATAATTTTCCAGAATGTTTTATATCTGTGATGGATTTAAAGGAATTTCTGATTGACCTTAGAAACATAACAGCAATAAGTTTATGAAAACGTTTTGACATGAATTCGCAAGAACCCATATACAAATAAAAAGAATTGTGTTCATGATTTCGCTATCTATTTAGAAATTAATTGCAAAATAGTGCTTACATCATATAAGACCTCAATCTCATTCTACCATTGATACTGATACAGGGAAGAAGAAATAACTACTTGAATTTTCTCTCGGTCCATTAGAAGGAGGTTGAACAATCAGTATTCAACAACCTTAGGAGGAGCACAGCCTGAATCCATGATACTGCAAACAAGAAAGGAATTCCAAGCGATTGTACACAATTGAGTCACTCCTAACTTTTTTCATTATTTATAAGTTCTTATATCTTGTGATACTTATTTAATTTATGTGTTAAGAGTGATTGTATAGGCTAATGAGTGATTGTATAAGCTGTGACAATACTTATACACATGGTCGTCCCGGTATCGGAATTTACCGGCTCATATTGGTTACTTATGATATTTGAATTTGGGAAGAACTGAAGAGGAGATAAATTACGATCGTAATATTTTTTATTGGAATAAGGAACCTTATTTCTAATTTACTAAATATCATTAAGAAATAAAAAAAAAATATTTATTTACAACATACTAGCTGGAATTTCTGGTTTAACATTCGTTGCATATCACATAACAATAGTTTTCCATCTAATCTAGCAAATAAAAGATTAAACATTGTCCACTTCAATGTTTCTTCTTAATAGGGGTTGCTATGGGAGAAAATTAAATCGACCTCCACTCTTCCTTAAAACGCTGAAATCAATTTTCATGCAACTACCATGCTCTTTATGATACAGAATCATGCCATTGACGTTGAGTGGTCCTTTAATCAAGTTTTAGAAGTTAACAGAACAAAGTTATTTAGGTCCAAAAAGGAGTTGAAAGTGAAATTCGGTAAATGCAGTGATTGAACAAACATTTTCAAGAATACTTTGTCTGCAATCGAAAAATAAAAAAAAATGTTTCAAAATTATTCCGCTTATAATTGCGTTAAGGGCCTTACTAAAACTCCTGTAAGAGAATCAAAGCTACGGTTATTAAGCATTAGGTCTAGAAATACATGAGAATATAACAAAATATTAGATAATAAACCGGAAATTCTATTCCAGTAACAATGTTTGAGTAGAAGGGAAATCGTTCCCGACAGTAGATGGTAGATATCCGAGAGGTGTTGAAATCCAGAAATAATACTGAAATTGGTCAACCAATATCTCATAATTTGAAGGCAAGGAGATTCAGATGAGCAAGGCACGTAGGTCGGATTTATACATCAGGAGTTCTCCGCACAACGTATGAGTTTATTGTAGGAAAAGAGAACGTGTTGGCTGAACACGTTTGGGAATGGGTGCCAGAGTGCTCGGTCTCAGAGTGTGGGTTCAATTCTCCCCTAGGTCGGTTAATTTTAATTTCTCGGAAGCACCAGGAAATAAATCTTAAAATTCTCACTCTGGCATGTACGCAACGGAAACCTCATTGTAGCCGTCAGGGATTGCCAAAAAGAACAAAGGAGGAAAATAACAAAAAATATAGAGCGAAAAATTCATGACACCCTTGTCGGATTAAAAAAAAAATATGAGTACCATTACGACTAAATAAATAATTATTATGTACAATCGTAATAGGTAACAGACAGTGGCGAATAACGCAATATACCAGATTAGAATAAATAAATATGTTATACCGTATGAATTATTTTTACATTCATTTCTCTAAAGGAGAAATTAACTAATTCTTTTCAAAGCAAGGTTGTAACCGAATATTTTGTGATGCGCTAACTGTACCAGATTTTAAATATTTAACAAATATTTAACTACATTTATTATATATTTATTATATATATTTATTATATTTACAAATATTTATTAAATATTTAACTACATCGTGATCATGATGAATTGTATATAACAAATAATGGTGACTCTTGGTCTTTGTCTTGTTTGTATGTAGAGATCTTCTTTCTGAAACATCAGCATGAAAACCACAAATCACTTCAAAAGAACCTTAAATAACTCGCTTCGCGTAATAGAAGTCATTTGTGCGTTGGATGTAAGAACTGCCCTTATTGGACACAGAGCTCACCACCATGAGGACACAGCTGTCACTGGCAGTCCCTCCTATATCTCGTTCTGTCAGCTTCTCAATCAATGGTTTCATGCACCATTTATGTTCAACAGAATTTTTAAAAAATACTGTTCCACTATATTACAATAATTATTTTGTATGCTAAAGGAAGAAACTTCTAGAGGAAAAAACCCCTAGAGGATAAAATATTGGTTATGGTTTGTTTGGAGGAAATTAAAGTGATGCAGTTAATGGAAGGGGTGCCCAGAAAATTCTTTCATAGCATAAGTTGCGCTATCAAAATTTTCGAGTTTTTGAATTTTTGAGGGGGCAAATTTAGACGGGGTTACGAATTTTTGGTTAAACGGACAAGGAGAAACATAGAATAGACCACAGCAAGTATAATTGGATATGATCTACGATTTTTCTAATTCTGCATTGGCTTCCTCTGTTAGAAAAAAAGGTAAGCAATAAAATATTTTGGGAAGAGGGCATGTAGCTTCTTGTGTCATTGACCTTAAGCGGGAGGGGATGAGCACTCCTGGTTAATGGTAACATTATGGTTAATAAACGACGTACATAAGTTAATGGAGAACGATAAATGATAAATGTCAGGTAATATGCTTAGAGAAAAAGACTTTAAAATTAACGCTTTGTGATAAATGGTGAATCAGTTATCTTGGAATTTATATCCCTCAAAGAAATAGTAGTCGAGTGTTATCACCTTAGGAAACGATTATTTTAGTTAGTGATAGCAGTAAAATTCTTTACACCCGCTTTACTCATATCCTAATGGCCTATGTACCTTACGATCTAATCCTGATTGGGGATATTAAAATATTTTATTTATTTTTATTTTTATGAAAATCAAACTTATGCTGTTTAAAAAACATCATCAATGTAGATTATATTTATATTATAACTATTCATGGTAATGATTGTCTTGTTAGATCAGGGTTGGAGAGTAAATCCTTTGAGAATTTAGAATTTCAAAATTAAAAAGCTTTTTTAAATGTAAATATTTTGAGCATTCATCAGTTAATAATGATTGACGACCAACTATTAATTCATCCAAGAATTAGGACCTGCAGTATATTAGTTTGGATATGTAAATATTTTTTTAATTTTTATTATTTTAATGGAATTTACAACTGCATTACATAGAAAATACAATAAGTAAATGTGATATTGGTAACATGACATGTACAACATGAAGAGAAACTACCCATTGGTAGAACTCAAATTAAATATGTAAATAAAAAATCGAAATCAAAAGAAACGAATTTGACAAGTTTCATGTGAATGACCTTTACTTTTACATACATCAGAATCGATTTGCTCTTGTTAGAACATAATGATCACTTCCACTAGTGTTTTCCGCATTCGATCTTATCATAAACACATTAGGTAGGAGACATAAACGTTTGAGTATATCTGATTTAACATCTATTAGGTCAGTAACTGTTAGTCGTTTGTTACTTCTTATAGTGACACTGAAATAATATAAAAAATGTAAAAGTCCTTATGCTTGATAAATGAGGAGTTTAGTTATATTGTGATTTACATTATAATATAATAATACTTTTCTATTTCGGAGATCAATTCTAAAAGATGTGGAATATGATATACTGATTTTGAGATAAGAAGAAAAACTAACAAAGTTTAAAAATCCAATTGAAAGTTTAGATAATTAAGTTTTTAGATTTTATATTATTTGGAGTGGTTTCACAGGTTGCCGTCAGTCTTTCAATCATTTGTATGTAGATCATAGATGACCCTGTTAAATATCTTGGATTTCGCTTGTTGATTAAATGCCTGCCTGACGGGCGTCTGTCAATCAGCTAAGTTTGCTCTTCTCTTTGCTTTGACTAAGTTCCTTATATACTTGTGGTATTTCGGTAAATACTCGGTTGTTGCAGAGTTAAACTTGCTTAATGATGAAGTCTAAGCGGCTTGTAGAAGTTTTTTTGTAAGTGTTTCCAATTCCCTTTCCTGCTCTTTTTCACTTTTTATATAAACCGATGTCTTTTAAAACTCTCTATAAGCATCCCAGTCAATTGACCCCTTGATAAGTGATGGTCTTCTTCATCACGTTTACGGCCTCGTCTGCCAATATAAGGTGTATTGTGGGATGATCTGAACAAAGGTCAGAGCTCGTACGTTTGGAATTCGATGAGGTTCAGAAGGTCCGGGGATTTACATCTCGATACATGCCAATGTCTCGGTGTGTCAGGGTTTAGGTTTTAAAGCACTGAAGGCTGTCAAAACCGCTCCGAAAAGAAAATACTGGTTCGTGTAGAATGGGCAAAAACCTTAACTCTTTGCTAATCACCTTTCTTCTGTATTGGAACTATTTACAAACACAGAATATGATTCTCTAGTACTTAGCACATTAGACATCTCACTTAGGCTGATACTACCATTTTCTTTTACTCCGTCTCAGGCGGCCCTCCGAAGTGAATAATTACCAAAAAGAAAAGATCTTGGTTATGAATAAATAACCGTCGAACACTCCGAAAAATTCAGGGTTTCAGGGCGATAAATTGCTAGATTATTACGCCTGTTCAGGTCTTTAAAATAACCATTCCAATGGAAATAGTCACTCATAAAAATGAATCACAAACTAGATAAAGGCCTTCATGGTTCAGGCTCATTTGCCTTCTTCCTGTAGGCTCCAAAGTTTTTAGTAAAATTATATACAAAAGACCTGTTGACATAATGACTAAATAACAGATAATACCTGACCACCAATTTGACCTCCGCACGTTCCATTCGGCGGCACATCATATACGCAGAATTACCGACTACATTGCTGAAGCTTTAGTTGGAAAACTATGCAACTGGAGTATTTTTGGATGTAACTCAGGTGTTTGATTGATTCTGGCACCAGAGTCTTCTCTTTAAACTTAAGACGATACCGCCATACAGGTACAATCTTATCTACTTTACGTTATATACACTTACGATATACCTATTCACGATGAGATCTTGACAGCTACATATGCAGACGATACAACAATCCTCACAAAACATCAAGACCCTACACAGGCCTCACTAACTCTACAACATCATTTGCTTAAACTACAAGATTGGTTCACACTATGGAAAATTCGACTTAATCATGACAAATCCAAACATATAACATTTACTCTTCGAAAAAAACACCTGTCCTCCAGTTTATATTGACAACAATCCAATTCCTCAAATGGACACGGTACTTTACCTTGGACTCACCTTCGACAGAAGGATGACATGGGACCCACATGTTAAAATGAAACGTATGACACTTAACAAACGACTCAAACTACTTTACTCTCTTTTTGCCAAATCTTCAAAACTAAAACTAAAACAATAACTGATTACATATACATACTTACTGAAGCCCATATGGACATACTCATCACAAATATACGGCATCGCTAAAAAGACCCACCTACAAAAACTTCAAACGTTCCAATCAAAATTATTGCGACTCATAAAAGCACCTTGGTACGTGACTAACAAAACTCTACATACAGACCTCCACTTTCCAACAGTTGACCAACATATAACGATCCTATATCAACGATTTTACACAAATTTAAATGGACATAATAACAGACTTATAAGAGACATGGCCACAGCTGACATACCTCAGAACATGAGCAGGAGACTAAAAAGACGTTGGATGAGGGATCTCCTTCCTTAGAAAACCTAAGTAATTGGAACAAGTTAGGGAAGAGGTACTGCTGTGTACTTTCCTTCCCCATGCCTGTCATGTCATTATATCATTATCGCCATCACATTTGCTGATTGTCAACTTATTGTTGACAGGCGCAAATACATATTTTATAGACAAAAAAAAATAATAAAACAGAAAAAAAAAAATATAAATTTTATTGATTTTCTGAAAAAAATTGTTCAGTTCAATATAAAGTATGAATCAATGAAAGCCATTTTGGTTCCCTACGCATCGCTCTTTCATCTTATTAAAATCTCACTTGCTTTTGCTGCTGCAAAATTTGACTTCGGAACAAAGAGTTCGACAGTCTTAGAAAATTTTGCCGATGTTGAAAATGGAATTCCTATTTAGTTTATAACATTTCGTAAATCCCATGGGTTTATTTTTCCAATACAGTGACTTCAATTTTTTTGTTTGCGGTGACTTATGGCATACCAGAACTTTTGATTTTTCGGGGTTTGAAACCAGTGAATTTAGTGCCTTCGGAATTTCCAGAATCGAAATAATACAATAATTATTATTGAAAAATATAAAATATGAAGAAAATTGGAAGTTTTATTGCCTAAAATATTTAAAAATAGTTATTATCTTTAAGTGTATATATTTTATTTTATCAATTTTTTTTATAATAGTATAAAATCAGTGTTATTTAGTTTATCGGGCGCTGATAAGCTAGATATTTTCTGTCTTTACAGCGAAACAAACTTGTTGGTAGGAATTGGTTTCATGTACGGCGCTAGGTGTCTACTGTTTTTCAATACTTAGCAGTCATGAGAAAAAGTGGTCATGGTAAATTGCAGGGTCTGTAAGTGATCATAAACCATGCCATTTCCAGTCCCTTAAATTGGAACTTCAATATGTTATATATTGACAGCCATACAGCAAAAGTCTGCAAGAATAAAAACTAAAAATTTTCAGGAGACGAAACGACGTGCTAACTTTTAATTCTATGGGCATTATATTTTCGTACTTTTTTTTTTGTAGGCCTAAGACAAAGGGGTAATGTTCTATGTAACTTTTTTATCGTACTTCTGACACGTAATGTTTTACAGCCATAACTTCTAAATTATAGCATTTTGGTATTTTGAAAAGCAGGTATTTAATAGATTAAAACAATCAAATTTACTGTATTAGCACCCATAGCTTTGTTAGTAATGATCAAATCATGACAGGAACAAAGGAAGTTTCCAAAATGTAGAGGAACGATTCTTCAAATGAAAATTCGTAAAACATTTTACTGGAAAGCGAGTATTAGATCACACGGGTTATTCGATTTTTGTCTCCCTCTGTAGGGACGGCTGGTGCATGCGCCCCATTTTCCAGTCGTCTATAAAAGTTGCGTTTTTAATCTACTCAACTTCATAAGGACATGGTTTGATTTGCGAATGCTTGATAAGTCCTAAGGAACCTGCAGATGTAAAGAACACTTCGTTTCTGAGCTTCTTGCGATTTTGAAGATTCATTGGATTAAAAAGATGAAACTAGAGCTGTTGTTTCGTCTCGTATTAAATTTTCCAATTAATGAAATCAAATATATGTACCTCACTATCTGATATTCGGCGGAATCGTTGCGGTTTTTTTTTCCAATCAAGGTCATTTTGCTGTTGCCTAGAAGTTTCGATTGTTTTGAAGGCCGTTCAATATTATATTCCCAATTACCACTCTCTTTTTTGCTTCGTCTAGTTCCATGGTAAGCAGTGCCAGCCTCAAGTGGGAACCTGGAGATTTGATCAGAGGCGCCGGGTTGGATATGCCCACCACTTATTAGAATTTTAAAAAAAGTCTCATACAAAGCGTATGAGAAAAATTGATTTTAGTCTAAAAATAATGCAAATTGATGTTGTAAAGTCAGTAAATGTTTTTGTAAATTTATTAAATGTAAAGGCTAGTCTGGGGTTATGGCGTTTTGTTAAAATTGTGGTGTCATCAGTTGGTACTCACTTTGGAAAATAAAATTAAATCTTGACAAGTCACATCATATAACATTTACACTTCGACGAGAAACGTGCCCACCAGTTTATATAGGAGAGAACCAAATTCCTCAGACAAACACATTACGTTACCTGGGACTAATATTCGACAGAAGGATGACCTGGGGCCCACACGTCAAAATGAAACTACAGACCTTAAACAAGCGACTGAAAATACTGTACTCACTCTTTTCTAAATCGAAATTGAATGTTCGACAAAAACTAAATACATACACTTACCTACTCAAACCCATCTGGACATACGCCTCTCGGATTTACGATTCGGCAAAAAAGACACACTTACAAAAACTACAGTCATTTCAATCCAAAATTTTACGACTTATAACAGGAGCTCCCTTGTACGTTAACAACAAAACTCTACATAACGACTTACGACAGCCAACAATAGACCAACACATTCGTGCTCTCTACTCTCGTTTTCATCTCAAACTACACGGGCACACAAACAGACTTATAACCGACATGCCCATTAGGAGGAGATTAAAAAGGAGCTGGATGAGAGATCTCCTCAACTAAATCAAAAAAATAAATAATGACCAGGAAGAGGTGCTGCTGGGTACTTCCCTTCCTCATGCCCTTTAATGCCTATCCTCATCAAGAGAACACATCTGCTGATTGTCAACACAATGACTGGTGCTGATAAATATTTAAAGAGAAAAAAAAATTGGTGCTGTAGTTTTTTCGCAAAACGCTTTACACATTTTATATTTACAATCGAAATTCGCTGGTTTTTAGGTCACAGGTTTTAACTGATTTTAACAGAGATACTAAAACCGATAAATACTCTTTCCAGATAATTTGGTCAACGAATCTGTAATAGTGCCAAATCGAAAAAAAGGGTAATAACAAGTAAAAGGGTAACAAAAAAAAAAAAAAAATGGGCTATTTGTCCTACATAATCTATTTATTTTGACATGTTGGCTGTGGAAGTCTAGCCAAACGTCCAAATATTTTTGTTGGCCACTTTTTTTTTTTTTCAATTTTATGTTTAGATTATCTTCGATTCAAGTAGAATTCACTATATAAATTCAATACATAGATGTTAACGATTTTTTAGCTTCTCATTAAACAGAAAAAGTTTACCGGTTCCCGGATTGAAAATGATATATTTCCGAGAATTTTCGTAAATATACAATTGTAGATTATAATGAGATAAAGCTATTTACAAAGTTTTGGGCAGATATTAATAATTATTAGACAAAACGGGGTGTGTAAATACTTCAAAAATAAAAAGAGAAGAGTAACGGTGTTGTAGAACCAGAACCAGTCTAACGAATAACATACTACATGTCATAATTCCATACATGGGGGAGTCTGTTTTTCATTTCGTAGCAGTTTATTATTATTATCATTTAGTTATTTTATTCTTGTTTTGTTTTAATTTCTTTCAACCGGTATATTAGGTTGTTTATATAGTATGAATGTTATCGTTCTCCAATTAAAAAAAAAAAAAAATTTTTTATAGGTTATTTTATTTTCTTATCTATTTTATATACTTTTGATTATTATTTTGTTTCTATTTAATTTATTTTTTTGTACATATAGTGTGAATGACATCCTATCTCACTATAACTAATGTCCAAGAGACAGATTGTTATAATATTCAATAAAGAAATTTAAAAAAAAATAAATAAAAATAATAATAATAATAATAATGAGAAAAGATATTACTGATTGCTGTTCTTCTTCATGAATATGATGTCAAATATGAGTAAAAATTTTCTTTATCAAAATCAATTGAGACTTTTAAGCGAATAAAATAAATTACGTTTTATATTTTATTAATGTTTGAATTATTCCTACTATACTACCGAATCCCCACTTTGTAAGAACATTATTTTTAATTAATGAGCTTTCATTTCGTTCTGATTGGGCTGAGATTTGTTGCAGAATAAGCTCAGAGACTCCACTAGTCTTTTAAAATAAATCAATAATATAAAATTCTATCTTCTCTCAGTAATTGTCTTATCATAAAAACATAATTCACATAAATTATCACTTACTATTAACGTATTTTGACATTCACTTACGTATATATGAAATATATAGTAAGGGTAAGTACTGCGATCGTTAAAATTTTTGAATCTGAGTTTTCAACGGAAATACACGTTTTGAGGTACCCTGAGTCCAAATACCCAAGTCCCGAAAAATGGTCTGTGTATCTGTGTGTATGTTAGCAGACTAGCTCAAAAACGAAAAGTCGTACGAAACTGATATTACGTATTTAAGGTAGGTAGGTCAACTTTTTCCTCACGCTGGACTAACCGGAAGTGTCACTTTATATCAATGGTGTAACAAATTTTCACGGCTTTAACGATTTCGATTAAACTCGATGTATCATTGTATAATTAAGTGGTATTTGATATAATTTAGGTCTTATCATTGTTGATGTTACTTTACAGGGCTTGAGTGCCCAATGTTCATATGCGTCTTCCTCTGAAGTACCTTTAATATGGTTTATTTTAAATAATTAATCATTACACATTATTCAGAGTTACGATAAAATACTAAATAAAACTTTTGAAAGAATTTGATAAGTGAATAAATAAGAAAAAAATAAAAATGCTTATCCAGGTCGAAAACGAATCTCTGGAAATACTAGTCAGAAGGTATACGTATAATATATCTTTATAAAGCGGAGAATTTTAGAAAAAACAATATCTAATATAGAAAGTTGTAGAAAATGACAGAGAGTGACACAAAATTATAAATAATAATTTCTGAAAACTAATAATATTTAACGTAAACCACATGTTTTCAAGGTAATTAAATGACATTTACTAACTGAAGGAAAACTTTTAACATAATTTTAAGTTTGAAAACGTTATTTAAAATCCACCTCAATAATCCAACGACATTGTTTAAAAAACTATTTCATTGTGCTTGTGTGAAAGAAGAAGTAAAATATAAAATCATTTCATGGATGTACAAAGCAAATGTTTATAACCTTAAATACATTTACTGTAGTTTAATAACTCTTGATCTGATATTATATTTAAATAATTAGGTATCAACGTCCGTTTATTCCGAAATATTGTCATGCAACTTTTTAGAAAATGAAATTAGTGAATAACTCGATGCATCTTTCATTGTGATATTCCAACAGTATCCACTACTTTCCTCTGTGTGAAAGAAGAAGTGAAATACAAAAAAAAAAAATCATAGATACGTTTACAATCTATAATATCTTTACTGTAGTTTAATAACTGTAGATGTGATATTATATTTAAATATTTAGGTATCTATCGTCCGTTTATTCTTAAAAATCATCAATTTTCACTATGAATTTATAATGTTACTCAGTTTATCAGATGCATTAGTCATTTCTTTAATAAGATGTATGAAACTGGCATATATATATATGTATATATATATATATATATATATATATATATATAATATATATATATATATATATATATATATATATATATATATATATATATATATATAAGTTAAGCGTCTCCGGGCTTTGTAAATAAAAAAAAAGAAGGAAAGAGGAACGAGAAACAATACTCACGGCTTCTGATTAAACACTGCTTTATTCGTTCAATAATCTGCCTTATATACAATTGCTATGTTTATTTACATTACAAGATGGTATTAAGGCTGATATCGCCAGTCTCCGGTCTTTATCTCCCCCCCACCAGTTTACGAATAGGATTTTCGGAAACTTATAAATTCCTAGATCGGAGCCACCGGTATCAGCCTTAACCCTTTACAATTATTCGTACCAGTATAAACTTAAAGTACACCAACACTCACTTCCACTCCGCTGGAACGAGAAATAAATAAAAAGAAATAAACCACAGAAAGTAAACACACAACGTCTTATTAACAATGGAACTGAACTCTTAATCCTATAAAAATTACAATCACCTCTATTATGCTGCCATATCTTTATTTACAAGAACAACAAAAATAATAAAAAAAAAGGACATCATCAACAGTAATAATAATAAAAAAACATATTTTTCTCTTAATACGCGATAAGGGTACTACGAATCAATTGGTTTCTGTACCGGTTCTAACATTGGGAGCTTCAATTGTTCAATATGAACAGTTCTCCTCTTCTTAGGTTCGTTAATGCTTTCAATGGTTACCAGATTATGCTCCCTAATAGCAACCACTCTGAATGGGCCCTCGTACCGTAACAATTGTTTCCCTCTGTTGGTTCCAATTCTACGATACACTATTGTTCCGATTTTTAATTCTCCCATTCGGTCACGTACCTGCACATTCTGCCGCGCTACCCGCTTCTCCTTTTCCCGCTGAATTCTCCCCGCTACCTTTCCCCACGTCTTTCCTACCTCTACCCTAGTACTCTGGATTTGCTCTACGAGATGTTCATTGGTCGTTGTTTCCCCCCAATCTCTCCTTGGCCTGCGCATCCCGAATAGTATTTCCACAGGTGAAAACCCCGTTACGGAGTGGATCGAATGGTTGTAAGCTGTTACGGCTTTCTTCATCGCAACATCCGGCTCCAACCCTTTCTCTCCCTGATATACCCGGATGTGGTCACTCAACGTGCTGTGCAAACGTTCGATTCCTCCTCTACTCTTAGGGTGTCCCGGTGTGTTATAATGCCACACAACCTCTAACCTTTTCACCTCCTCCCTAATCGCGGTATTGTCGAATTCTCTGCCACCGTCTGATGTGATCCTCTCGGGAACTCCGTAAAACTGTATCCAGATTTGTAGGGCTTCCGCAACTGCATTGGCAGACTTGTCCATGACCTGATGTGCCATAGCTACTTTACTAAAGGTGTCGATGATCGTGACCCACTTGAACCCTTTCCAGGTGAATGTATCGATCTGGAGGTCTTGTAGCGGCATATTCCCTGTAGGTGTCTCTTCCTGAACTCCTCTGGGGGGGTGTCGATCATACTTTGTGCGCATACATACCTCGCATTTCCCGATGATTCCTTGGATAGATTTTTTCATTCCCCACCAGAAATACTTTCGCCGTAATGCCTGCAACGTCTCGTTGACGCCTCGGTGGTTGGTCTTCCCCTGGTGGTATGCCAATGTAATTGCTTGTTGTTGCTCCTCATCCTGTACGGTTTCCACTGCATACTTACACCGGATGATCGTTCTATCCATGCCTATTCGCTCGGATCTCCACATCCGCTTTATTTTCTCCCATACCGTGTTGTTCCCAACATAGAGATGGTGTGTCTTTCCCGGTTCCGTGGCGTCCTTCAGTGCCGTACGGATTTGCTCCTCGTTCACCCCGGGTTGCGACCAAATGACGCGAATCCTACTTTTCCCGTATCTTCGGTAATCTATTTTCATGATCCCTGTTGTCCTGGTTTTCCAGATTACCTGTCTATGCTTGTCGTTGATGATTTCGTCTATTTCCTCCATCGCCACTGGTCTTTCCTCCGCTGAGCTATCTTCTTCCGGGGACCCCTCCCTGTCCTCTATACTGACGGTATCATCTGCCCCTTCACCCTCAGGAGTCCATTCCCTCAAGAATTGGCGCACGTCCCGCGATGGACCTCCCCCGTCCTCTTCTACCGCGTTGATCATGATGGCCCTAGAGAGCAAGTCTGCCACCACGTTTTCCTTTCCCGGCTTATACACCACCTCCATGTTGTACTGACTAAGGAATTCTTTCCATCTCGTGACCCTCGCAGAGGTTTCCTTAAGTTTTCCTACCCACTGAAGGGGTTTGTGATCGGTGTGGACTCGAAACTTCCTCCCAAATATGTATGGCCTGAAATGGTCGATGGCCCACACTATCGCGAGTAGCTCCCTCTCTAACGCGCTGTACCGTGATTCCGCGCTCGTAAGTCGTCGGCTCGCGTATGCTATCGGACGTTCACCCTCACTTCTACCCTGGGACAAAACGGCCCCCAACGCGTATTCGCTCGCATCGGTGGTGATGTTGAACTGCTTCTCAAAATCCGGGAACGCCAATACGGGTTCTGCCTGCAACCTATCCATGCATTTCCGAATATTATTTTCCATTTCCGGTGTCACCACGATCCTCGCGCCTTTCTTCAGCAAGTTATTGATAGGTACCAAGTATTCTGCCATCTCAGGTACGAATCTTCTATAATAATTCAGCGTCCCGAGAAGCCTACGAATCCCTTTAACGTCCCGTGGCACCGCCATTCGTGTGATAGCCTCCACCTTTGCCGCATCCGGTCTGACCCCCTCGCTAGAAATAGTGTGGCCTAAAAAATTGATCCTCGTTTGTCCCAACAGGGACTTCTCACTTGACAGTTTCAGCCCGAATTGTCGCAGCCTTTCGAATACCGACCTCAAATGCCCCACGTGTTCGGCTTCCGTTCTGCTAAAAATCAGCAGGTCGTCCATGTATACTTGACATACGGAGTCGTCGATCCCCCTCAGAAATTCGTCCATCAGGCGTTGAAACGTTATGGGCGCATTCTTCAGACCAAACGGCATTCTGGTGAATTCGTAATGCCCCCTTTCGAATGTAAACGCCGTCTTATGTTGGTCCTTCGGGTGCATCCGTATTTGGTGGTATCCCGCCTTGAGGTCCAACGTGCTAAACACCACGGCCCCACTCAACCTATCAAGTATATCTTCGAATCTAGGGATCGGGTACTTTTCGTCTACCGTGTTGTCGTTCAACCTACGATAGTCCACTACCACTCTGTATTTTTCCTTATTATCCCCCGGCGCTGCCTTCTTTTTCACTGCCCACAGGGGACTATTAAATGGCGAGGTGCTATCGACTATGATCCCTTGCTCCTTTAGGCTTTCCAATTCCTCCCGAATATGCTGCCTCAGCGCCTGCGGGTATCTCCTTTCCTTTACGTAGGTCACCCTATCTTGCTTCAGTGGAACTTCGTGTACCGTCTTCCCTGTTACCCCCAATACCTCGCCCTCCCTGAAGAAAATATCTACGAACTCCGCTTGTAACGCCTTTCTCCAGTCCTCCACCCTGTTCACCGCTCCTATCCGCACCCTTCTTTCTCTCGCGACCCCTATACATCCAAATTTCCTCTTTCCCAGCCTGATACTCCAAGCTCCTCTACGGTTTCTAATGCTTACCCCTACCTGTCCTAACAGATCACACCCTATTATGACTTGGTACTCCCGCGTCATGCTCTCTACCACATGCACCTTTAGCTCCCCCTTTTTCCCTGCCCACCGATCAAGCGTAATTGACGCTTCCCCTTCTACTTTACAGGGACCACCCAGAGTGATTAGCTGGCAGCCACAGTTTTGTATCCGGAGTACCCTCTCGCTCCCGCACACTCTCCCCAACGCCCCCCGAGTCAAGATAGTACTCGAGCTCCCTGTGTCCACGAGACACTTCACTCCCCCGTCTACTTCAATAATCGGCAACCAGCATGGCTTACCTCTAATATTGTTGCAGGTTGCTGTGCGGTCGCCTCTCTGCTGACACCCTTCTCAGATGCCACCTCGCTTCCTCCTTACCGCCGTCGCTCGTCGTTGCTCGCTCCGTTGGCTGCTCCTGCCTCCTTCGCCTCCACTGCTGGCTGGCTCGTCAGTCTCCGTTCCCGACGTCCCCGACTCCTCGGTTGCCTCTTCCGAAGATCCGTCTCTCTGCTGCATCCTAGCTCGTTTTTTCAACTTTTGAGCGTTCACCTCCATTGGCTCGTCTAGAGGTCTCTCTCTCCTGCGAAACATGTACGGGCACTGTCTGGCAATATGCCCTTCAGTCCCGCACTCGAAACATCTAGTGCGCGGACATTGTGCTACCAAATGTCCCGGTTTCCCGCACCCGTGACATTTTCTGTCTTCCCTCCGGGGTCCATTCCTAGGCCTGGACTGTCCGGATCTTCTCTCGCCCGTCGTGGCTTTTTCTCCGTTCGGGTGTTTCATTTCCCTCTTCCTCCACCCTATCTGGGCTGTCCGGGGTCGTCTGTCACTCACTCGGGTCCACCCTGGTTCTTCTACTTCCATCCGCGTCTCTTCCTCTCTTGCACTCAGATCTATCATTTCTTGGGCACACTCGAGGAACGATCGCTCTCTAGGCAGTCCGTCCCTTCTCCCAGTCTCCTTAGCCAACTGAACCTTGAGTATTGTCGAAAGGAATTCCATCCTAGCTTCGACCTCTCCCACACTCATGGTTTCACGCATTTTCTCAGTTATGCGGTTGTACTTCGCCACTAGTACCCCCGCATACTGTCCTCTTGTTTGGCGTTGGGACCGACACTCCCTAAACATTTGGAAGATATCTTCTTCCGGCGTCCATCGGCCCCCTCCGAAAGCCTTCTTCAAACGCTCCTTAATCACTGGCCATGGTGTCTCCTCGTCCGCTTGGATTTGGTTGAGGATGTTCCTCCTCACTCGGCACACGAGAGCTGCCTTCAGTGCTTCTGCGTCTCCCAGGTTCACGAGGTCCTCCGCCACCTTTGCTTCGATTCTTGATATGAGGCGGTCTCCACCTTTCAAGAAGTGATTAAGTTCACCTATCTCGCCCCCGAATCGCTCCAGGTCTGCGATTGCTCTCCGTAGATCCTGCGTGGTCGCTGCCCTTATCTTCATCCACTCCAATGCATTGGCGTGCGCCTCTGCCAATGTGTCCCTAGGTAAGGGAGGGATCTCTTGTATCTGCGGTACTTGAGGTATCTGAGGTATCTGCGGAATCTGCGGAACCTGAGGGGCGATCTGAGGAATCTGCGCTATCGGCATTTCCTGAGGTTGCGGCATTTCAGGTGCGTTCAACACTCCTGGTCGAATTATGCCCTCTGTCGGCATCTCGTCTTTTCCTTATGACTAGGAGAAGAGAAAAAAAAATTAAAAGAAAGAAAGAAAAAAAAATTTTACTTCCGTGTTCTCCTGACGTTCTCCCGGGTTTCGGCACCAGTTAAGCGTCTCCGGGCTTTGTAAATAAAAAAAAAGAAGGAAAGAGGAACGAGAAACAATACTCACGGCTTCTGAATAAACACTGCTTTATTCGTTCAATAATCTGCCTTATATACAATTGCTATGTTTATTTACATTACAACATGGTATTAAGGCTGATATCGCCAGTCTCCGGTCTTTATCTTATATATATATATGTATATATATATATATATATATATATATATATATATATATATATATATATATATATATATATATATATATGTAAATCATGTGAAACTAGAAAAAAAAACAATTGTAAACAAATGTAATTCATGTAGTATGTCTTTAAGGCATGGAGCATGAAGGAAAATCAAATAAACGATCCTTGTGTGGGGTTACCACGTAGGGAAAAAAAAAATACATACACATATATATATGTATATATATATATATATATATATATATATATATATATATATATATATATATATATATATATATATATATATATATATGTGTATGTATTTTTTTTTTTCCCTACGTGGTAACCCCACACAAGGATCGTTTATTTGATTTTCCTTCATGCTCCATGCCTTAAAGACATACTACATGAATTACATTTGTTTACAATTGTTTTTTTTTCTAGTTTCACATGATTTACATTTTTAGTTCAAATTTATATACATTAACAAAAAAAAAACACAAAGAATAAACACACAAAAATTAAATCGGAAAATTAAATATTAAACACACAAAGTCAATCCAACAAAGCCAAAAAGAAATCACCCACGCTGCCCATCCCTGGTTAGTAAGTCGAAGTCGATCGATCTAATAAATCTAAGAAAGTCTGTCTTGAATTCAGTAAATAACTTTTGTTCCGTCTCAGGCCAATTTCCTCTTTTGATAATTATGCTTTTTATTAACTCAAATCGCTGTCTGTCAAATCGTTTACATTCATATATTATATGTTTAAAATTTTGAACCTGTCCGTCTTCATCACATAAGTCTGTTTGTATAATGTTGAATCTTTTAAGATATTGTTTTGTATTCCCATGTTCCGTAAGTACTTGCGTAAGTTTGTAGTCATTACTGTGAATGTGTCTGTAATTGTGAATTGAAATGTGTGGTATAAATCTGTGTAAGCTTGGTGACTTAGCTGAGGTCACCCATATGTGATCCCATCTTTTGATGAAATCCAACTTTAAATTCATATTAATATACGATAAAGGAGCTTGATGATACGATGGCGGCAAATCGCTTTTAGCTGCTTCTTTTGCAAGGCAATCGGCTCGTTCATTGCCCTCAATCCCACAATGTGCTTTTACCCATTTTAGAGTCACTACTTTCCCTACAGTTCTCATCATTAACAATTTGTTTCTAATTTGGTCAGTCAAGTAATCATGAATGTCCCAATTATTAACAGAGTCTAGCAGAACTTTGTTGTCTGTATTTATAGTAACGTGAGTATTCGTTTGTAGAGGGTATTCATATATGTATTCAGTAACCTTTAAAACAGCGAATTTTTCTGCCTGATTATTTGAGCAATATGATTCTAATTTATATTGATGTTCTATATTCCTACCATCTTGAGCTCTGAACAACCATGCACATCCAACATTCTCGCCGTCCTTACTACCATCAGTGAAAACATCAGTATTTTCAGAAGTAATTCCCGGTCCAGTCCATAAACTTGTTGCAGGGTGTAACCAAGATTTACAGTCAGTGATTCTTTCTATTTTGTCTAGGGTCAGGTCTTTGTATCCTCTCTTTCCTTTTCTAATGTTATATAAGGTCGTTCGTTCTTCAATCTTCATTTGGATTGGCAACAGCCCTGCCAATAATATTGTGGCCTCGAATGATAGTGTACGATAGCCCTTACATATCTTAATCGCAATTAACCTCTGAAGCCTTTCCAACTTCACCAAATTTTTCTTACGTTCAACGGCCGGATGCCAGACATGCACAGCGTAGAGCATCTTAGGAAGTACAGCAGCTTCATAAATTTCCTTTAACACTTTCGATCTGAGTCCCCATGTCGCTCTTGCAGCCACTGATAGTCCATTTATAATCCTTAAAGTGTTGTCATATAGATTATCTATATGTCTGTTCCAATTCAGTTTTCTGTCAAAGAGAAGCCCCAAATATGATAATGTATCACATTGCGTTATTCTTACTGTATTGAGTCGAATATCCAATTCTGGTACAATTCTCTTTTTTGTGAAGATTATATATTTTGTCTTGTCTAGATTAAATTTAAGTTTGTTGCGTCTAGTCCATCGTCTCAGCCTTGATAATGTTATGTTTGCTATTGTCTGTAATTCATCGAAATCTCTTCGTTTTATAAGTAATAATAAATCGTATGCGTATGCTAATAATGTTGAATTTTCCTGTAGGTCTATTTCGAAAACAGTATTGATTAAGATGTTCCATAGTATAGGTGATAGTGCTGATCCTTGAGGAGTTCCTAGCGTCAATTTCTTGTCAATATAATGAAAGTTTGTTTGGATTGCAAGTTTTCTGTCAGAAAAATAATTTTGAATGATTTTGTATATGTTTTTTGGACACTTATATTTCTTTAGATTATTTAAAATCGCAGGCCACCAGGCGTTGTCAAAGGCACCCGCGATATCCAAAGAAACAACCAGTAAATTACTATTTTGCCGGAGTGTACTGGTGATATGGTCGTTCAATTCACTGAGTGCATCGTCAGTTCCTGATTGGGGTCTGAATCCAAATTGGTGTCGGTGGAGTATATTGTTACTAAGTAGATGATGCATTAATCTATTTTTTATTATTTTTTCAAAAATTCTACTCATTACAGGAAGCATACTTAGTGGTCTCAGTGAAAATGAATTAGCCTTAGGAATCAATGTTAATTTACCCACCTTCCAGCTTTTAGGAAATTCATTTCTTTTGAATAAGGTTTTATAAAGTCCAGTTATCAATTTTGGAAAGGAGTCAGCTATCTTTTTTATCATTCTTGGGTCAATTTTGTCTATTCCTGGTGCTTTCTTGTCATCCAATTTATTAATAACTTGTAATATTTCAAAATCCCGGATATTAGTGTCATCGTCATTATTAGGCGGGATAAGTATTTCTGTTCTCATTTGTCTGTGTTCGTTAGTGTCATCACTTGTATTGTCATCTTTGATTATCTTATTTAATATATGAGATAATGTATTCTTAGTGTCTGTTGTGTATGTTCCTAGTTCATTCAAAGTGGTAGTGAGTAAGGTTTGAGGTTTTATTTTATTGGATACAAACTTATATGGCCATTGCCACGCCTTTGATGCAGTAGCAAATGTCTTCCAGGACTTTAATTTGGAACTTTTAATTAGCTTTTGATATGCTTGCCTACTTTTGAGATAGATCACTCTCCTTGATTCCCTTAGTCCATCGTCTTTTGTCCGCTGGTAATTTCTTCTTAGATGATTTGTCTCTTTACGCAAGCCAGTTAGTTCAGGGTTCCACCAAGGTACTGATCTTTTTCTAGTTCGACCTTTGAAATGGCCGGATCTTTTGAATGCTATATTGCAAGATTTTACGATAGATTTTATCATTTTATTTATGATAATATCAGTAGGCATAAGAGAAAACTCATTAAGAATCAGCTTTTCGGTATCATAAACCGTCAATTTCTTCTTATCAGTACAATGTTGAGATAAAAACTGTTTTTCTAACTGATGTATTAAGTTAGCCAAGAATTTATTCCAGTCACCATTCTCTGTCAAATATATATAGTTTTTTGCTAGCACTCCAGTTTTATCATTTCCCTGTAAATGTAACTCATAAGTCAAAATGTTGTGGTCCGAAAAATTTGTTTCTCTAGAAATTGTCCAATTTTTTACAATATTATGTCTAATCAGTTTTGTATTAGATAATGTTAAATCAATATTACTACTGCCTCGCGGCCCTTGGAAAGTCATTGGTTCGGAATTTATATTCATTAAGAACAAATCTTTCTCAATAATAAAAGTTTCCATATTTTTACCCCTTTCGTTAGTTTGTTTGTCGAACCAATATTTAGATCTTGCATTGGAGTCCAATCCAATAATGATATTAGAATCTTTGAAATAATCCAAAACGCGTTCTATTTTTTGTAAATCCAAATTTATGTTTCGGGTGATATCAAAATAAGCACATATTATTATACATTTTAATTCACTGTATGATATTTCTATGCAAACAAAATCACAATCAGAATGTTGCAATATCATGCAGGCATCAATGTTTTTATTGGTCACAACGACTCCAGCCCTGGGATTGCTTCCTATTGTTTGAAAAACCCTTGACTGATTATAACCTACAATTTTATTTAATCTTGTATAAGGTTCTTGGATTAATAAAACGTCTATTTGTTTCATTTTTATATACTGTTGTAGCATGTTCAATGTGCATTTTGAATGATGTGTGTTGAGTTGTAACATGTTTAATTGTCTATGTACCATCCTTAAAAATTAATTGTTTACAGTCCCCAATAATATTTTGAAATATGTATATATTATGGTTATTAATTACTCACTGTAGAGGGATGTTGTAGTTGGTATTAGATGCCAATTTCTGTATTTCTGTCAAGTACGACGGGCAGTTTCGGTCAAATACAGAATGTTCTGTGGGGCGCTTCTTTTGGCTTTTAGTGAACTTGTTGTAGTTTTGACAAATGATACATTTCATTTCTTGAGAAGTGCAGTCACTAACCGCGTGTTGACCTCCGCAGTTCGAGCATGCTATCGTCCCTCTGCAATCCTTGCTTCTATGGTGAAATTTAAGGCACTTGGTGCACCTTCTTATTTGGAAATAATCCTGAATTCTCACCTTTTGATGTCCGAGGCTGATTTTATTATATAATAGCAATTCTCGAGTCCCTGCGTCAACCTCCAAAACAGCATGCCGACTACTATTCTTTCTTGTAGTGAGGATAATCACAGGTCTTATTTTATCCTTTTGTAAATGAATATCATCATTTTGAGCAGTTATGTAGTCGGTTATATTCTGTAAATTTATTTCTTCCTCAATGTTTCTCACAACAACACGAGGGTTCATTTTATTTATTTTATGGTATGATATTTTTCTTGAGCCTTTTATAGTTTGAGCAATTTCGTTGAGATCTTTCTCCCTGTCGGTCTGTATTATTAATGATCCGTTTTTTGTTTCTACAACCTTTTGAAAACTTATGTGTAAATCTTTTGGATTTACTAAAGACTTAAATTCGTTACAAAGTTCATTCGGTTCTAATGATATTTTAGGTTTAATAATTGCCTTATGGGCTGTTCGATTTTGTGCTTTCATTACAACCCTTTGGGCAACTGCTGAGTAACTAATTTTGTTATTTAAAGAGAGGTTGTCTTTTTTAATAACCTCCCCGATTTCCAAACTAAATGATTGGTCACAAAGATTACGTACATATTTTTCCATCACTTCGATAGCTTTTCCTACCTTCGGTCGCAGGTCTTTTCTCAAGAGATTGTAATCCAAAACCTCCTTTAAAGTCTTGATAGCGTAATTTAAATCCAATAGTTCACCGGCCATTTTGCTGGAGACCTGCTTGTATATGTGTATATATATATATATATATATCTATATATGTATATATATATATATATATATATATATATATATATATATATACATATATATATATATATATATATACATATATTATACATATATATATATATATGTATATATCATCTATATTTCTTAGTTGCTAGAAAATAAATCATGAAATCAAAAGATGATAGTGTTAACGCCGCGTACGCTCATCATTTCTTTCTTTTTTTAATTATTATTTTTTCTCACCATTAACCCCTTTTTAATGTGAATATTGGAATAAATATATATTTTTTTGTTTTGTAATAGGCCGAGGGATATTGTCCCGGAAGTGTATTTAAAATTATTTTATTATATATTTAGGCTTATTCTGCGATGTATTATCGCGTTTGTGTATACGCTTCAGCCCGGCAGTGGGGGTCTTAGGCATTAACAAAATACTGCGATAATACTGTTGGGTCCTCGGTCTGGAAGTAACCGTTGTTGACATAAGGTCTATGTGAAGACGTCTACCCCCACCAGTCCAGACTCATCACATCTCACCTAGCGCCATTTTCGAAAATCAGCTGTTGGGCGCAGCTGAGTAATCAATACATATCGATACCACCCCAACATCGATTGCTCGACAGCTAGACATAGGAAGGTAACAGGTTGGAAGAAGAACCTCCAACTTGGCGTGTGTTTTTTATTCTCACCAAGACGTTCGAACATTTAGTTTATTGTTTTCTTAGCTAAATTCGTTTTATTATTTTGGACAATCATTTTTCTCTCTTTTTTATTTATGATTTTAGAAATTGATTTCTTTTTTTTCTTTATTAATAATTGTAAATTTGGGGTTTATGTTCACAGAGTTATATTTTGTGTTTTATTCATTTCAGTGAAATTCATGCCACTCTTCATTTGTTTTTTTATCTATTGTATATATTTTATATCTCTTTTTTTATTCAATACATTTGTAACCATTCAAAAGGGGATTTTTTATTTTCCATTTTTTTATTTATTGAAATATTTCTATTTTTTAATATTCTCTTGTGCATGCTTTTTTTTTTCTTTAATGTTTTACAGGTCTCATTTTTACTCTTTTTATTTTTTCCTTCTTTCCCAAAATTTAATTTTACTCGAATTTTCCCCACCATTGAGGAAACGCACCGGGGAAAGATCTGTGCTTCGATTTTGAAGTACCCATGGCCCTAACAGGTAGAAAGTGAAATTACCATCTTGATGAAGAATACAATTTTAATATGTGAGCACCAGCCTCTTTCATTTTTTATAAGTATTTCTTTCTTAGACGAAAATGGCAATGATATTAACGAAATTTAATAGATATGGGTCACATAGTTATACATGCATAACATACTTATACAAATAAATATATGTATCATCTATATCATGTACCTCTTAACTTATTCTTTTTCGTTCGACAGTCAGTTGGGGTCCTTTGAGGATATGATATGAGATATAAAATATTTATTTCATAATTTATTGTTATATCACAAAAGAAAATATCATTTTCTTTAAACATCTTATAATCCAAAAAAAGAAAGAAAAAGCAACAACAAAAAAATAAAAAATAAAATATGTATATATACAAATATAACAAGATAACTAATAGAGAATGTAACTTTCGTATACTTCTACAGTTTTGATTATGCTTTGGGAAAGTATTTGGTTCAATATACAAAAAATATACAAAAAATTAAATACAATTATTTACAAATCACTTAACACATAGAAATTTCTTAATAAATTTATCATGTTCCAAAATGTTTAAAATAGATCAAAGATTTATTAAAATTGTCATTTTATTAACGTAACTACAACACATATCTTTTTTTAACTTAAGAAATTTCTTGAGTCCCTTTCTTAATTAATTAATTGATAGTTACACATATATATTATATTTTGTTACATTGCAGAGAAACACAACAGCTAGCTAGTTCATTTTTGTATTCATTACATATTCAAGGTACAAATGGATTGTCGTGCAAGTAATTTTGAGGCATCATATACATAACATAAAGAACAAAAATAATATACCATAGTATAATTATGTATGACACGTAGATGGAAATAGCTTATGATAAAACTTCCACTAAGGAAATTTCTCTCCGATGTGTTGAACATTATCTAAAAACGTAAAATATCAAAATAATTAAAATTTCTAAATTATACTAAGCCGTTTATCATGAATTCTTTGGTTATTTAAAAAACAAAACAAAACAAATCCACGCAATAAACCAATCTATTAAGAAGCTGGCAAAAAAGTTGCCCACAAGTTGGAAAAAAATGACGAACCTTTCCCGAATATGCAAAAAACGTTGATTCTTTAACCACTAAATTTGTCAGAAACTTACTTCAAAATATCTTAGTGGTTTATGATGGTAAATGTAATGTTTTAATAAGTTAAAGACATACAACAAAGGAGACATTTATAGATATCTGAGATCTAAAACACGTATTAACATCTTTTGTATATTTACACATTTTTATATAACATATAAACACCATTACATTCCAAGTAATATACTAAAGGATTCCTGATGAATAAAATACTTTAGTGAATTTATGGAAGAAAAATAGATGAATCCTGCTACATCTTTTAGGAAGGTCAGTTAATCTGGATTTAAATTAAATTTCAACAAAAGTTTTTGAAGCATTCAGCTACAGCCGAAGCAATAAATCAAGGCGCCAAAAACTTTTCCAACTAGAATAACTTCCAAAAACTTTTGTCCCTAAGCTACGTAAAAATATCTTCCGAGTTCATTTAATTCGGAAAAAAGAATCCACAAGGTATAATTTTCATTTATATTATCCATATCAAATAAATCATATATATTTATTCAATGTCCTTAAAATTGTAAAAATCAAACCCAATGTTTTTTATCGATTATTGCTTAGTTTTATCATGTCTTTATACATATACACTTTTATGTTACACCTATTACAGACTGAAAAAAAATATATATATTATCTAGGGTTAACATTTCACTTATCTAACATTTACATATACTCACACATATTTAAACACATCTACTATGATACAACTATATAATGTGTCCTCAGACAACGAAGACATACTAATAAATATCTCCATTTATATTGGAACAAAAATTAGAAAAAGAAAAACAACAAAAACAAAGAACATAATTTATATACAACAGTCACTAAATAGCTTAGGACACAGTTATGCAATTTAGTCACAATATAACGTGTAGGATTTCACTTCAATATTTCTGGTATATTACCCGTTTTGACACCTTTTCTGGGTATAATTACTTAAGAGAGTTACATAGCTAATATTTACATATCTTCACATGACTATTTATAGTATACTTCTTTTTTTTTCTCTTTTTTCTTTAACTCCAAATATTAATTTACTCTGTTTTCTATCATTTTGGTAACTTCAATTTTCTCTTCAAACGATATTCGGTTTTATCACATTTTTTACTGGCTATGTGCCCGGTCCTGATGAGGCGGTTTGTCTGGACGATGTTGAAAAATTTCTGAGATTTATTTTTTTATTAATGCGACTAGAAAATTCTACCACAATAGTTTTTTTTTTTTTTTTGTTGGGTTTGTATCAAGAAGATACATTTACAATATGAATACGTACGTCACCATCAGCCACATAAGTAAGATAAAAAAGTATGATAAAATTAGCGTATCAAACCTTTAACACGCAATATATAAAAAAAAAAACACAATAATAATTTGATTGCTTTTTGTTGATTATTGTCACAGAGTTAAGAATGAATAACGGTCAACTTTGAAGGATCGTAATGATGTTCTTTTTGTCGTTACATTGTTATCACTAAAATAAAGTGACATTATCATCGCTAAAATTAAAATATACAGAAAAAAAGAATACATTAGGAAAACTAATAAAAGATAAAATATAGATTAAAATAATTTTCAATTTATAAAAATTGACTTAAAACGTATAGGCCATACTTCCCATACAACTATTTTATTTAAGAAAATTCTTGGAATTGTGACGTTTTCAACTTAGAGGAGGACAAACATTGTCTATTTAATTACGTACTAAAAACTAGTAAATACCCATTTGCTTTCCACTTGGATCGTAAGATAAATTGATCACAAAATCAAGAAAAAGGTAGTCTACAAAAATATGGGACCATTTGTCCTTTATAACCTCGTTATTTTAAAAATTTTGGGGTCTGGGTCGTGCCAAACGGCTCAATATTTTTGAAGACCAAATTTTATCTAGATTTTGTGATACAATTATCTTACGATCAAGGTAGAAAGCAAATTGGTATTGGCGAGTTTTTAGTGCGTAATTAAATAGACATAGTTTGACCCATTCCGGATTAAAAACGAACCAATTCTGAGAATTTTCGTATTAAAAATAGTGGTAGGTTACGATGAGTTGAAACTATTTACAAAGTTTCAGGCGGATGTTAATAATTCCATAAAATGGGGTCTGTACCACGGACAATTCCTATATGGAGAATGATTATTTTTTTATTTATTAAAGGTTATTTTATTTTTATTTAGCTACGATCAATCAAAATAAAATATCATTTAATAAAAAAAAATCTACAAATAGTACGTTTATTTCGATAAATTTGAAATTATTTTATAATAATTTCATAATAAAATACTTTATTATTATTATTATTATTAACATTATTTTATTTCGAAATTACAATATACTTATAAAAATGATTGACTGATTTATACTTTTGTATAATCTTTTTTTTTTAGCGTCCAGCAAGAAGAATATATCGTCGATTTATCTTAACAAACTTGTTGATGATCAATTTTAACTATTAAGTACATATTTGTAAATTTTAATCATGTTTTCGATGCAAAACTTCATTAAGTACAAAAATGTCTTCATCATTCTTTGAAATAATATATCCATATTTGTTACTTAGTATTCATTTCAAGAAGAACCGCAATCGTGCATAAACATAAAATATGTATGTGTGACAATTAATATTTTAAAACGAAAAATATGTTTTTTACATAACAAGAATACTTGCATTTAAAAAAAAAAAATATTGAATTGAATGACGTTTAGCAGAATTGAAAAATTCTTCATTGCACATTTTTTGAATAAATTAAAGTCAAAGTGTAATCATTATTTCTAAAGCTTTTTTTTTTATTTAAATTTCCCCTTATACGTGCCTGAACTAAGAGATAGTTGTGTTGAAATTGCATGCACGGTTAAAATCATATTTAATTCATTTGTAGATTATTTACCATTCAATAAATGCCGTCATATTATGAAACAATGATAGGTTAAAATAAAAAACTATAAGTTGTGAAATACTCTGTGTATTAATAATTCTTTATATTAACTCTATTTTTATGGTATATTTGTAAATTAACTTTTACTTTCATCAAAATATCGCCTCATTAATTTGAGTTAAACTGTTTTTTTTAAACATCACTCAGAACTGGTGACAGACATTTCAGCTCATGTTTGTCATTTATAGCAAGTACAAATATTCTTTATTACATTTTTTTTTAAATATTTACAAGTATCATTTTTTCTTCAAAATACTAGCCGAGTATTTTATAACTGCGGAAGTAATTTGAAATCTGAAATTTACGAAAAATATTAGCTATTCCATCAAATCTGCTACTAAATTATTAATTGTCATATGTAGGGAGTATTCCAAACATTTTGACTCACTGCGTTCACTATCATCCCCTCAGATTCATGATAGAATATTTTAATGAAATAACCTTATAAAGCAATTTCTTTCAATTGCATGTTTATTAATTATTTTTAAGAATTAAAACAGTTCAAGTTTTTTTTCTTCAAATTTCGATAAGTCGAGAATTTCCCTAAACTTAATATCAAATCATTTTCAAAATATAGAAAAGAAAACTATTGCATTACTATAGATGTATAAGTTTCCGATACAAGATTAATATTCTTAAATAACATTGTTATCAGGAAGTAACGTTATCCAAACTCACTTTATAGGGGTCGGGAATCTTGAATTAAATAATAAAATAAATAATAATAATAAAATAAAATAAATTTCATGGAAGTTATATTTTAACAAAATTGTATTTTGGCAAGTATCGCTGCTCGCTGAACTCCTAAAAAAAATATAATTATTTCATTAAAATTTTCGTTTGTTAATTAGTTACGTAATCATTATTTACAATTACTTCGTAATTTAATAAAATTTATGAAATTATTTATTTTATGTGAAATTTTTTAATAATTTTTAAATATCTAATGTGAATATCTGACGTTCTAAGGTGATTGTGAACAACAATGCAGTAGCTCTTGCATGGAACTTCTTACTTAAGTTCTGATTTATTTATTTATTATTATCCAACACACATTTTTGTTATCTTCTGTTTTTTGTTTCTTCTATAGTTAAATATTATCTTAACTATTTAAAAATATAGCCTTCTCGATTTCTCACACTCTACTAACTACTTAAGAATATTTAGTTTTTTTTAATTTTATTTAATTTAAATTACTTTATTCATTTATTTACTCGAAGTTGAACAAATTAGTTACACGTCTTTAACATACCTAAGAAATATGTTCTTCAATTTTAGGTACTCAATCAACTCATTAATGTTTTGCGATTTATCTATTATTTTAACAAAATTAAAATTAGAAAATTTACTACGGGTAAGAAATGATGATTTAAGTATTTAAGTAGCTACCTATAAACACAAATATTTGTAATCAAAATGGTTATTTAAATTTTAAAGTAAAAACTTAAAATTTTCTTTTGCGAAGTGAAGGAGGTTGATGAAAAAGTGAATATTAGTAGTTGAAGGTGATATCCGCCCTAAAAAAATGGACCTCAACGTCAAATGTTGAGGAAAGTAGGGAAAGGATGGACTTAATTGAAGCCAATTGTGGTGATGACTGTGATTTGGTAACATGGAAAAAAAAGATATCTTCCTACTGAATCCAGAGATCCGAGCAAACACAAAAAAACTGAAACGGAAAACGAAACGCAAATATCTGTAAATAATTCTTAAGATGTACTTACAACACCACTACTAGTCCCCATTCATCACTCTATACATGAAATACAACACATTGTCTCTGGCTTCCTTCTCTTGTCCTCCAAGATAGGTTCTGACATCTTCGATGTTTTGCAACTTCCTTCAAAGCTTAGGTAGATGTTTCATAGCAGGAGGTGAAGCACCAACATTGGGGTTCACGACTAAGCTCACCAACCGGAATAAATTTGAGGGCTGCTTTTCACGAGCTTTTGTTAGATACTATAAATCCTAACACACCGATATACTGGCCTCTATCGAGACAAAAATTCCCGGACCTATTGGACTTTATTACAAAAGGATTGCGAACCATTCTGCAGTACACCTCATTGTGCCGGATGAGGCCGTCAACGTGCAAAGATGACCAGCTGTATAGAGAATTTTTAAGCTCTTGCCTTTAGATCCCAGTGTCTATAAAAAGTAAAAAAGAAGTTCAGGCTGCGGAAATATTCGCCAAAAATATCCAACAAGCAGCTTAGACTCCATTAATACTAAAGATCAACTCTGCAAACACTGAGTTCTTGCCAAAATACCCTCAGTAAAAAAGAGATTTAATTAGATCATAGAGAAGAGTGCGTAAAATATGGCAGAATGACAGTCGCCCGTCAACTAGACAGAAATTTAACTGACTAAACAATTAAGGTAAAAGAGAAATCAAAAAAATTAACAGAACTAATTATGACGCATACATGACTGGTCATTCTATTGACGATGGAAGGTTGTAGAAGCATACCAAAAAGTTGTTAAAGCACCGAGAGCTGTCAGTACCTCTCCAAAAGAAATGAATCCTGGTCCGTGGCGGATGAGAAAAAATCTGAGCTCTTCGCTCACCACCTTTATTCTATATTTAAACCATTTCACCAAACATCACTAACACAGAACATGAGACTCTAGTTCTTAAAACATTAAATATCCCACTTAAGCAGACACTATCACCTCCGTCTTTTACTCCATCTCAGGTTGCACACCAAATCAAACAAAAACCGAAAATAAGAGCTCCTATTTAGGACGTGATACCAGCCGAATCGCTCTAACAAATACCCAAGAAAGCTCTGGTATTTTTGACAACAATTCACAACTGTCTACTAAGGACTTCAAAATTCCCTTTACAGTGGAAATACTCACTCATTATGATTATTCACAAACCCGGTATAGACATATACCTTCATCCTACAGACCCATTAGCCTCCTTTCTATATACTCTTAAGTTTTTGAAAGATTAATATACAAAAACTTGTCGACATATTGACTGACAGGTAATACCTGATCACCAATTCGGCTTTCGCACATTAAATTCGACGACATATCAATTACACAGAGTTACAGACTACATTGCTTTAGAACAAAAACTATATACAACTGGAGTATTTCGGAATGTTGCTTAGCCGTTTGTTAGAGTCTGACAGAAGAGTCTTCTCTTTAAACTTAAGACTGTACTGCCATACGCATACTATCCTATCCTTATATCTTTCCTCTTCAACAAATTTTTTTTTTTCAGTTCGGCAGGGCTCAGAAAGTTCGTCAGTAAGTCCAATCTTGGCAGGAGTTTTCCAAGGTTCAATACCCTATACTTTACGATGTATACACTTAAGATATACCTTTCAACGATGAGATCTTGACAGCTACTTATGCAGACGATATAACAGTTCTCACAAAAAAATAAGACCCTACACAGGCCTCACTAACTCTACAAAATCACTCACCCGAAATTACAAAATCCAAACATATAACATTTACTCTTAGATAAAACACCTGCCCTCCAGTTTACATTGACAACGATCGAATTTCTCAAACGGACATGGTACTTTACCTTGGACTCACATGTGACAGAAGGATGACATGGGGCCCGCATGTTAAAATGAAACGTATGACACTTAACAAACGACTCAAACTACTTTACTCTCTCTTCACTAAATTTTCAAAACTAAAACTGAAACAGAAACTGAATAAATATACATACTTGCTTAAGCCCATATGGACATACTCATCACAAGTATACGCTATCGCTAAAAATTACCCACAAAAAGTCAAACATTCCAACCAAAACTGTTGTGACTTATAACAAAAGCACCTTGGTACGTAACTAACAAAACTCTATATACTGACTTTCACCTTCTAACAGTTGACCAACATGTAACGACCCTTTATCAACGATTTTACACTTATTTAAACAGACATAATAACAGACTAATAAGAGACATGGCCACACCTGACATGACTCAGAACATGAGGAGGGATTAAAAAGACGTTGGATCAGAGATCACCTTCCTTAAACAACTTAAGTAATAGGAACAAGTTAGGGAATAGCTACTGCTGAGTAGTTACTTTCCCCATTCCTATCATGTCATCATTTCCTGTATCGCCAGCACATTTGCTGATTTCAACAATAATTTGACAGGCGCAAATGCATTTTATAGACAAAAAAGAATTATTAATTTAAATAATATTTAATAAATTTATTTAAAAAATAAAAAAATTGAAAGAAATTTAGCAAATACTTTAGTAAAGGTTTTTATCTCAATTCATATTATTGAAAATGTTTCAAAGCTTCAAAGTTTAAATAAATCAAAGCTATATAAACTTAATATAAAACATGTTTTACTGTATAAGATAAAATTGATCACTTTATTATATTACATATATTTTTGATTAGGTGTATTTAATTCCTTATCATTTTATAGGATTTCATTCAAACTGATGAAGAATAATGATTTAAATTTTGTAACGATTGAGTTATCAAGAGAGGGATGGCCTTGAAGTTATGTTTTATGGCCAACACATCAGTTGCCTGATTTTAAATCAGACATTTGAGTTTAATTTCAACAGTTCTAAGAGTTCATGAAGCTAGAATATGTCATTATTATTTTTAGTCCTGTGATACTGCTACAGATGACTAGACATTGTGTTTGTTTTCTTTAAACCGAAATTTGGTTAACGGCGTCTTGACGAGCTGCAGTTGGCTATAAGATTGATCGGTAACTGCGTGAGAAGAAATTTTATTAGAAAGCTATACTCAAAAATTGTTAGAGTCTGATTAATGAGTTTTTGAAACTTGAAAGGGACAGAAACATTTAGGATAGTTTGAAATTTCATTCATTTAGCTCTTAATATTACCGAGTTCTTACTCACCAATTTTCAGTAAAAGAGAGAATAAAATATTCTTAATAAAATATTAAACAACATTTATTACATATCCGGTAACACTTCCACACACTCTTTGGCATTATTGCACACATCGTAAATTACCAAGGATATCGCCCAGACATTCCGCCATCAGTCCTAGACTCCACGCGGCCTAACTCTTCCATTGCGGGAGTTAGACCTGGTCCTCGGATCAGAGGCTGCTCCCGACTTCGCTACTCCTCCGCCGATCGATGTGCTTGAGGTAGGTCTCGGAGTAGATGCTCCGTGTCCGGTCGTCGTAGCGGAGGGATGGCCTCCTGACCTCTAGGGCCTCGAGGTCAGACGGTGGTCGCCTGCAGAGGGAGCAGAAGGCGCACTGAAGTGTGTTCTTAAAGGCTTCCCTGAAGTCGCGGTTGAAGTAGGCGTAGATGAGAGGGTTGAGGGTGGAATTGAAATAGCCGATCCAGAAGAGGAGGGTGACGGCCACTTCGGGTACATAACAAGCCTGACAAAGCGAAGTTATCACGTACCTGTAATCAATTTAATTTTAATGGTATTATGTTCATTTTAAAGAATATCGAACAAAATAAATTCTACTTCTGAAGATTGATCTAGATTTATTATTTTATATTTTATATAATAATATTTTTAAAATATTAAAAGAGTTTATTATTACAGAACGATACCATAATACTGATACATAAAAGAGAAGTAATTTCATTTCTGTAACTGCATTTGACTTCCAAAAGAGTCAGCAATTTTCTTCATCAGTATCGATTAAATTCAATGTCTTCAGCGATTAACTGTGATTATCCATGCCAACTGTGTAATGCCATAATATATACCGAAAAAAATATACAACAATGACGTAATAGTTATTCTACCGGTCTCACCAGTTGCATCTGAACACTTAATATTTATCAAAATAAAGTATAAATATAAGTTGCTATTAAAATCATATTAGGATAATCGGCAATGGTAATTTTAAAACGAAATAAATATCCCTATCTAAGACCCTTATGCTTATTTCAGTTTTATTAATAAAACTTTAACTATTAAATTATTAAAGCTTAATAAACTCTGAAAATACTTAGAAAGAAACTTCTGGTTTAAGAATTATACTGCAATGAGCAGTGGAAATAAAAATAAATAGTCAAAATTGAAATAATCAAAACAAAAAATTTAAAAACTATCTTTGAGTGATGTGAGAAAAATTAAAAAAAAAATTTTCAAATGCACGTTAATAGGACTAGATTTACATTTGAAAAATAGATAAATATAAGAAAATGAGAGAGGACAAGGAAACCTGAGGATGAAGAATAAGACTTTAGATGCGACAGTCAGCTAGAACAAGAAAGCTTATGTTAAAGAAACTCAATGCATCAGAATTAAATCCTTTATAATCTCTGATTGATATAAAACCAAGAGAAGGGAAAAAATCACTGCCTATCCTAAGAATGTATTTTTAGTACAGACGCCTTTTTATAAAATTATTAACATCCAGCTGAAACTTCGTAAACGGCTTCATCTCATCGTAACCTACAAATATTTTATTTACAAAAATTCTTGGAATTGGGGGGTTTTCAATTTGAACACCGGCAAAATTAGGTCAATTTAAGGTAAAAAAGCCGGTTTACATGACCTAGGCCCCCAAATCGTCAAAATAACGAGGTTATGTAGGCCGAGTGGAATGTATTTTTGTAGGTCACCTTCTTTTTTCGACTTTGATCTTAAGTTATCTTACGATTAAAGTGGAAAGAAAATGGGTATTTTCGAGATTTTAGTACTTAATTAAATAGAAAAAGTTTGTCCCCCTCCAGATTGAAAATGAACCAATTCTGAGAATTTTCGTATAAATCATAGTGGTAGGTTACGATGAGTTGAAACTATTTACAAAGTTTCAGGCGGATGTTAATAATTTCATAAAATGCGGTCTGTACCACGGGCTATATGTAAATTCAATTCGCGGCACCCAGAAATATAGTAAAATACCGATATAATTGAAATAATTTAAATTAAAAATAAATTTATTTCCATTATAATTTTGAAGAATTGTGCATATAAACATTTTCCGCGATTTTTGAGGCTTCGGCACATTGATATAATGTGGATATGCTCCTGACCCAGTTGACCTATTTATATTTATATTATTAGGTCAGTTACGAATTTGTCAATCAGCAAACTGTCACGCGCACATGTCTCATACGCATATAGTTTTTCCGCTTCTGGCATTTGAGGAGTACAGTTTTTGGAACAGTACTGTATTAGGTATGCTGTTGAAACTTTGCTGACAGTAAAAACTCGTTTAGTAAAAGACATTTCATATCCATCTCATGCCTTGTAATTTATATTCACTTTAAGCTGTACTTATGCAAGATATCATTAGTGCTTACATTAAGAGGTACTCACCACAGGAAGAAGGGTAGCCAGCAGAGGATGAATGTTCCCATGATGATGCCGAGCGTCCTGGCGGCCTTGTGCTCCCTCTTCATCTTGATGATGTTCCGGTCCTTGGTCGGGGTGTTGTGAACCCCAACTTCATTCAGCGTCAGTGCCTTGTTTGACCCGCTGCTTCCAAGGGTATCTCCGTTGCAGTCCCGATTGCTAAGAAGCATCTGGTTTCCAATCCTGGCATGGAGCTGTTTCTCTTGTCGCGTCGCCTCCTTGAAGATGGCCAGGTAGGTAAACACCATGATGGTGCAAGGTATCCAAAAAGAGACGAGTGATGAAACAATAGCGTAAATGTTGTTAGCCTGGGAACATAAAACAAAATATTGAAAAAATATATATATGAGGTTTGCTAAACCAGCCTGATATATTTTTCACATTTTATTTATTTATTTACTTCTTTAAACTGAAATGACTACATTAGTTTCAGTTGAAAGGAATTCAGATTGATAATAAATGAAATTTTATTCTTAAGTTGTTTTACATTTGATTCTATATTTTTGTGTCATGACTGCAAGAAACCACTCGACGTTCCAGACCACTTCTACACTTTCTAGAAAAACGCTCTAAGATTCCATTCAAGTACAATAGACACATACATGAGCTTAAAAAGTCCTATTTGGACTTACGTAGCTGTGCCTTCTGACTTAACAAAACCCTTTAATTCCTCTCTACGTCACCCTTAAAACTCAAAATCTTTCGTAAAATCCCCAATTCTCCTTACTTTATTACCAATAAAACCATCCATATTGACCTTATGCTCCAAATATTGCCGAGCTAGTTGAAACCCAAAACTTAATGTTTTTTAATAAACCTCAGAATCATCCAAACCGATTGTTTCAAAACTTGCTTCTTCTTCAAAACCATTTGAAGTGTCTAAAAAGAAATTGTCCTCGTGACCTCCTAGTGTAAACTTTTTTTAAACTATTTTTTGTGCCATCAATGCGTAGTTTCTCAGCAATTTTTTTCATATCATTATATTTCTCTGTTCACGTTTATTGGTTTTATTTTTATTTCGATTCATTTGTAAATTCCTAGATCAAAACAAAAAGATTAAGATTTTAATCTAACCAGAAACCTCCTTACCAGTAATGGTGGTACTGTAGGTGCTCCAATAATACAAATTCATAAATACTACTAAACTAAAGCCCTAGAGATACTCATTTGAGATACCTATTTTTTATTCATTGAACTTTTATCTACCTGTATTTTTAGAGAACATTGAGTAGCTAAAAAAATCTAATATTCTAGAAAAAATTCCTCATCAGATTCATGCATTTGGTTTTACGAAGGCGTCTTTTTTTTTCAGGGTATGTAGCATCTGGAATTTTTATGTTATCCTTTATAAATTAATGAAATAAAATTCTACTGAACTTTTATTATGGCAATAATTGTTATCAAAATAGTAGAGCTAAAATGTTTGAAACAATTTTCTTTTGTGAAGTGCTCCAGCAGAGTTTGTTCCCGTGGAAAATGACCATTACAGAAGCCAATGGGGAAATAGCAGTTTCAAAGAAGCAGTTGAACAAAAGTTGGATATTCAATTAAGGCAACTTCACCAAGAGGATTAAGGTTGCTTTTCACATCTGCTGGTCGCTCCTATCTCCTTTCATCAGCAAAATGACATTCTCTGTTATGTTTCTAAATTTCCATCCCACAAGTTGGATTAAGAATATTTCTAGTTTTGTGAGACACAAATAATAAAAAAGTTATTATGAAACGAGATAACTTGAGCGTCAAGGAGGTAAAAATATTATATTGGGGAAAACATCTTTAAATCAATAAGAGGACAGAATTACAGTAGATTAATTTAAAAAAGGATTAATAAATGAAAATATATTTTATTATTCTGTTGTCCCTTTAGAATAAATTAAGTACAAATTGCATGTCCGAGTGGTCCTAAATAAATTCTATATTTCCCATAAGAGTTAATTAAAGATAAGAATATAGAAAGAAGTAGAGACAGAAAAAGACATGAAAATTGTACTTATATATATATAAATATATATATTAGAAACTAAAATAAATTTAAGTAGTCCCTGGGGATACGTAGATAGTTCTCTTAGGTATATGTGTAATCAGTCGGATTGAGAAAAGAGTAGAGGTTTAAAGAGGAGAGGTTTGAAAGAGGAAATTGATTGTGCATGTCGAATATCAGCAGGGATGGAATTCCAGAAGGAGCTTGAATTGCAAAGGATTTTTCAAACGCAGCAGTTCGGTGAGGAGGAGGATAGAGGTCAAAAGTACAAGATCTAGAGGGACAGGATTGGATATAGTGTTTGAATTGTAAGCTGTGAAAAATATAAGAGGATCGATGAGGTCTAATGATCTTGTTCAGAAATGTGGCTAGGAATTACTGGCGACGATAGGATGAATAGAGCCACTTCAACCCGGTGTAATACTGGGTAATATGCGTATCCCTTGAGATTCCGAAAACAAATCGTAGTCACAATTCAAACAATTCATTAGGCGTTTAAGTTTGACCTCGGAATCTCCCGGGAGTCCACCGTACACCATACAGCCATAGTCGAAGTGGGAGAAAACAAGGGAGGAAACTAGGAGTTGACGGGACTTATATGGAAGGAGATATCGTAGACAATTGAACTGTTTTAGGGTGGAGATAGTGCGACGGGAAATTTGGGAGATGTGAGGTTTAAATATTTATATTTTATAACATGAAAACTTAACAAAAATATATCTGTAAACTATGAACTAGTGAGATAAATTTCTAAAAATTTTATGTAACGGATATTAATTTTAAAACACTAAAAGGAAAAAAAATACATTATAAACGATATACTTATTGAGTATTTTTTATTGAAAAATAAAAATGTTACGTTAAATCGTTTTTCTTTTCTATTTAATAATTTATTTCTCTGTTGTCATTTAATTTTTTTAATATTTTGAGTTTTTTGATATCCGTATTATTTGTTTCTCATTCCTTCTAATTAGCTTTTTAATATAATATTACAGTACTTGATGTATGAAACGTGTGCTATATGTGCTTTGGCGAAACGTTGTCAAGTTCCACTATTCACGTGTATGTAGAGATTCAAGGCTTTATGATTTATATTATCTACTTACATAACTTTTATAATTCCAAATTCAAGAATATATTATTGGTATATATGATGTGTACATAGAGTAAAAAAAAAGTCGTTCTAATGATGGTAAAAACACAAGTAACTATAAAATAATATTTAACAGTCAATGTAGGAAATAGTGATCTGTTCGGCTTGAAAAAGAAAACACTCAACCTTCATTTACTTTATTCAGTTACCTTGGTTATGAAAGATCTCTCATCCAGCGTCTTTTTATCAGTCTTATCTTCCAAATCAATGACATCTCAGCTATAGCCATGCATCTTGTTAGTCATTTGGGATGTGTATGATAATTTGTATGAAATTATTGGTGAAAGGTTCTCATTTAGGTAAAAGGTTTAGATTGAGTATAGCAGGGACCTCCTGGATTTCTGCTCCTCCTTCCTCCGGTGATGTGAGAAGCCTAGTTCGAAGTTGTCTTAGCTGATTGCAATGTACACAAGTATGCCTATGTTATATTATTTATCGCATCTCCTTTTTGATTATTATTTAATTACTATTTTACGTCTATTTTTTATTATATGTTAAGTAAATATGGTGCGAATGAACTCTTTTCCCACTATGACAATTGTCCATATTGTGACAGGATGTTCTGTCAGTCAATAAAAGAGTTTTAAAAAGAAATAATTTAGGTAAACTTTCAGTGATAATATTTTCAGGTGTTTATTACTGGTAAGTATAGGTCTTTAGTAGTTCTTTTTTATTAGCAATAATTTTACAACGATGTGACCATTCATATATTTTTATTCAAATCTCACCATCATCATTTAGCAATGTATTGGTAAAAGTGGGAGGAAGAAGAAAATATTTCATATAAATGTCTTTGCGATTTCCATTCCTTACGAATTCATATGCACTTTTATTGAATCAATTAGAATATAAGCATTACAAGTCCAATATTAACTCTTTTGGAAAAATGTTGTTTTATAAATTGAGACGTGTAAAATTAGGTATTGAGCACAACAACCATGTGCTTACAACACTCATAGACCCTAAACGAATCCTTAAAACTCACTTATAGTAATTCACTGTTAAACCAAACGTTTAGACTGCAAATACTGATTTAGGACTTTTACTATTGTCATTCTCACCGGTTCAACTATATTCTGATTTCCCTTGGAGAACAAATCCTTGAAACACATAAATAAAACCATTATAAAACTTCAATTTAAGTAAACTATATAAATAAAAAAAAATTAAAATAAAAATTACATGGTACTAAAGGTTGGAGAAAGGGCGAAAGGACAAAGGAGGAGGGACTCTCAGTCCCTCCCCACTCCCCAATAATCCTATATGTTGAGTACATCCTCTTAGGAGCCGCTTGAGGCGGAATCCGCTTTGGCTGTCCTTAAGTCGGTGGAATGTATTACATCTGCCTGGACTGGGGCATCACCAAGTCCACGCCCAAGCCTTTCCCCTCATTACTGATTCTATATAGATATACATCAATGGGTTTCAGTGAAAGGGATTCCTATGAAGAGCTTCTCAAGCTTCTAAGTTGGCCTAAAAAGCTCCTCCTAATAAGAGCTTACAATGGAGTCCTAGACTTACAAACAAAAAAAATATAATAAAAAAACTTCTGCCGAGTTAAGTCAGTGTAGCTTCCTCGCCGTTTTCATTGAACTCACGATATCTATATTTCAAGGTGTGTAATTTTTTGAATGAGAATAAAATCTGCAGAAGAAGCTGTTTTCGTAATTCCTTAACATTTGCGGGTGTGATATATAAGAATTTTGTTTATCAGCGAATACTAAGATACCGAAAATTTTAACATTTGACAATTCATCAAAATAAAAAAAATTCCACTACACACTGAATATATATATATTGCTACAGTTAATGCAGAGTGTGTGCAGAATTGAGTGTTTTTACAGGAGAGCATAGAAAATAATTACTTCTTTATGATTCTTTACTGTAATTTCATGTTTTATTTTTCGCTGCAATATACTATAGTAACAGGCTACTTATATCATACTACGAATTATACTACTAAGAATTATTATATTACTACGAAATATCACTTTTAGCAAGAGTAGAATAAAAACTGAAAACTTTTACATACATTTTTTTTGCGCTAACAGTTCGAATATATATTCTTCTTATTCGGAGTTACGACCCACTAGTTGAGTGATAGCCTGCTCAAGTTTAGACCGCCAGTCCTCCCTGTTCCATGCTGCTGCCTTCCAGTTCATAACAACGAGCAGAGATCTCGCGTCTGCAGCTACGCAGTCTTCCCAGCGATGCCTGGGGCGTCCAACCCGCCTGGTACCATACAATTACCCAGCTAAGATCTTGTAAGAAACTTTGTTTTTATCCATCCTTATGACGTGACCAGCCCAGCGAAGTCTTGATACCTTTACGAATGTTGATACGTCTATTTCCTTGTAACTTGCTCTTAACTTAGCATTCGTTCTTCTTCTCCATGTGCCTCTCTCATATATACCACCATATATACGGCGAAGCACTTTTCTTTCGAAACGGAGAATGAAACGCTCAAGGTCTTTAGTTGTAGTCCAACATTCTGAGCCATATATACTTTCGAGTCCTTCGACAACACACTACTTCTCAAGAGTTTATGGAGGGAGAAATAGGTGCGGTTTGCGGAGAGGATCCGTCTTTGGATTTCTTCTTCAATGCAAATATTGCGGTTGATCTGGGAACCCATGTATATGAATGAGTCCAATCTTTCAAATTGCAGCCCATCTTCAGGCTTCAGGCAGCCCATCGAGATACGACTCCCACCATCTTCATGGGTAGGCAGGGTGCACATATATTTCGTTTTTTCGACATTCCCCATTAGGCCCAGTCTTGCTGCAAACTCCTCTAATGCTTTAAAAGATTCTCTTATAGCTTTAAGAGTCCTTCCCGCAAGAAACAAGTCATCCGCAAATCCTAAAATCTGGACTGTCTTGTTGAGAGATGTTCCTTTTACTTGCATACCAGAGTCCCTGATAGCTTTCTCAAGGAAAAAGTTGAACACTAAACAGGCCAGGCTGTCACCCTGCCTCACACCTGTCCTCGTGGTGAATCCTCTTGAGAGCATTCCGCCCACTCTGACAAAGCATATGTTGTCCTCCATCGTCATTTTTGCTAGACGGACCAGTTTTTTCGAATATATACATAATACATATGTCTTCACAAGTTCAATGCATAGAGCAAAAAAATTCATTTAAAAAACCGTTTTGTTTGTTCGGAGTTGACGAGACCAATATTTTACCCTCAGTTAGAACAAAACTAATTTAAGCAAGAAAAAAAAATGATTGAAGTTTTTCGACATGCCGACAAAGATGTATCCCATTTTCTTTTTCAACGGCAGTGAAACTAAAGGTTTTAAGGGAGGGAATAAATTTTCCAAAACAAGTCGACGTAAAAAGTTAAAATAGTAAACTTTTTTTTTTCATTTATCCAATATAAATGATGAGGACGCTAGCTGAATTTAAATGTTTAGTTGAAATTCCGTAATCAATGAGGAATGTAAAATATTAATAAGGGGCTTTGAATTAAGCTCAGGCAACCTAAGCACGATGGAAGATTTTAAAATGCTGAGGCACATTTTTAATATTTTATTAAGTTTTGACTTGGCATTCAGTCGACACTGGTTGGAAAATTTTAATCTGATTTGCTTTTCGCCGACATCACCAGGCTCTGTTGGGACACAATAAGATCGTTAGTGTCCGTTAATGAACCAGATAAAGGGAGCAGACTCACCGAAATCGTTCCGGGTGAATGGAAAACTGTTGCGATTCGTCAACTGTGGGTTAACAATGTCCTTTTGATTCTTATTTTGAATTTAGATTCAACGTGTTGTCTGTCAAAGTCTTTTCTAACTTCCTATTCATAGACTATTTTAAATTGTAGGAAATCGACGAATAAAGCATTAGATATCTCATTTAACTTACTTCAAAGAAAGGGTAATCATAACGAAAGAAATGTCGTAAGGATCATTCTTACATTATTTCAACATTTTTTTTTCTGGATCTTTTCCCATGTTTCTACGTTACAGAGACATTGCAATGGATGCATATTTAAATAAATGACACGTTTTAAAATACATAATTATTTGAAGGAATATGCTATATGCATCTATATTTCATTGTGTAATTTATAAGAAAAAAGAAATTAATATATAAATTAATTATAATAAATAAAAGAAAAATTAGTAAAATATAATAGGAAATAAAGATGTAGGATAGAAATAAAGACTTAAGTAACAAAATACATAGAACATTTATAATGTAGAATAATAAAATTTACTGTAAATCAATTACAAAAACAATTGATGCAATTTTATTAAAAAATAATTAAACGTTAGTTGTTTAATTATTATGTTTGAAGAAGTCATGACGGTCCACACAATAAATTCTGAGAAGTATTTTTCAAACCGATTGTTCTTTTAAGGCGGTCATCGGTCACTGTTAAACATGACTGCAGTGACCAGTTTGTGTCTATATTTCGCTAGCTTTGTTTAATAAAGTTCTGGTTGGGCTAACCTAACCTCAGAAAAGTTCGAAAACTAATTTCATTTATTTAGAAATATAATAATCTGTCACGTGGACAATAATTATAATGAGATATGAGCACATTCACACCATATATACGGAAAAAATAAAATTAACAAAAGTAAAATGATAACTAAATTTTAATTAAACAACTATGTACAATGAAAAATAAAATAAGCTAAAGATAAGTAAATTAGAAACACAAAAACTCATTCATAGCTATATACATTATATAGAATCAGGTAAGGTACCACGAGCCCTCCAACCAGGCTTGCCCCTCCAACTATAGAGGGAGAAGCAGGACTCCAAGGGTTCAAAAATTCATAGGGCTAAAACTGTTTTGTTTATTATGAATATTTTTAGGTACCTGCAATTTAGAGATACAAAGCAGTATGTTGGAATTTTTTCCAATTATAACATTAAAGCAAAAAGGGAATCTGCCCCCCTCCAAAAAAAAAAAAAAATCACCCATTTGAGAGAGGTGTGGAGAGAGAATAAAAGTATCCCATATCTTTGAGAGATTCGCCTTTTACATCAGAAAGTAAAAAGAAAAGGAAATTCCAGGGAATACACCAACTGCTTTCGGAAATGAGGAAAAATCTCGAATAAAGTCATATCTGTTTCCTCCGAAGAAGGAAAAATATAAGAATATATCTCTCGTATTATTAATTTCGTATTATTATTAGTCTCGTATTATTATTATTAATTTTTTTTGTTTAATTTTACTTATATATGAATGCACAACTAGCTGATGAATAAATAATTATGAATAAATATTAAAGTTAACTAACGGCGCTGATGACCTTCTGGTTTTACGCATTAACTTCATAACAGTCAACATTTACAGTTACATCTTATTTCCCTCTTTTGTTGATAATAATTGATAATTGATTTTATTAATGATAATTTAGAATTTTTTATTTTTATTTATTTTATATACAAACCCTATAAACAAATAATGCAGGCTAGAGCGATGTATAATAGAAACGCTATATATTCTTCTTCAATTTTTTTTTTTATTGATATTTACAACTGTATTATAAAAAAAATACAACTAGTAAATGTGCACTCCGGAGTATAATAACATGAAATCTCTTGTTGAAAAACTACCCACTGATAGCACTCAAATAATAAATTTACGTAAGAAGATCACGAGGCCACCTTCTTTTCTGAATTCTCGAAGGGTTATCAGGGATCGATTAGGAAGCAAGAGGGTTCGGATGGTTCTGCAGTTTGGAAGGATTAAGCAGTTGGTGGAAGAATAGGTATCTGGATTGGGCCAAAATGGAAATATATTATTCTTAAAATATAGAAGAATATACTTTTCATTTAGTCTCTTTTTATTTTCGTTTCATGCAGCTTTCGACGTACCATATTTATCTAAAACATTAACATACCCATACCTATTATTATACATCATACTATAGAGATTACTAATTATTACACATATGCCGGCGACGCGTCTGAGAGAGAAGCGCTGGGATCTCTTAGAGTCTCGCTTTGTCCTTCACACGTGGGGGAAAGGGCTGGACTCGGAGATCTCTTGCCTGATTGTAAATATTGTAAGTATGAATGTTTTTCTTGTTAATCTTTTCTTTTTATTTTATCTATTTTTTTTTTGCTTATAATTTATTTAATTTTACTATGAATTTCTGTATTTTATTTAATTTTAACCCTAAGTTACATTGCCTTGGTTTATTATAGTTTTTGCCTTTGTTATATAGATGTATATATTTTTGTATTGTATCATATATATGGTATGAATGTAACTCACTCAGCTTTAGTACTCAGTGCCCTTAAGTGTGGCAAAATGTATTATTTCTCAATAAAAAGATTTTTTTTAAAATTATTACAATGATTCGGCAAATCCTGTATACCCATTTTTAATCTTAATCCATCTCCTTGGATGTCATTGTTTCGTCAAAAGTTATCTTTTCTTTTTAATAATATCATTAATCATGACAAAAATCACACACATGATATTAGTTATAAAAAAACTAAAATCTTTCATAATTCAAATTCAGGTATAAAAGAAATATTATTGAATCCATTTACATAACAAATATATTAAGATTGTTAAATGAACATTTGAACACAAAAGCTCTGGATTTTCAGTATCTGATTGGGTGTCATGGAGTGATGCATGGATGCATGAATTGACGAAATGTTGACGAGTTTTTTTCTTTACCTACTTTCCGGAGACATAAACTGTTAGGTTGAAATTTCCCCCAAATACGAACTAACGTTTATGAAATGTCTCTTGGTGAGTATTCTACTTATTTTTAAAAATATATAACTATAAAATTAGGCTGAAAATGCAATGAAAAAATATTTAGAAAAAAAACACTAATTGAAATCACTAAATTGTCACAGAGGAGCCCCTATGTGAGTTAAGAGTTAGGAGTTGGAATGGACTGAAGTAAAGCTGGTTAGGCCGGAAAAGTTTTAAAGTTTAATGTTGCAAGGGACTGAGGGGAAAAAACCGTGAACTAGGAAACAACTTTGTGAGTGTTATCTAATTTATGGGGGCCCGTCGTTTAACTTTAGCCTACGTGAGTGGGTTACAGCGTACAGGGGCTAGCCAACACTGTATACAACTGCAAGAAATAGTCCATCAATACTCCATGATCCACAGCTTAGCAGGCTGTTAGAACCCGGGCATAATTATAAGAAATAATCAGTTGTAGTTTATCGGTAATTTTTTTAGTTGCATAAAAAATCAGTTTAAAATATTAAATTATTTGAGAATATTAACATTGATTAATAAACACATTTGTTGCTACTCGAATACATTATTCTAAGCCTTATGAGAATTTACAATTTTTAAACAGTTTATTTCATCCCCCTTCCTAATTGTATTTACCTATTTATTCCTATTTTTTATCTCTTATGCCGGGATAATGCAATATTGTGGCCATGTTGCTTATCTTTTGCCAGTAATATTACTTTAATCTATGTATATATTTTGTATGTTCTAGCTGTTTATGTTTTAACATAAAAATGCAGTACTTTTTATTTACATACTTTTGAATTTTTTTCTTTTCTGGAGTTTTTGCTTTTTTTTTATTCATGTAATTCTTTTTTTATTTTGTTATTTTTTCCAGCTCAATTAAATGTATAATTGAGAAGATTTTATTTTATTTTTAGTTGATTATATACTTTTTTTTATTGAATATTAATACATTCTGCCACATTAAAGAATTAATATTAAGGCTATATGTATCATTCACACAATATGTACATACAAACAACAACTGAGAATAATAGAAATAATAAAGAAAAATAAATATAGAAAAATAAAATAAGTAAATATATGATAGTAATAATAAAATATAAATAACATCTTAGAAGCAGGCATACCTATTTACACTAAATACAATGGGTCATGGGAACTCCGAACCATACTTGTTCTCCCATTTGTGGAGGAAAAAGCGAGGCTTCAGGAGATCCCTGCGCTTCTCTCTCAACCACTTGGGCTGGGTAAGGGCGCTACAACCACAGACTCTCATGACTTGAGTGGAGAATCTGGCCATTGCCAGATCTCCAATATACATGTTACAAAAGATCACGGGGCCACTGCCGTTTTAATCTGCGAGGAGGATTGTAGGGATGGGTGGTGCTAGATAGGGACTGTGCTACGGGATTAGGGTGATGGGTAAGGTTCTGATGAAATTTGGAGAATTTATTTGGTATAAGATCAAGAATAAATGGAATATTAAGATCATTATGCAGGGTTTTATTGGTGATATTGAAGGGAGCATCGACTAATGTACGGAGGACTTTAGACTGGAAGGATTGATTGTGTTTGATGTTAGAAAATTTGGTTGTCCCCCACAGTTCTAGTCCGTAGGTCCACTGGGTTTTAGTATTGTCTTGTAGATGAGTGGGTTGTGATTACATACTATGATTTAACTTGTTATTTATATTGTTTAAACCTTTATTAAGTTAGTTTTTGAGCGGATATGTATTGTTTCTTTTGCAACTGTTCATTATTGTTATTATAAGGGGACACCGTTCCAGAATATAGTTTATTTTCTATTTCTATATATAGTATATTTTATTCTATATGTAGATTATTTGGTTTTTTTTCCTAGACGGAATCATTGTTATATTGGAAACATTTTAACATGTAAACTAGAAGTAGTAGAATTTTAGGATAGTAGAGCGCCCTATCATGTGCTTTTAAAATTACATCATTAGATCTAATTATATTTACCGTAAAATGACTTAGTCAGTTTATTTTTTTTAATCTGTAAAAGAACCAATCTCATATCAATCTTTCACGTACTTAACATTGATTAATAAGTATTAACATTTTTTTTAAATAGTTTGCAGATTTTCAATAAAACTTTTCGTGGAAAACACAATGTTTTGTTTTTCTGTTCCTGGGATCGGTTTAAAAAACTAACAAAATAAAATTACCTTTAACGACTAATTGATGTATGGGTTCTAGCTCATTTTAAAATTACATTAGTAAATAAGCCATATATATATATTGTTCTTCAACGATTTTATAACACTATTTTATTTTCTGTATATATAAGAATACAAAGCCGCTTGTATAGTACGAAACTATATCGTTGGTAGTAAATTAAGTTACAGTGTGATTAAAAAGGTTTTAAATTAAAATACTACCAATTTAGATATATTGTTTTATTATCTTTCGAAAATATTATTTAGCATTACCAACTTCCGGACTAAGCCCTCCTTCACTTCTGACGACATTATTCAGGAATTATACTAAAGACGGAGGAAAAAGTAGGAAGAGAAGTGGGATAAAAGCTGCTTAATGTGTAAATAAGAAGTAGGCTGAAGGGGAAGCAGTGCTATCCTGCTATCAAAAGTTAGATGGATGGTGGCATGAATATATACATGCTATGTAAACAGGATTCTCCTTGGCCCTCCATCCACCGTCGGAAAATCAATTTGGAATCGGCCCACTTCTCTCAGGGTGCCATTGTCTGCATTGCTTTTAATAAGGGTTGCCCGTTCCAATATTCATTCTCATTGAATACCAAAAGAATTTCACAGAACTGAAATTATTACTATGAAACCAATTTGTATTATTTAATAATGGGGATGCAAAAGAGCCATTATTAAACCATACCCTCAAAGTTATTATATTTGGAATTCCGTGGATTAAAATTAATAACATGTCATTCACCGATATTGATACCAAAAAGAGGTAACAGCGTTAGCTGGTTAGCCATCCCGTCATCACTGACCTGATACCTGTTAAAATTATCAAACTCAGCATTTCAACCTTATTTCCCGGAATTTTTATAAATATACAATTTCTCTTTTCAAATTTACATTTTCTCCGAAGCCTGAAAAAATCCATTGTCCGCCCGTTGAACGAAATTCCTACTCCTCGCTCATTTTCCAATTTCAGACCCATGACTGGTATGATCCACTCTCAGTTTAACAATTTTCTCGAACAAACTGTCCTCGATCCATCACAAAGCGGTATCCGTTCCCATTATTGCACCCAACCTGCTTTGCTAATGATTACCCAGTATGGCCAATTCTCCAACGACAAACAGAAATATATATTCTAATCCTTTTAGAATTTTCAAAAAGCTATTGATTCGGTAAATCATAAAAACCTCCTATCCAAACTCTAAAGCTTCCTACATCAAATAGCATTAGAAAATGGTCCCATCCCTTCTTATCTTTTTTTTACTTTTTTTTGGGGTCCTCCCCTCCCTCACCTTTAAGGCTATAAGGGGTTTTCTCGGGCCAGGGAGTGCGGGCGGGGATTTAAAAGACGCCCCGGGCACCACGAACTCGTGACTATATTTTATCATTGTATCATATATCAGGTTCCCGGGCAACGGCGGTGCTGTGCACACACTTTTGCACGTTCGGCCACTCCATCCACAATCATCCCTTCTTACCCCATCAATATTTCATTCTTAAACGACATCCATCATTCCCCTCCAATTAACACGACGCGTTCCTCTGGAGTCCTCACTCTCTCCACCCCTCTTCTCTCTATATAAAAGTGATCTTCCTGACTTCATTCATCACTCCCGTTACCACTTATACACTGATGATTTGCAAATTTACAGAACTTTTGAGATGACTGAGGCTGCTCGAAAAATACACAAGGATATCTAAATTATATCGAACAACAGATTAGCAGAAATAAATGAGCTAAGCTGAAAGCATAAACAATTATGAGCTTCATAAATCTCGTTAGTTTCCTTCCTTGCGATCCTCTAACTAACAGTTCTATCCAATATCTTCCGACAGGCAAAACCCTAGGAGTAACCTTTGATCAGAACTTCTCCTGAAAATCCCATATCTCCCAGATTACCCGAAAATCCACAACTATCCTTAAACAACTCCTTAGATGCTGTCATTATATTCGAAAACCATAGAGCTCCTTGTATTCTCCATCTATATTAGTTTTACTCCACTTCAATTACGACTGCTTGATGCACCGAAGGCTCTCTACAAGACTAGATGTAAGATTAAAGATACTCAAGAATTATTTAATAGAATGTTTCCTGCTGGTACTTCCAGTTGAAATTGCTTTACTCTACTTCAAGACGGCAATCCTTGGTGTTTTCCATTTCAATGTTCTAAGAAACAAAATTCTAGCCTATATTCTCCAACACCTTACTCTACATTCCTTTATTTACGCTCGTAATACCTGTTATATAGTATCCACCTCATAATGTAATGACCTCAAATTTTTCATAATTTTTAGATTGTTGCATTAATGTAAAAGGCGTATGATAAAAGGGAGGCGTCATAGTTCCAGAATAGGTCTTATAGATCAATTGAGTTGAAAAAACATTTAAATTTGAGGAATGCGAAGCGTTGGATATAGATATAGAATTGTGGTAGAGGTGACAACATTACTTTGACATTCCAAAACATGAAACATAAAATATATGTTAGAAAATATTTAAATAAGGAATTATTGAATTTCAAAGTGGAAATAGATATAGATAGTACACCGAATGTAAATATTTAAAGTAAATTGAAAAATTAAAACAATGAGGTTGTTATTAGGTTACATCGAGCTGATCCATCAATTGCAAGAACTGCTAAACCGAGGGTGATTCAATCGAAGAATAAAGAAATTCTAGAAATACGTTTATAGGTGTTTCTTGGTTTATTGTTTGAGTACCTCGTCATTTCTGGTGGTTTAACACGTGCGTTTTAAAACTATAAATGACACCATAAACTTAACTAAAGTCACTAAAAATCAAAGAACTAATGAAAGTAAACATTGACATAAATATTAGGAACAAAAACATTCTTATAGGATTAATTATTAAAATGCATGTGTTCATGGTCATTAACGGATTGTTTTCGTGCTGATTGACTTTTTTAATAACCTCGCATCTCACTGTCAGTAAATTTTATCACCCTATTCTCCCGATATGAACATTATCTTTAATGACCATATTTTTTCAATTACCTTTAATTCCGACACAATAACGGTGGTTGCTCTCGTGGGAAGATAATGACAATGGAGGGGGCATATTACATTGTGAAAGAGGAATGACGAGGAATTGAGACAATCCATTTCCTGAGGAAAGGGAGGAGAATGGGGGAGGGGACAAAAGGGATTATTGGAAATTAGGGGCTTTGTGGTCGGAGTCATTAGCACTCCTTCATTATAGAATGTGTTTAATTGCTATTACGGTTAGTTTCATCATTGAGTCTCATCACCATCATTCGGTAATTTTCTTCGGTGAGGTCGTAACGAGATTCCAATATTGGACGAATCACAACTAAATACTTTATGTATTGTTGTGATATTACATAAAGTCATTAAGTACAATTCCGGTATATTTAAACTTGAAAATACGCAGTTGTCAATTTCGATCATATTTATTAGTAGAATAACTCATTATGGAAATCCTTTTAAATGTGAAAATATTTCTTAAGTGTTTGACTAAGGGTCCTGACGATGCTCTGACTTTACAGAGCGGAAAGCCATCAAGGTAGTTAATTAAATTCTTCTAACGTAAACATTTGTTCATAGGATGCTAATATAAATAAAGTAATACAAAGCTAATGTTAATAACGGTTTAACAGCAACTTAATATTTGTGCTAGTGAACGGTGCTGTGGCTGTCGGTGTATCGTACCTGGCCTAAAGGTATCGAGACTGTATTTGAAAACATTGAAGAGGACTCTATGGTTAGCTATAAAAAAAATAAATTAATAAATCCAGGATGAAAACGTCGAATAAACAGCAGGATCAATGAAGACTTTGTAGTTTATTGAATAATTATTAAGTGACCCATTTCCCAATTAAATAATTATGTTAAAATATAATAATGAAAGGTCGATTGAAGAAAGTTTGTAAATTTATATACATATATATATATATATATATATATATATATATACCTGAATATTTATAATATTCCCAGAAGTTATGAAAGTTTCAAAAGTATTATGACAGTTTAATAAAAAATGTATAATTTACAAATCAATAATAAAACATAATCGCTTACAAAATATTTTAAAAATTCACAGTAGAGAGTAGCAGAGGGTTCTCCTGGAGTTCCCTAGCCTGATTGTATATAGGTATGCATGTGTTTCTTTTTTGGTTTTAATTTTCTTATTTTTTAGGTTATTATATTTTATTTATTGTATATACATTTTAGTTATTATTTATTGTTATTTTGCTTCTATTTATTTTATATTTTTTGTACATATAGTGTGAATGTTATCCTACCTCAGTACAACTTTTTTTTTTTCTTTTTATATTTGTTTATTTAGAAATATTACATTCTGTCACATCAAGGACATTTATAATAGTGATCAGAGAAAGCACACTCACACTCTATTTACAATAAAAAAAAATAAATAATACAGAAACTTAATAATAATAAATACAAGAAAATAAAATAAAAATAAATACAATAAAATAAAATAAATGTATATAAACAAAAGAACTAACCTAATCATACACACTCGGGCTTGAGTGGAGGATCTGGCCATTGCCAAAACTCCAATAGATGCTTATTTACAAAAGGTCTCTGGGCCACTGCCGCTTCAACCTTCGAGGAGGATTGTAAGGATGGGTGGTGCTGGATAGAGATTGTGCAAGGGGATTTGGATGATAGGTAAGGTTCTGGTGAAATTTGGAGAATTTTTCTGGAATAAGGTCTAGGACAAATGGGATATTAAGGTCATGGTGTAGGATTTTGTTATTTACATAGAACGGAGCATCAACTATTGTTCGAAGGACTTTAGATTGAAAGGATTGAATACGTTTGATGTTAGAAGCTTTTGCTGTCCCCCACAGTTCAAGTCCGTATGTCCATATAGGTTTCAGTATTGTCTTGTAGATAAGTAATTTGTTTTCAATAGAAAGTTTGGATTTTCTGTTTAGTAGTCTGTATAGCTGGCCGTATCGTCTATACTGTAAGTACAACTAATGTCCATGTGACAGATTGTTGTAATACTTATTAAATAAATTAAAAAAATACACAGTAAATAGAGCTTTGAAATTTTATTGTATTTCATATGTAATGATTGTGAAGAGTTTGATACACACGACTGAGTTTTGACTTAAGCTGTTGAAAACGAGGAGGGAAGACACAATATCAGGAATTAATTTCCGTAAGGGATTTCCAGGATATCTGCGTACTTGGTCCCAAGGGTACAGTCCACTGGGACTCCCAGGTTCATTTATCTACTGCTTTGACCCCTACCAGGTATTTCCTCTGTCATCAACTCAGAAAAACCCTTTTCACCATTATATTATATTTCATCTCTTATGTAATTTTTATAATTTATAATGTAAAAAAAAAAACACACTGCCATTACAATCTCACCTCTCAGATTACATGAGATTAAATAGACTTATTTATATCAAATAATAAAAAGAAGGATCGTTTTATTATATAAAAAATATTCATTTACACAAGTTAGTCAACGATCCAAGCCGATATAGATTATTTTTTTTTAATATTTTGTCTAATTTAATTAAAAAACAGAAATCTTAATCATATTAATGATTTTATAACAAGTTATAACTTTTATAAACAGAGCATCCTTATGTCTTTCAGATGTATTGAAATCCTGAAAAAAATATCTCGAAATCTTAAATTAATGGTGCATGTTAACATGATAAATCCAGTTATAATATAATAAAATACGGCTGCGAGGCCTGGATAAGAACCAGTACCCAAGAAAGAAGTATTAAAATATTTGAAAGAAACGTGGCACGACAACCGTAGTGATTAGAGTAATATCGCATTGAAAAAAACAAAACAATTAAGACAGAGTTGCTTAGAGAAACAGGTCAATCAATATCTCATCCACACATCTATTACCTCATTGGATAATAACAGTCGGTCATAGATAAGAGAAAACTCTGAAAATTTTTTCCTACAAATAAAACATTGAATCCCTTCAAAAGTATAATACTATTTATTTATATTTCAATTTCAGATCCAAATGCCTCTCAATAGTGCAAATCGTTGCATGTTTTAGAATGGGTCATGAGCATGCAGTTCTTGCAGAAGCACCTCCCCCTCATCGGTACAACGGATCTCTTGTCCTCTGACTCATTGCGTAGTGCAACCATTATTTCTTAAGTTGATTCATACAGTTTTTCTGATTTAGTGACTTTTTTTTTATTTAGAAATATAACAATCTGTCTCGTTGACAATAACTATAGCATAATTAATTTCATTCCCTCCAGAAATGACATAGCGGAAACTCTTAAATAGTAGGACAATTTAATTTTTCTCTGAACAAACTAATATGACATTAATAATGAATATCTAATGGAGGACTCATTAAGACTTGAAAATGGCCGTAGTGATGGTCGAAACATCGTAATAAAATATCTAATAAATAAAATGTTGGTTAATAATGGCCTAATTTATACAACAGATAAAACCTCAAGACACCAATTTTAGGAACAATGAACGGAAGAAATAATTATAGTGATATATGAAAACCTTCATACCATATGTACAGAAAATATAAAATTAACAAAAGTAAAATAATAATCAAAAACTATATTCAATAAAAAATAAATTAACCTAAAGATAAGTAAATTAAAAACATAAAAAAACAGTCATACCTAAGTGACTTTAACGATGTAAAAGAAGCGTTCCTACTTTTCGTAGTTGTAATGACTAAATTAAAATGGACAATCAAGATTGTATGAAAACATAAAATTAGTTGTGGAAATTTTTAAGAACCATTTTTAAAAGTTCTATTTTAACAGTTGTTTTTTAAAAACTTTTTAAGAGGAAATGTTATTAAAATAAAAATTCTAAGGAACATTTCATGATAATGTTCTAGGTGTATGGTAAAAGTTTTACTTTTATTTAAATCCATAAAAAAATAATTATAAACACTATAATAATAATTATTTTTATAATTTATCTTCAACGAATTACTTCAATTTACTGTGTCGTTTGTTTGAGCAATTAGGAGTAAAAGTAATTTCTAGATCAGTTTTATGGCAAAATCTGCTGAACTTTTAATTTTGTTTTTTCTGTAAGTGCTGTAAAACAATTATTTTGAAAGTTGCCAGAGAATAAGTTTTATGGTGTTATGCATAGTAAAACGAATAATGGTTCATTGAAAATAATTTCAAAACTATAAATAATCTAAGGGATTGAACAGCCTCAGCAGTTGCAAAACAAAAAATCAGGGTGGTGTCTACGTGAAACAACTTTCACTTTTTTTAAAAAGCAGAAATAGGTATTTTCAGACAAAGGGAAATTGAAGTACATTATAAATGAGGTTTTTAAAAATATTTATTAATGGAAGACTTTAATGAAGTGTTATAAGTTATTTTCATAATAAATAATTAAACGATTATTTAGTGTGTTAAATTCATATTTATTTTTTCACTAGAGGATCCGCAAATAGAAACTAATGTTTTAAAGAATTATAAAGTTCATTAGTTATGCTTTGTAATTTTTTGTTCCTCTTTTAAATTTAATTTATTGCACTTTTACTCTCCATCAAAGTAAACTTATCAATTGTGTTTTAAATATTTATTAGTGAAAATATATACATAGCTGTGTGCTCTATTAGCACATAATTCGGCAATAATTTCCTCCCAAGCTTATTTATTTATTTATTTTTTTGTATTTGAAACAGTATCTGCATCTTTATTTTCTATAACATCATCTATTTCGAGAACTAGAGATGTGGGGAGCTGCAATTCCTCTCCAAAGAATCTTTTTCATTTACATCCCCCATCTATATAGTAGGAATATTTTAAAAAAAAGATTGTTTATTATGTATTTGAACTTTCCAGTTACTTACTCGATGTTTATTCAATATTTTAACACGTTTCCGGGCTAATGTTTAAAAAAATAAGAAGCAGGTATACATCATTATCTCGCCAATATCAAACTAATTCCATGAAGTGGAGTCAGGAAATAACTTTCTCGATAAAATTTTTCTTTTTTAACGTTTAACTTACCTCTTAAATACTCAGAACATAATTAAAACCCAGAGGTTTCATTTCTCTAGATTTCGTTTAGGTAGCAGAAGAATAAAAACTATAAGAATAAAAATAATAATTTTAGAAGTATAATAATAATAACACGATAATTACATTTTCTATCAGTTAAATATAAATTATAGTGAGTGGGGATAAAAAAGGGAATTTTGGGTATGATGAAGAGCCCTCTATCTCCACTAAATGTCTCCTGTAGTAGAAGGAAACTTGAAGGGGTGGGCTCTGACCACCGGCCTTTTAGGGAAGATAAGGGAATAGTAGAGAATAAGGGACGACTATGCATAACAGCATTAGTTCCGTGATAAAAAAAAAAAAAAAAAATGAAAATAAAGGTTGCAGTTATGCAAACACTGATTAACAACAGAAGTCAAAATTTCATTTCCAGCTCAGCTTAAAATAACTCTTCATATGAACAAGAATGAGACTTGGCAAATCTAGCGTTACTTCGATTTTCCGAATGCAAAAAAAAAAAAAAAATATTATCTTCACCTAGGTGCACTTTGACAAACGGATATCTGTTCAGTACTAAAGTGCTTCCTATTGTTTTTTTTTCACGTAATGTTTCCGAGGGCTGCTTTACTGGTTCGGATTTTTTTCTACTATTACAGGGGAAAAGGGATCTACTAGTGGACCGAAAAAGAGCTCGGATAATTGAATTTCCTTGCCCCGGCGAGATTTCAATATAGATACAGACCGTGAAAAGGAATCGATTTAATGGGAAAGATGTCCGATAAAAGGGGACATCAAATTGAGGGAAACGACTCAGGGAAAAAACACCTAGGTCCGTTGGGGCCGCATGTTTTCTCTACTACTTTTTAACAGCTATTGTCTTTCAATATGATCATTATGTTATACGTCATATATTTAAACAGTTTAACGTTAAGCTTATAATTAGATAACGAGTGGAAAGAGTGACAATTAACTATTAAAATTAAAGTAACTAAGTGACAAAAAATTAATTCTGAGAATATCGAAGAGAAATATATATATGTTGATTGGGAAATTGTTGACTGCAGACTGTATGGTTTGGGGTCGCAGTCAGAGGGAACTCACAAATAAAGATAAAATATGTTTATTTTATTTCGTACCATAAAACAAAATATTTTATTTTGTGCCATGAAATAAATATATTTCATTTTTAATTGTGAGTTGTCTAGCTGTAGTCCTCGACCAACTATAAAACCGTAAATATATATTGATGACTGTGATACACATAAACAACACATTTTTAAAGGCATTTAGCCTTTTAGATACTAATAATTGTATTCTGAGTGATAAATATTCAGGACGCGGTCCTTAACTTAATAAAGTTTTTATTAGTGCCGATGTTTAACCCAAACATGTGGGTCATCATCAAGGTGTGGTTCGAGAACAGAAGGTATTCAAGTACTGACTACTTGAATACCTTCAGTGCTATGTAGAACAGTCGACTAACTTAATTCAATAATAATTATATTAAAATATTTAAAGACTATAATCAACGTAAAATTCTAATCATTGTTCTAAAATTTATTTAAGTAACACACGTATTAAAAGTACAGTGTATTAGACCTAGTTCAGTTTGTACTTTTTCTTTCTGGCGTAGATACACCACGGCCTCAACGGACAAGTATTACCTCATGTATTGGATTAGAAATCAAATGAATTAGTAAATTCCGTAAATTACTCTATGGACTTGGTACACAGCAAGAATTAATTATAATAAGAATGAAGAATATATATTTTATATTGAGTAAGATAACATCATATCTAATTGACAATAGTTATAGTGAGATAAGGCTACATTCACACTAAAAATACATACAAATGTAAAATAAACAATAGATAAAAACGATAAAGTAATAACAAAGAGTATGTAAACAATAAATAAAATAAAATAACTTAAAGGTAATTAGTTACAAAAAAAAAGACACATTCAAACCGATATACACTATTAGCAGTCAGGCGAGGGAACTACGAGGCAGTCTTGTCCCTCCAATTGATGAGGAAGGAAAAGCAGGACTCCAAGAGATAGCTGCACTACTCTCCCAACCACGTCACTGGTGCTAAACCCAGCGGAGACTGAGCTAGAGCGCTTTAACCACTGTAACTCATTTCTTGAGTGGAGAAATGCCAGAACCTCAATATACACAAAATATAAAAGGACGTGGAGACACCGCCTTATACCTTCTTGAAGGAATACATGGTTGGGTAGTGTAATAGGGATTGTGCAAGAGGATTTGGATGATACTTAAGGTTTCAATGAAATTTGAAAAAAAAAAATGGCATTAGGTCGTTTGAAGGATTTTGGATTGAAAGGATTGGAAGAGTTTGCTGTTCTCCACAGTTCTAGTCCAAGAATCATAAAATCCAAACAAGTTTCTAGATTGTCTTGTTGATAATTAATTTGTTGTCAATTGTAATTTTGGATTTTCTACTCAGTACATTAAGTTCGATTAAGATCTTGTCTTCTAAGTCTAATATCTAATTTTCACGTCAGTCTTCGGTCTAAGAGGAAGCCAAGATACCATAACGTGTCTGAAAAAGAAAGCTGTTTAGAATTAAAATCTAATATCGGGCAGAATATGCGTCGGGAGATAAAGCTAATGTGTAACCAACAACTTTTTTTTCCAACAACAACAATTTCGGGAATTCGGTCATTTTTATTTTGAACTTAAACAAACTTTGCTTATTTAATTTTTGTATACATTTATTGAGTATTACAACAATCTGTCACTTGGACATTAGTTATAGTGAGGTAGGATAACATTCGCACTGTATGTACAAAAAATATAAAATAAAAAAAGCAAAATAACGATAAACAATAATCGAAAAGTATATAAAATAAATAAAACAAAATAAACAAAAAACACATGTATACTTATATAAACTGTTTACAATCAGGCGAGGGAGCTCAGTGGCATACTTGTAACTCCAACTATGGAGGGAAAACCTGGACTCTCGACCGCATCACTGGCACTAAAGCCAGCGGGCATTGATCGAGAGCACTTTAGTCACTTACATTCATGTCTTGAGAGAAGAATCTGGTCATTGCCAGAACTCCAATAGATACAATCTACAAGAGATCGCTGGGCCACTGTATAGAGTTGTTAGTCGTTGTTCATGTTAGTCGCTTGTCTAAGAGAAAGTCAAATTATTGGACTGTATCTGAGAAAGGAAGATGGTGTTAAAATATAAAAATGGTGGACAGGACTTACGACAAAGGGTGAAAACATACATTCTGGCACATTAAAGGGCATTAATAGTCTACTTAATTAGTTAATAAAAAACTCATGAACACCAATGGCGTTATACTTGAGCCGCAAGATAATTTTACCACAAAATCTAGGGAAAAAAAAATAAGGGCCTACAAAAATATTGGCCGGTTTAGTGTGACGTTCATCCCAACATTTCAAAATAACGAGGTTATATAGGCTAAACGACTCAATATTTTTGTAGGTTATCTTTTTAATTATTTTTTTCGATATTGTGATAATATTATATTATGATTCAAGTGAAATGCAAATGGAAATTTATTATTTTTTAGTACCTCATTCAATTAAATTATTTTAATCAATGATTTTTTTTTTTAATTTTTTACATATTGAAGTAATATTTAACAAAATAAGCTATTATATGGTAGTTATAATACAACCACCCTTAAAGGATAAATAAAACTTCATTAATATCTCCCTTGTTCAGAACTTTCGATGCGGAATTTTAATATGTGAACCAAGGCTGCAGCCATCTGAAAGTTAGACCGAAAACTTTGTGACCTCCTTCTCTGTCATAAAGTCAGGATGTATACCGTCGGTTAGCTTTTCCGAAAGCAAGTCACAACCGAAAACCCAAGTTATTACAAAAAAAAAAAAAAAAAAGAATAGGAAAAACTTTCTGAGATTCTTTGTCTCAAGAGCTGGTTGGAGGAACTTTGCCTTTCTCTGGGGAGTCTTAACCCCCTTGGCTCTCTACAAACAAAACAACGTTCACAACATTACTTCTTATTTTCTACAAGGCTTATTTATCGATATTTATTCTGCTTGTTGTAGTGATTGGCTATTTAAAGTATCATGTCTTAAGATAGAAAAAGAATAAAGAAAGAAAGAGAGAAAAAAAAACTTGATCACTAAATAATTCATCCGGTTTCTTTATTTATTCTTGTTCATCATTTGTTATTTTTTTTTATAAAAGAAATCTTTCAGGAAGATGGTTAGAAAATTGATCACCATAGTAATAGTTTACCTCATACCTCATTAATTCTGGGACATGGGAGTTTTTTATATATATACAATCAAATCTATTATAAAGAAAATTAGAAGGTAGATCCATTCCGTCTTAAATAAATTTCAACCTGCCCAATTGGCTTTGAACCGGTGTTGTAGAGTGGGAGTCGCTACATCGGCTAAATCTATTTATTTTTTTAAAGTTCCAAAAACTAGATAAAATGTTTAATTAATGCCTTGTCTAATTCACGGAGTTCTTGAGAATATTGCCAATCTGAAGAATATAAATTTGCCACTATTTTTATCAAATATCTCTATTTCCAAAAAAAAAAAAAAAAAAAAAAAATGATTTAGCCGATGTTGTAGGTTTTCTCTCGTCCCACTGTGCGCTGGTGGATCGAGAATGCAAAGGCAATGGTCGGACAACGTTATTTAAAGATCAACTATCAGTATATGACGAATAAAATTTAAAAAAAAAAAAAAATGAAGCTGAATAAAAGAACCTTTCGTGGACAAATGGAGTACAATAATCTCATAAATACGTTCTATGCCTCTTTATGTTTAATATTTGAAAATAGCAGGAACTTAAATATGGAATAATAATATTTATACATCCTGTATCGAGTTAAATATGAATTATATCGATATATCAATGAAGGAATCGATATTTCGGGTCTTTTGGAAAGTGAACAGGATTAACATTGGATAAAAGTTACATATATTTAATACGATAAGCAGCAACAATTCAATATTTTTTTTTAATTTGTAATCACTTCTACCCTAATCGGTCATTGACGGTAGGTTTATATACTCTATTGTGATACTTAGTCTCTACTAAGTATAGGAGCAGAGTGGCGAGTCTTTGACTCTTTATTGTCTCGCAATATTCTCTTCATTGATGGCTGATTTTTTTTCAACCTGGTGGCACTCCAGTAATAGTTGTTTCACTGACCGTGGTCTGTTTTCACACTTTTGGCTCATGGGTGCGTTCAGACCGCTAAGAAGGTGTAAACAGGCAGTGACCAATCCGTATTAAGCATAATATGGTTTCCTCTGTTCTGGATATTCTCGTTCATGTACTTCATTTGTTTTATTCTGTTTTTATTTCAACTGGTTTAGATTATTTGATTTTCCATCTTAATTTTCTATTAATATGTTTTTTTTGTCTCGTGTATCCGATCTTAAAATGTGATCGAAGTTTTTGTAGTTATGATTGATATCTCTCTCTTCCTAGGTAAATTAGCTGCTAGGTCCTTTCTTTCATTGCCCAGGATACCATTATGGGATGGAACAAATATAAAGACTACGCTGATTGCTTCTTTTTTTTTGTTTATTTTTTAAGTCAACTCCCTCAGTAGTTTCAATACATTCCTAGTTACGGAATTGTTTTGTCCTGGGTTGATAATAGCTGAAAAAAAGACTCCAAAACTGGGTTTCGAGCCTTCACAGGCTTTTGAAATCTGCGGTCATTACCTGGTCATTTTCATTGAATTTTAATATCCAATAGAGGGCCTTCATGATTGCGATTACTTTTCCAGTGAATATGAAGCTCTCTCCTGGCAAGTTAAATATGCGCTGTTGTTGGTTTTCATTAACATAGACAGCGCAGCCAACTCGGTTTTTCATTTTCGAGGCATCTGTGTATATGACTTTAAAGTCATTGTGCCTTTCTAGGTAGTAATTGAAAAAAATAGTTTTGTATTTTTAGAGGATACTTTTTGGTATATAAGGTCATCGATATGTCTATACCTTGTCTTCTTTTCTTCCAGTAAAGAATTTTATGATTAGGGGTGGGTTCATTTGTGTTTAAATCCAATTAATATTTATGTTAAATTTACGTATTTTTTAATCACAAACAGAATATAAATTTACTATAGTTAGAAAATTAACCTTCTCTTACAATTAATCTTAAAATCAGTAACTAGAAAATAAATTATTATTGAATGAATTATAAAAAAAGTATCTCATTATTAACGTTTATTATAATAAATAACTACTAAAGAATAGAGAAAATTAATGAAACAGCACCAAAAGAAAAAAAAAACTGAATTAGCAATCGCTGAAACTTTTAAAAATAACTTACATTTTCATTATTAACTAAAAAAAATATATATATTTATATATATATGTATCTATAAATTGTAGGATACATAACAGACATTAATTAAATACATATTTTTCAGTTAATGTTTAAATATTTACCGCACAGAGAGTGTGAATGTGATCTGTGAACACTATTATAAATGTCCTTGAGACAGATTGTAATATTTTTCAATAAATAAGCTTAAAAAAAAAAATGTTCAAAAGAAAACCTTTGTTTAATGTGCTCATCAGTTGATGCAGCTTTCCTTATGGACATTTTTAATTTATTTTTATCATAATTTGAAAATTCCAATATACTTGCCCCCTTTCTATTTTTATAAGAAGAAGAGGCGATCGCCTATCTCCTCCTCCCAAAGTCTGCTTCAGTGTCATAATCCAAATCTTTAATAAATATAAAATAGACACTATTATCATATATATTAATAGACACATCCTATTCATATCACATCAGTATTTTGGATCCAAAAATCCTTTTGTCTCTTAAAAATCATACTTTATGAAGGGAAGTATGTAAAGTGATGACTCGGCTATAACAGAGTTGACTCACTCCCAATAAGTGTCTCCCTCCAATCCTTTAAGTGCCTCTTTCCTAAGTCCTTAGCTCAAGTCCTCCCATAGAAGTTCCGAGGAAACAAAAATACTTCAGCTGACAAGTAAATTGTTGTTTTATGTAAAGTTTTCATCAAAGTATTCTTAAACTGACATAGCTTCGATTTATCTCCTTCATTTTAGGAAATCACAATTCAAATATCATTAAAATATATCGAAGAAGAATGTAATAAAAGGACTTATAGGAACCAAGTTGTTCATTCTAGTGAAATTATATCTAAGCGCCATTACAGTATATTATTCATTAAATGAAAGCTTGTTTTTAATAACCGTAAAAAATAAAAGTGAAAGTTTTATACTAAACTTCGAGTTGAAATTTAGAAAAGTTCATTGAAAAAAAATAATCAAATATATTTTTCAAGCTTTAGTTTTCATATAAGAGAAAATAAGTTCATTAATTAAGCTAAATCAGAAGAAAAGTTGAAAGAATTTAGAAATAGAATTGATATCGATCATTATTTTTTAAATAATTACTAATTGAAAAAAAAAAAAACGATGAATATCTTCTTCAGATAAACTGTATGCAATATATTGAACCTATGAGCAATCGATATCTGTTCCGGAATTTCTTTATAGATATTTTAATGGTGCCAAGACAAGGAAAGTCATATAAAATTCTATTTTGATATGAGTTTGATGTCGCAGATGGTTTTTTTTTGCTTCCTCACTACCAAAAGTAGGGAAGCATTGTGTTCATGCGGGAAATAAAAAAAAAAAAAAATTGTGCTCAGAATCGGAAATTTCCAATCACCTTTTACGGTTCACACATCAAGGATAAAATTTGGTTCAGCGTCTGTCGGTCAGTTTGTCGGTCGGTCTGTCTGTAGTCAAATCAATCTGATGGGCATATCACATAGTACCGTTCATCTGATTTTCATGAAGTTTTTAGAGATTATGCGGATTGGGGCCTAGATGGTACCATATCAATTTCATTAAATCCCATTAAGTACTTCCGCTTACGCACGCGCAAACGTATTTTTTTAGATATGCCAATATTTCAGAAACGGTACAAAATTGGATATAGGTATAAAGGTATTTGTGAGAAAAAAAAGTGCAGGGTCAATTTTATCGAATTCTGCCTTTTCATTTCTCTTATATATGAGCAAACTTGTTTTCCTTGATACGTCTATATCTCTATAACCGCAATTCGATTTGGCTCAAATTTTGAGGAGAGTTAGGGATTGGTAAACTGATAAGCAAGTAGGTATGGATATTATCAAATTATATCCACTTATCCTAATCAAAACCGCGATTCCCTGTTACGGCCGATGCGGAATATTTGGCCGCTGAGGTATGCTGAGGTAACCTGTACATGCCATATGTATTCAAGGGTACACCTACTTTGGCATAATGTTTGGTCGAAAATTACCTTGCTGAGAAGTAAAGTTACACTAAATTACAATAGGTCCTGAATGGAATCAGTCTTGTACTCTATGAAATACTATTAATTTCTTAAAGATAAAATGTAAAAGATATCCACAATATTATGATAATAAACAAATTATAATAATGAACATTGAATTATTCATCGCTAATCTTTTGGAATGCTTCATGTGTCGAAGATATTATAAATAAATATCATTAATAAGGAATGTAATTTTTTAATGTATTGTTAACCATGTGTTCATCTAAAACTACTATAAAATGTTAATAGTACATTGATGTTTTATTTTCCTTTCTATACCTCTATATTATGGTGCGTTATTACAGTACTTATGGGCAATGATATTCAGTTTCCGTGGCGACTAGGGACGTTTTTTATATTAACGTAAGTACTGTAAACTTAATTATTCGATTTTGACCTTCATGTATTTATTTTCCTCCCCCTACTCTGTCTTTCGACAATAGAGGATTTCACTTTATTTCATAAATTCAATACGATTTACATATTTTTTCTGTTGCGGAATTTCCTGTTTCCTTCGTCTTACAGATTTATTAAAATTGGCTGCGCCAACTTTTCTTTCCAGCCATATATGAAGGTATCGTAGTATGGGTAGTTCTGCAGAGACAAATAGAGTTAAATTTTGCTTAGTCCTTAAACCCATTTCAGTTGGTGATATGTATAGGATTTTATGGATGTTGGATGCCTGCGAATGTTTTCAATTAGGCAGTCTTTCAGTCATACTTTAATCACGGTGTAATATATGAATACTTATTTTAGCCATCGATTATTTTATTTTTATCACCATTCGAATAGTTTCCTAAATGTGAATTATGTAGGAGCAGAATAATCTATCTTATTTATTTAGTTTATTAACAATCAATTATATTATACGGACACAATAGGTAACATTATATTAAATTTATTTTTACGAAAATGTTAATCATGTATGAACTTCGACATCATTCCTGATATATGAAAGACGTTAATTTTGTATTATAGGTCTATTTATTCCAATAAAATATATACCGTTGAAGAAAGGCATATCACGCTTCAGAACTAGTTACTGTTTTATCGCTACTTTTTTATTAACTTTTTTTTAGGAGTCACCAATCTGTTCTTGAATCTTGTTACTTGTTTAATCAATTAGACATACATCTCGAGATATAACCCAAGGTAAGAATAACCAGAATACACATAGATTTATTCTTTGGCCTGCCAGTAATGACTGTCTCTATACTTTCTCAGCATTATCTTCTGTAATTGACAAGGTGTTGTGTACATTATATTTACTATACCTTATTTCATTATAATATAATTCAGATTATAACGATTAAAATAATTGTTAATAAATATATGAATGGGCCATTCAGCTGATAGATACGGAATCATATGTCAAAGAGTTTTAGTGTGATATTCCTTGTATGCCGACAGACATCAGTGTGGCTAAATAAATTTAGCTTGGAGTTATTTTGATCACAGAAAAACAATTCCACCAATCTTTTTTTTTTTTCTGTTTATTATGTTCTTACCTTCCTCGCCTGTCAGGCTATACGGTGTTTAGCTCAATTTACAACTGTAAAAATGATAAATACAACAAGTAAATATGAAACAAGTAACATGATATGTACAACATAAAGAGCAAAGTATTTTTTAATTAAGTTGTATTACTATAATTATATCATTTTTACAATAGAGGCCTTCTTAAACGATCTCAGTATACAATAAAATAAATTAAATTTAAAAAAATAAAATAATAAATTTATAAAGATATTGTTTAGTTTTTTGGGCAATGAAATTTGTTTCATTCATATTTGTTCGTTAATACAACCAATACTAAAAACATTATTATAGTACTATAACTAAGCCATTTATGAGTACTTGTTGTTGCTCTTTATGTTGTACATATCATGTTACTTGTTTCATATTTACTTGTTGTATTTATCATTTGTACAGTTGTAAATCAGGTTAAACCCCGTATAGCCTGACAGGTGAGGAAGATAAGAACATAACAAACAGAAAAAAGAATGGTGTGGTAGAGGCTTTTAGGCATAATTGCATTTTCTACGGAACTAATCAAATATTTTAAAAAGTAATCAGTGTTTTAGAAGAGAAAAATATTCTCCAGATGAGTTATTTCAGTATTTTTTGCGTGATTGTTGACTATTTAATTACAAAAGACGCTTGATTCAACTTGAAATTTATTTTGTTGAAAAATTGACTTTACTGATGTTTTTTTATTGCCTAAGCCAATTATGTATTAATATTTTTTCATGTTTTATTATTATCTGAACATCCAGCTTTAATAAAAGTCCAACTATAACGAAATTAAGCCCTATGCTGTTTGCCAGTGACAAAAAACTAACTAAAGTCAAAGTCGTCAGTTCGCCATGTTCGGACGCCATTCTGGGCCAGTTCGTTTTTGACCCTTTTTTTCGTGGGAACATTGGCTTTTTTTTAAATAAATAGTTACAAGGAACACAATTATATGCAATTTATAGGAATGTGGGATGAGAGGGGGAGGGAGTGCACGGTAGGAGGATCTGGCCCACAGACTAATTCAAATATTTGTGATTAATTACATAAAAGGAAAATTATATACTTAAATAATGAGGTTATTAATCATATTTTTCAAATACAGATTTTTCACAAATCTAAATGGTTCTTGGTCACATAATAAATCGAATAATTATGAACTTGATTTATTGTCAGAAATAATAAAAAATGGGCTAAAAAAGAAAAATTATCTTTCTGGTGAAGAAACTAAAATTAAGGACGAAGAAATTTATTTTAATACGACCAACCAAAATCCAACAGAAGAAATTTTGTTCAAGAAGGGCTTAAATAATATCTTGATGGATATCCTTGCAGCTCCGAAAACTAACGAAGACCATAAGTTTTGGGGTTTGGCCGAAAAAGACTCTGGTGTAAGACCGATGATACGGTACACCGAAAGGTTCTCGAAGACGTCGAAGACCGATGTTGACAATATGATCGAAGATATTCTCGGTCGAATAGAAAAGTCGATCCAAAAAGACGACAATTTAGGTGAAAAGAAATATGATCGGTGGCGTATCGGGCACAAGACCACGCCAACGACAACGGATACATACGAACGACGGAAAGTAAAGGATTTTTTCACGATCCTCGGACAACTTAGTGATATGGGAATAAGTATCAAGCAGATGGATCAGATGTCGAAAGAGCCGGTAAAGTACAAGAACATAGGGGAAAGCTTGGATGAAAGAGTGAAGGTTTCCATGTTGGAGAAGCTAATAGACGAGTGTAATGAAGTTCGAGATGATGTCAAGAATGTTGACTACCAGGAATCTGATCGCGACCTGGAGGAAATAGCTAAGGTCATTGGTGGCAAGAGTGGAACTGACCTGAAGAGAGGATTGGTCAAGCTTCTTTATGCCTTGAATTCTTTCGTTTATTGAACACTTCAAGTAGAAGTATGCTAAATATCGACGATAACATCATACGAATTCTCGAAATATCCACCTCCACTTATGAAAAATAAATTTATGATATAGTATAACGTATAATATATACGTGTGTATATTTGTACTTAAATTTGTAATGTTATTCAAACAATGCCATCCATTGTTGTTCTTATCACATCTACCATCTTTAATACAGCAATATTGTAGAATATATTTTTAAAATATGTACTTAAAATTACTATCAGAGGATCAGTAGTGGCCAAAAGGTATGGCTCAAGTTGTGCCATCAAAATTTTTGAGGGGGCGCATTTTGACTGGGTTGTGATTTTTAGAAACAAAAAGATTCAATCCAGGGAACGAGGGGGAAAACATGGACCAGACCATCGCAAGTTTATTTGCATACGGAAAAATATTAAAAATTCCGGTGCCCGGTAGGAATTTTAACTCGGCGTTATTCTTTTATTTTTGATCTATATTCAAGTAATAATATTAACAATATATGCAATTATAATGGTGTATGAATTACTCTAGTAAACTTTGCTTTGATTGATCGTCATTTGGATCATACATTATAAATGATACAATAGATTTGTGATCTATCTAACTTAAATGTGTTATGAATAATTATGATTGAAATGTATTAGTATTAGTAATTAACTAAATCCCTATAATAAAGGTTAATATTTGCTGAACTGAATATTAAATGTCCGAGGGGTAGACCGAAACGAAGGTGGAAAGATTACGTTAAAGGGGATCTGTAAGGACTATGTTTAAACGACGGAAGGTGTGTTGGTGGTGTCGGCATCGAATCTTCAGGTTCTCTAAGCCTTTTATTATTATCATTATTAAAAATGAAATATCTCTACGGTTTTAAGCAGGAAGTCAATCGGTTGAGGAAGAACACCGGGGAGATGACTGCTGAGAGAGGTGGGACCGAGGTATCTCCCCAGAGATAGCCTCCTGTCAGTGAAGCCAAGATAAAATATGTTGAGAAATATCTGGGAGGCCGTTTCTCTAAAATAGGAGCTCCTATCCCGCAATCCCAGGGGATTTCCCTAACACACGGAGCTAGGGATTTATCTTAGTACCTGCCTAGGGCTCTTAGCTCTCCCACATCCTCTCCCCTCCAGTCTTTATCTTTTTTAAAGAATAGTCTCTTCTGAGGGAGGCACCACTCCTTTTCTTTACGGTTGCATCATTAATAAACCCCTGAAATCTCACTTTTTTATTTTAAAAATAATTACGTCAACTCTCATTTGTATGTTTTGAAACTTCGTAATTTTCGTAATGGTGTTCGAATAGATTTATCGAAAGGTTTACATTAAGTTGGATTTAAAATAATAAGGCAACCGATTAGTCATCCCAATTAAAGTTCCTGCAAACAGAACGGGATATGTCACGACGATACGATATCCCATGGTCTGTATCGCTGCGGATTATTGTTCCCTTTGTCATTACTACAATGCAATACATAGTAATAAAACCATATATAATAATACCACATATAGTAATGTAACTATATCATTTCAGTGATATCTCTGAAACATATCGCATTTTTTGTGTAGAAGCAATGCTGGAGAAACAACAGTTTTCACAAAAGCTGAAGGTCCTACGCAGGCCTAATTAACTTTGTGGGCGACGGTTTTGATTTATAAACGAAAGGGTGACAATGAAGTAATTTCTTCATGGAGAACTTTAACAATTTATCGAGTGATAAGGCATATCATGGAAAAGGTTTTTGACAATGAGCTAAGAAAGCAAATCTCTTTTCACCCAAACCAGAGAGGTTTCGTGATTGGAAAACCAGGATGCCATATAAAAACAATGATCTTTGAAGTATTTCTCTAGGATGCCAGGAACAAACAAGGTGCGACTGTCTCGTTCTCGAACGTGACGGTAGCGTTCTACAACATCGGCCAAATCCACGTCTTAAAGTCATTAGAAGCCAAAGGTATTCTGTCTGACTTGAGAAAGACAATAGAAAGCTTGTGGAGTACAAAAATCATTAGGTTTAACCAGACCGGACCAAGTTAGTTCAAGTTATTCAATTTGAGCATTGACTCACTGTATACAGAAATCTGTGGTCGAAAAGTTAAAGTAGAATAAGGCTATAAATTGGATCAATGCCACCCAGTTCTGCTTACAGGTTTCGCAGATGACCAAGTTGTGACCGCTCGTAATTTTGAGGCTGAAGAGAGAACAATTAACTGCAATCTGAAAATGCTTCGCAAGTTCGAATTATCCATCGATTTCCCCCAAAAGTTCTGGCATTATATTGAAGAAATGAAGATTGATAAGGTCAAAGTTTTGCCTGGATACCGGCGAGGAAATAAGTTCAATTGAAGAAGGTTATTTCATTTCTTCGGTGAGCTTGGTCAGAAGCTATACATAGTTAACGGGTATGTTTTCACTTCTTTAGTATATCCACTACAGACGAAATTGCCGTCACCACTGTTTTTTTTTTTTTTTGTTTTTTTCTTATGCCATTCGTTGGTCATTTGGCCATCCGACATCTTGCTGCCCAGTATAATTTCGATTTTCTGGTATGTATATTTGAAAATTTTTTGTCGCTTATGTCCCTCAAGGCAGGACATGCGTCTAGATGGTCTGCATCCATTGTTCCTAGATGACACAAGTTACAACTAGGATCCTCAGCGACGCCTATCTTGTAGAGATGACTCTGCAGATAGTCGTGACCAGTGGCCAGGCGGAAGCAGGCAACTGCATCTCTTCTAGGCAGCTCAGCTGTGATCGGGTTATCCTTCAACCACTCGTAACGCTTCCCTTCCACTTTGCCGAAATGTACTTTTCTTATTTCCTCCTACCAATTTCTTCATTCGCCGTATAGAGTCGTAAGGTTTTGGATGTATTGGCTGAGGCAAATCTGTTCCTCGCTTGGCAAGAATATCAGCCTCAACGTTACCCGGAATCCCACAATGGCTGGGGATCCACTGTAGGACCACATTGGTGCCTCGGTGTGTCAGGTTAGAGAGGAGGGATTTACATTCCAATATAGCACTCGATAAACATTCATTCGTGCTTGTGACAGTAAGGATGGCTGCTTGGGAGTCGATGAAGAGAACAGCGCTCTGATCCCGTCTTCTAGACAATGTTCTTAAGGCTATGAGGATCGCCGCTATCTCACCGTCGAAATTTGTTCCATCTTTTCCCACCGCAGCGCTGATTTGGAATTCTCTTGAGTAACCACTGTTGGAATCTGTAGTTGTTGTAATATAAAGAAGCGACAATCGGCCAACACGTGCTGGCTATGAGGTATGCTCCGCGGCAACTCAGGGGCCTGGGTATTTTTCGGTGTCAGTGGGGGCTTCCCTTTAGCATTAGTCTTTTTTCGAAAGGTTAATCAATTTGCCGGATGCAATATTTTAGCTGATGTTTTTGTTTTGGGCTGAAGTTCAAAAGTGCGCAGATCTATTGGATTCCTAAGCAAATAATGAATAAGCGTCAGTATCAATCAAGAAAGGTAGGCATTTCCTGAGAGATAATTCGTCTAAGGATTGGATTAAAGGTAAGTGGCAGTGAAAAGTTTTGCCTATTTTAAATCAAAGCTATGAGCGAACAAGTTTTCCCTTGAAATATAATGCATATACACGAAATGGTCTGTGAAATTCGTAGATGTTTACTTAGACTTTAGTGTGAATGGAAAAAAGGCTCTGATAGTTGATCGTAAAATTCGATTCGAAACTAATAATTAAGACCAAGATCTCAAAAATAAAAAAAAGAAAAAGAGGAGATCTATAACAAATGCACCTCGTACCGGCAGAAAAAATATAGAGAGGATTTTGGTGAAAGATAATTTTCAGTTCCTGGAATTCGGTTTGGGAGTAGAGTGGCAATTCCACTTCCAGCTGCTGATATTTCGGAGGGGATGAAAAGGAGTCACCTGCAAGAATCTATTATTATAGACTCCTTGGGAATCCTGGTTCATCATCTGTATTGATTTCGGCCACTTGGTTATGAGCTTTAAGGACATCTGTGAGACGGAAGAAAATGTGGAGAAAATAATAATAATGAATAAATAAATTATAACAATCAGTACTTGCTGATGATAGGGCAGCAAAACTTTATCAGAAACTTTGTGTTCTGTGGAAAGGGAGGAAATGTGAACAAAATAATTGTAATGAATAAATATATGATTACATTTGGTATTTTGGATAGGGCAGCAAAACTTTATCCATTTGCTTTGTTCTCACTCATTACATATTATGTATTGGAATTGATCGGTATGCTGGGTCATTTAACAACTCAACATAGCTGAGCAGTTGTACAGTTCTATTCTCTCTCTCTCTCTCTCTCTCTTTCTCTCTCTCTCTCTCTCTCTCTCTCTCTCTATATATATATATATATATATATATATATATATATATATATATATATATATATATATATATATATTTGTGTGTGTGTGTGTGTTTGTGTACAACATTGTTTTTTATACAAGTATCTGTTACTAAATACAAGATTAGTCAGTTTCAGACAGGTGAATAGGAATTGGAATGTGTTTTATGGGTGAATGAGTTTTAAAGAAATAGTTTAAGGAATAGGAATTTCATTTAAAAATAAACGCAGTTCATCACTAGAGTTTTCAACTCGGACGGCGCGAGACCAATGCGTTTATTTCTTTGGAAACATGATGTCCTACATTCTGTTCAAATATTTAAACACATTCAACATTCTTTTTAAATTTATAAAAATTCAGTTTAGTTTAATAAATTATGCATGCAGTTGGTGAAATATATCTCAGCATGTCCGTTAGCGGATCCAAAGTAAAATTTGAACAAAAATTGTTTATTTCAAATTCATCGCCAACGTTGTTAATTCTCAACTGTTACGTTGATATTTAAACATAAAGCTTTGCATTTTGTTGCATACTATTTTTCTAATCCATTTTAAATTCTCACAATGCTTATTTCAAAATAAACTTTTTTATCACTTCTTTAACTAGTTAATTTACGTGTTACAAAATTTTAATGATTCTTAAATATATATTTAAAAAAATAATAATAGTAAATAATCAATATTAGAAAAAATATTTTAAAAATTACAGATTAATGTGAATATGGAAATTATTAGCTTTATACATCAAATAATGTATGTTTATGTTGTAAACAATTTGTAACTGTATAATAATTCTTCTTACAGATAAAATGACATAGGATGGATGTTAAAAATATTTTTTGTTTATCAAATATGGAAATTATTAACCAGTAATGTTGTAGGAAAATTTTATATAAAAACAAGTGATCCTGGGTTTATGACTCTTTTTCCCTATATAATAATTGACGGTATATATAAATTTGGATTTTAAAATTTTCTGTATTTTTATTTTTATTTATTTTTTTTTTTTTTGTATGTTCTATAAGTTTTAAAACAGAACCAGCTGAGAGACTAAGATATAAGTAGGTCTTTGTAAGAAAAGATGCAAGAAATAGCCTCGGGCGCTTCCTACCATCAAGGGAACCCTTTAGTAACACTAAACCGCAAAAATGGGGCGCGAGTCCTCAGGCATTTTGTCTCAAGTTACTCGATTATTAACTTAATCGTTACTTGATTATAACTGCTTATATCGTTAAACATTTTCATGAATCATCGTCAACCCCTATGATAAAATATATTTATTACTAAAAAAAATAAAATAGTTAATTATTTACTGTTAATTTTTTTTTTTTACTTTCCCTTACCTCTATTTAAAATACATAGTAAGGCCAATATTTAATATCATAAAAAATCGCATTGCTCATGGTTATATAACGAAAAACGCGAATGTGTACAATATTCTTAAAGATTATAATTCATTAATTTTAAATTACCACCCAGAACTTTGTCGTAACTGAAAGTGATGCTCAAACGTTACAACATTTTTTGGCTAATATGTTATAATTAGGTTTTTTCAAAATTGAATTTGAATTTCAAATTGAGATACAACTCTAGTTATGTAATAAAATGTTGTAATTTCGTATTCTGTAACCCTAGAGCACTTGTGTTTTCGGTAAAAAAAAAAAAATTCTAATAAAAAAATAAAATAAACTATTATACAGCTTTAATTTCTTGTTTTCCTATTACCTGATATGCAATACTATAAATTAATTACGATAATACACATTTTATTAACACAAAAATATCTATACTGCTATATACTGCTTTACAGAAATCTAAAATTAGAATACACTAATATTTTATTACCCAGATCTTTTTTTTTTTTTTTTTAGAAACTGGTCTTTATTGTATTAAGCGACCAAATAAATCAAATATTTGTTCATAATTCAATAATTGATTTTTAGGAAAACAAGTCTTGCAATTGACAAATTTTATTTATTTTTTTATAAAATCCTAATTTATAATGTAGAGCTATAGCCTTAAATTGGTATTAATAATGAATATTGCATTTAGATGATATATTAAACTACTTGAAAATCCCAGGAAGCACGGGTGACGAGAAGGGGAGTCATGGGGTTTTACTAGTTAAAGTTAAAATTTACTAGTTGAAGAAGTGTTAAAAAATGTTTATTTTGAAAGTAGTATTGTGAAAGTTTTTATTGCATTAGGAAAATATTATACAGTAAAATTTAATGACATCAAACATTTATATTTAATTATCAAAGTAGAAGTTGAATTAATAACGTTGGCGATAAATTTGTAACAAATAGGAAAAAAAATATAATTATTATTTTCAAATGATGCATACTATTTCATTTCAGAAATAGGTATATTAAGATAACTGAAAATTAACATATTACATAAAATATAGGACAAGAATACCAAATTTAAAATAATAACTTTTTATTATCAATTAATATTTCTGTACAGCCATCACTGATCCTTAATACTACTAGTGTTAATCAAATGCGAGAGCAAGAGGAGTCTTGGTCTTGTGCAAGAGTCTCGCGACAGTATTGTAGTTATCTATAGACCGATTTTGGGCAACACTACTTGATGCCAGTAATGCGGCTGTGTGAATTTTCTAAATATTTCATAAACGTATGCCTGCATTTAAGTTGTTGTTTCGATTAGTTGAGTTTCTTTTTGTCTGTATACATTTACTTTTAGTATTATTATTTTACTTTTTAATTTGTTTTTATTTATTGCACATGAAGTTTTTAATAAATTAATAAGTTACTCAATCGCTATCACGAATCTCCTTAAATGTCGATTAATGTAATATTACTCAATCAAGAAATGTGTTTTATAAAAGGAGAAATTCTGAAAAATGTAACCATATGATTGCTTGAGTTATTTTTATGAAAATGTAAGCATTAGTATGAATTTCTATGATAAAACTACTATAATTTTTTTTAAAAATTACTTCCAATAGATTTACACAAAAGTTTATTATTATCATTAAACATAAAAGTTGAACATTAAACTAAATTCGCAATCTGCTAATTTCTTTACAATGAGCAAATTTTTTTTAGCAGCTTCACACCGCCCCATCACATATCCAGAATATATATATATCAGAACAGCTGATCTTTTGGCCACCGCCTAGGTAATCGTCGTAATGGGCTGTAGAATTTTCTTGTGCCTTTAAGGGTTTCTGTCAGAGGATTCAGATTGTACTTCAGTCTTTGTTGAAAGTTATTGTAGTTTTCTTTTGCAGTATCCTAGATTTTTCGGACGTTTAAATCTTTACGTAATATATCATTTGCGATATAAAACAGTGTGTTAACTGTCCTTCACATCACATATGACTGATTTTGTTTAAATGTTGGAGGTTTTAGCAGAACTTCACAGTTCTATGCTGTAATTCCAAATCTGTTTAAGTAAAACTTTATAAAGGGTTAGTTTGTTAGTTAAAGATAATTTTGAACGGCTGTCAAGTAACCTGAATAAAATACCTTATCGTAATTCAATTCGTTTTAGTCTAATATGAGTCCTCCGACTAAGTATTGTCCAGATAAAAACTCAAATAGATATCTAATTACATCTAATGGTGGTATTTCAATATTATTAATGTATATTTCGGAAGAACGTACATGATTAAGAGTACATACTAAAGTATTTACATTTTTTATCATTCATTTAAATTTTTCACCTTTTGGCCTATTACCTGATTTGTATTTTAAGGACAACATGTTGCATATATTTAATTATTTCAAATGAAGAAATATAGTCTAAATAATAATTGCTAACATATGTCCGGTAACCTTTGAGAGAGTGGTCCGGTTACCTGAGACCCCCTAGCAACCTTTTGTGATAGGCAATGACACTTAAGGACAGAGGTCGGCAATAACACCATAGCACCAACACCGGTCTTACCTGGGCATGTTTGAAGAGGATTGGAAGGCTTGTCTAAACAAGGGAGGGAACAGAAACACCTTCGAGAAAAAGGAAACAGCCGTACCTTCTGGAAACGGCCTGGGACGTGGTCATTCCTCATGCTACAAAAATTCAACCAATAAGAACCATTCTTGCCCAACCCTGAATATCTACAATCTACTGAGATGCATAGAGGAGAGGTGTTATGTCGCTGTCCGGCCTGGAGGAGAGGTCTGATGTGGGGATTCGGCCTTGAGGATGGGCTTTATGTTTTCTTCTGGCTGGGGGAATGAAGCCTTGGCCCTACATGAACCATGACCAGATGATCTCAACCTCGCAGATGCAGCGATAACATCCACTAAGTACACCACTTCATATACCATAATAGCTAAGTTATAATTATTAATCCTAATGTTATAAAATATTTGATGGCAAAATAATTCTCAAAACAGTACATCTGAAACCAAACCTGCACAGTCATCATTAAATCATGTATTTTATTTAGTTTATTGTATATATTGTTTGCACTTTAAGATTTTTGAAATAATTTGTATATATTGCTTACTAAGTATAGAAATAAATTAAGTTTGTTAGTAAAAGTTATTTTGATCATACCACCTATTTATATCATTATAATAACAGGTAAATGCTAGTAATTAGAAAGCATGATAAACACAAACCAGCCTTTGAGAAAAGAAATTCAATTAATTAATCATGGACCAAATATGTAGTAGAATCAAAATTGTTTTACTAATTTTTTATAAATTAAATTTTATGAAATAATTCTGGATAATTATACTCAATAATTATCCAATGGCATCCCGAATAAATTTTAAAACCCCAAAAGGAAACATATCATACCAATATTGGTTTTTTAGCAATACCGTTCAGATGATTTGAGAAAATCATATAAACATAAAAGTTAATTAATAAAAAGTAATTAATAACTTAAATATAAACAGCCATATTTGATTTTTGATAAAAAAAGTTAATGTTAACAAAAATTAAAATTTAGAAATTTTATTATTTGTATTAATCAAATATAACGATATTATATTTAAAGAGTTTTATTGAAAAATCAAACAAATTATTCTGAAAAAAATTAATTAAAATAGAAAAAATTTGAGTAAACATAAAGATGAGTAAGCTGGCATATAGTCTAGACCACACATTTCCCATCCAAAAAATCAATCTTGTTAACACAGCTGGTGGGTTGAATGTGTCAATTTTGGGGTCGTCAAACAAGCGGAAAAAAGTAAGATGGAAGATTGAAAAGCTTTTTCCACAGACCAAATATTGGTGGTGGGCGGAAATGTTTGTAGTGGGACTATAAAGGAGGCTAAAAGGATTTATGCAGAGGAGGTTTGGTCAAGAGCGAGGTGTCGCTCTTCGATTGTGCCCTTTGTGAGAGCGGGGCTTTTTGATGGCCTCAGCTTTGTGATAGAGGAAGGGAAGCGGTAGCAGTCAATACCTCACAATATCATCTCCCCCTGTCATTCTCTTAGCATTACCTTCCCCTGCCGTACAATCAGTTCAATCGCACGAGAAGTGGGAGATATGTTATCTTTAATAATTCTTATGTTTAATTTGTAATCACATAAATACAAAAGGTAACACGGATATTACTCGTAAATAACTGTAGAAAGAATAAAAATATGTATTATTCTTATACAACTCCCTTAGTGTGTTCACTAACATCATTACCTTTATAAAGAAAAAAGAAAAATAGCTGTAATTGCTGATATGATCTTATTTATTTATTTATTTTTTGTTTGTTATTAACTTAATGTGTTTATCTTCTTAGGTAATTTTCATCATATAACTCATGAAAACTTCACTTACCTAAAATAAACATATTTAGAATAGGCATATTTTTTTTCATTTTGGCCTAAGACAAATTTTACAAATTTCATCAGAACCTTATTCATCACCCAAATCTCGTTGTACAATCCCTATCAATCACCACCTATCCCTACAAACCCCTTCGTAGGTTAAAGCGGCAGTGGCTATATTTTCTTTTTCTGTTTTTTCTTATTCTTTTCTTATTACTTTATTTATTTATGTTTCTGTATATACGGTATGAATTTACTCTATTAACTCTATTATAAGTGTCCTTAACTGAGAGAGATTGTAATATTTTTCATCAAAAGTTTCAAAACTTTAAAAATAAAAAAATAAAAAAAATAATTTGGCCTAGCCCAGAAGTCAATGAGGAATCCCTCTAAGATAATATACGTTAATAAAACACAAAGCGGTTAAAATACGCTACCCATGCCGTCAATCAAAGATTTATTTTATTTTTAAGGTTTCGCTAATGAATCAAATGATCTTATACATTATGTCATTGCCAATAGATGAAAATAGCAGTGTTAGCTTAAGATCATTCACTAAAGACAACCAATACATATAAACTTGTATATGAGACATTTGGCAAGGATATGAGCAAGTATCTGAGATCTATTTTAATTCCACAGAAAGCAGTGCAGCTCAATTTTTCTTCTGTAAGAGACACCTTTAAAATAAAGTTACAACTCGAACTCCCTACTGAGCTGCATGAGGGCCCTCTTCCATTCTGTAGCCACATCTAATTTGAAGTATTCCACGGCAACACCTAAGGCGCTTAAATAAAAGTACAGAGGGTTGCACGTAAAACCAATTTTAGTTTAATCATTTTCATTTTTCAGCACTCAATTATAGCTCACATTCCGGAAGACATCCTTATAGTTAAGACCCCGCATAATTTTGGAAAAAGGCTAACCATGAGATGTGGAGATTCTTAGGATGGAAGCTTTCTTAGCAATTTGTCCTATTTTAGCAATTCCAACTGCTACACTTAATGGTAAACCTCCAAATTCCAATCTTACGATGTGTTTTAGCGTTGTGTGTGGTGAATGGAATAGACTTTCAATGAATTTGATGTAAAGTCCCTCGAGCTTTGCAAGATGGTTCTGAGCCAAACTTCTTAGGCATGAGGTAGATATGAACTCGAACATTCTAATTATAAAAAAATGACCACTTTAAAAAAAAAGGTTATAAAAGGTTCTATAAAAAAAGGTTTCCACTTTATTTCTCACTAACATCTCCCTTCCCTTACGAGGAGCCATTTTCCCGTCGCTTATAAAATGTATAGCTGTTTTTCTGGATTTTACGTCATGAGAACTTTGGTTTTGCTGTGTTTTATTTTTAGATTATTCACAAAGTACAGTTAATTTTCTTTAATATATGCATGTGGCTTTTATATATACATTTTCTACCATATAGAAGTAATTATCTGTCTTCAGTCATATATTAGTGTTAATGTCATTAGTTTATATGAGATATTCTGCTGAGGAGGAACTGTGCCTTAATTGAAGACAGAGGTTGGTGGAAAGGAACAGGTGATGGATGTGTAATCCTCTTAGTGAAACAGTTAAGGATCTGTTTCTTGATAATTGGGAGAATGTGGAGAGGAAACGAATTCACAGATGTTCGCCTTCTATTTAAAGTCTTACTTCTGGAAAAACGGCTGATTTGTAAGAAATTATCTATGTTTAATATTTAGGCTAGAAAACTTATTTGTAAAAATACTTAAATATTATTCTTAAGTTGCTATATAATAATATATAAACAATATTCTAGGACAAAATTTCTTATGAATGACGAGAATTCGCTAATCGATAAAAGCATATCTGGTGAAAGATCAAATCAGAATAAACAAATAGAAATCAACTGAAACAATAACAAAAGAAATTATTCTTTTAAAATAAGATAAGCTTCACAAAAAAGGAATTGTTTTTACTTATTGATTGATAAATATTACAATCTGTCTTAATACAAAAATAAAGATTGTAATTGGTAAAACTCCAACAACACAGCCTCATTTATTCAAAATGCAGGAAAAGAATAAAAGGCACGTCAACGTTCGATCAACCAGGCATCATTATGACAGAAGAAAAAAGCAAATCGAAGATCACATCACTCCATGACATCCGATCTCATATTTCCGTCACCAAAGTGTATTCTGAATTGGCGAAATGTCGACGGGTTTTTATTATTTAAATAAATTTTGGAGACACAAGGAATTGTTCCAATTATAATCTAATATTAATGTTTTGTCTCTTGGTGAGATTTTTACTGATTTATACAATAAAAATCTGTTTTTCGGATTCAGGGGGCTCTGAAACGTATAGATCCGTCGAAAACCGCCTGTCGGAAATTTGACCCGATTGCAATACTTTTCTTACTCAGTAAAGGTAGGAAAGTAATAAGTTAAAAACATGTGTAAAAAATAGAATAAGCTGTATAATCGCTAATACTGTTTCGATTCCAATGATTCTTTTTTTTGTTTTGTTGATAATTCAATTACCTTTCAAAAGTTATATTATAAATTTTACCGCATAATATATACTTAGGGAGTTAGGCCCCATAACATTTTTCTTTTCTTTATAACTTTTTTTCCTGAATTTATCTATATAAGAAAATTAATAAAACAATTATTAAAACATTATAGAAAAGTTTCATCAAAATCGTTAGAGCCGTTTTTGCGCTACAGTCTATAGAAAAACATGTTGTTCATTTATTGCGCGTAAGCTATTGTGTATGGAACACCGAATTTCTGTCACAGGCATTAGTATACAAAACCTTACAAAATAAGAGAAGAAGCAACAAAATCGGTAAAGTAGTTTCCGAGAAAATCTTGGCACAGACAGACAGACCAATGGCTAAAAATATGTTTTTCGGACTCAGAAACGTATAGATCCGTCGAAAACCGCATGTCGGAAATTTGACCCGATTGCAATACTTTCCTTACCTAGTATAGGTAGGAAAGTAAAAAAATTATAATGCTAAGCTTCGCAAAAATAATTCCTTAAGTCAAATTTTAATATTATTTAGATCTGTCTATCAGGTAAACTGTTATATGAATAAAAACGAGAAAAGAGTAAAAGAAAAGACAGGTAATGAAGGAATACAAATTTTATATTGAAAATCATTGATAAAAGATAACCTACATATCATACATAAAAAATGTAAACCAAACAAAAAAAAAGAGTGCAAGGTGTAAATATTGGTTTATATTCATATATATTGTAAATAATGAAACTACATCGTTGTAATAACATAGTGCCTATATGTTTTAGCCTGCTGGATTGTAT